>JAPMUY010009916.1:0-88671 GCA_026901105.3 Galaxias olidus
TGCTGGGACTTTAAGATGCATAATCAAAATGAAGCATTAAATAACATCATTCAGATGGAAACAACAAACTTAACCCATGGGTAAAAAAATAAATAAATCAAGTCAATGGTTTTTAGCTGTTAGGAATGTTTCTAGGTGAACTCTACTAGATCAAACTGCAATCAAATCAGTCTGTATACAATCTATTCTATCTAGCTCTGTAGGTGAGCTCTGCTATCACGTGATCATTTGTGATTCTGCTGGAGGTGTTTGTCTACACAGGTTAATGAAGTGTATAAATATCTCGAATTATCACTAAGGATGTGGATTTCTTTATATCCCCTCTTCATTACCTGTATCCACACATTCTCTGTCTCTTGTTGATTGCTGTTTAAGTGGTGTTGGTGATGTTGAATAAGTCTACTGACGAACAACTCTGCTACCCAGGCTCTAATGTATCATGTATCAGGTCACAGTTTACTGTAGGGGCTCAAGTGGGTCTTTATGTGGTGATTGTGTTAAACATACTGGCCAACATTGTGGGCAACACTTTGGTCATTCTGAGTATTAGTCACTTTAAACAGCTGCAGCCCCACCAATATGCTGTTACTTTCTTTAGCTTCAGTAGATCTGCTGTTGGGTGTAACTATTCTTCCTTTCAGCATGACACGGACAGTGGAAGGCTGCTGGTTCTATGGAGACACCTTCTGCCAGCTCACTCCAGCACTGACATGTTTCTCTGCCCCTTTCGATCTTTCACATTGTCTGTATCGCTGTGGACCGCTATGAGGCTGTGTGTAATCCTGCG
Source organism: Galaxias olidus (assembly GCA_026901105.3). Taxonomy (NCBI): domain Eukaryota; kingdom Metazoa; phylum Chordata; class Actinopteri; order Galaxiiformes; family Galaxiidae; genus Galaxias; species Galaxias olidus. The sequence goes on from JAPMUY010009916.1 coordinate 788, forward strand.
CTACACCAACAACGTCACCATATCTGTTGCATGGCTCATGTTGTTGGCATGCTGGCAGCAATATCTGCTCTCCACCTATGGCATACTCTATTCTAAGGCCATTGTGGCAGGTGTGGAATCTACTGAATCAATAGATTGTTTAGGCAGCTGCAACGTGTTCTATAACTCTCTCTGGGAATTCTCATGCCCATATTCGTCTTTTTTATTCCCTGCACTGTGATGGTGGGGATTGTATACCAAAATATTTCTAGTGTCTAAAGAGCATTTGAAAAGATTAAAGACATTAACCAAGGTGCACATGTAAGGGGAGAGATTTCTAACAAATCAGGCGAAAAGCAGCTAAGACACTTGGAATTGTAGTGGGCGCGTTTCTCTTTTGTTGGCTTCCTTACTTTGTTTCTGCCATTATTGCACCTCCAACAGACTTAAGCATTGCTGTAACCATTTCTGATGTATTTAACTGGCTGACGTACTTTAACGCCACCATGAATCCAATCATCTACTCTCTGTTTTACCCTTGGTTCAGAAAATGTGTTTCTCACATTGCCACTTTGAAAATATTCAAACAGAATTCGTCAGATATGAATGTCTTCTTTACATGAATCAGGTTATCAGACATGTTCATTACCATTTTTCTTTCAGAGGTTTTTGTACGTCACTGAAGTCTGAAAACAAAGATAGCCGAGACAGACCAGGCCGACATGAAACAATGCTATTTGTTGTTTTTGTTTGTTTTTAAATACTCCACTCAGTATTTCCTTGTTGTATACATAATTTATTTATCCTGCAATTGCATTCTGGTTGTCAAATAACATGCTATACAAAGCAATATGATTATGAACATTTGGTTTTAAAAATGTTTATGAAACTTATATGATCATTCCAAAGTGTCAGACAAATGTAATGCTATGTACTGTGTTGAATTAAGTTTGAAGACAGGGCTACCTTTACTCATGTTAAATGAGCTTTGGATGCTGAAGAACCAATAGATTTGTAGAGTTACTAAAAATACCTTCAAACATATATATAAAATACATATTTATAATCTGGATTTTTATATTGAGTAAGTCACCACCTTATAGCCTATAACAGCTTGAAATGTAATCATAATTTTAGTCCTTGGTGTAGTCTTTATATTTACGTTGTTCGTTCAAAGAATAAAACTTAGTTTTAAATCCTGTAGGCTCAGGAACAGGCTCTTTCTGCATATAGGCTACTAAAGGTATCATGTTACATCAAGGTATTGAAGTGGAACAGATCATACGCAAGGTAGGCTTTAGCAGTAACTGTTTAACATTATTACATAATAGCGCTATTCTGGTCATTCACTATGTAACGTTTAGTCTGATAAACATGTAGCACAAAAACGGATTTTTGTTGCTCTCGCTCTCTCTCTCTCTCTGCACACACAGGATGTAATTTACGTGAAAATCAAGTCTTATAGCCAGAGCGAGTGATCTGCTCTAATGGCAGATCGAAATCAAAGTATTGTGAGGAGTTTTTTAACTTCCATATGCCAACAGTCAGAGCGGCTGTAAGGACTGAGATTGGTTTTATGAAAAACTGATTTAAATTTATATTAACTTGAATATGATTAGCATTCAAACATGTTATGGCTAATCCTCCTGTCAGTGTCCTGACCAGGCACTGGCATAGAACTGGAGTTGGACAATTTCCCCCTACGGAGGCCAGGTCGCCACTGCAAAAAGCATTCGTGCTGAGTTGGACTTACCTGGTTAAACAACGGTCAAATAAAATGAAACAAATTTGACTTTAAATTTCACAATTGAAAATTGGATTCCATTGTTAAAATTGAATTTCATGGTTTGCTATAAGTTTAGTAATAATATTGTCTGTGACAATGAGTGAATTACATGAGATTTGTCAGCTCCCTATTATGCAACGAAAGATTATTGTATTATTTTAGTAATAAAATATGACCATAATTGATATGATGTACCATTTCTCTCACAGTGAGGAGTTAAAATTGAGAATGTCTCTATAAATACATGGTTTGATTCAATAGGGAGAGAGCTAATAATGATGTTACTGAAAGACTGAAGTAACTACAAAACAAACTCCAGTTAAATAAAAAATCTCTATTTTTTTACATTTTTTAATGCAGCATTCATCCTTTTTGAATTGTGCAACCAGCACAAAGATTAACCCATAATCTTTGTATGTTATTCTGTGTTGTGCTTCAAAGAGTAACCAAACACTTAAATAACCACATCATAAACATATTGCCTCATATGTGTATAGGAGATTGCTGATGGTCTTTTTTGGCAGTATAGTATATTTTAGTTTTTTATATAGGATGTTTGTTGAAAAGGGAGTAGGGTAGCCCCCTATGGGACGCATAGTGCCATTGAAATCGTCACATTTTCATTTATAAAATATAGAATGCAAGTAGGACTTTGTCAGAAATACCTCAAACATGGGGCTGATATGCTGGGACTTCCTTCCATCAGCTATACTGCTTATCCATTGCAGGGTCACTGGAGCCTATCACATAGGGACAGACAACAACTCTCGGGCAATTTAGAGTTACCAATTAACCTAACCTGCATGTTTTTGGACTGTGGGAGGAAACCCATGCAAACACGCATACTCCACACAGAAAGGCCTTTGGGCCAAGTGGGGATTGAAACCAGGACCTTCTTGCTGTGAGGCAACAGTGCTAACCACTGAGCCACCATGCTGCCCAATGCTGGGACTTTAAGATGCATAATCAAAATGAAGCATTAAATAACATCATTCAGATGGAAACAACAAATTAACCCATGGGTAAAAAAATAAATAAATCAAGTCAATGGTTTTTAGCTGTTAGGAATGTTTCTAGGTGAACTCTACTAGATCAAACTGCAATCAAATCAGTCTGTATACAATCTATTCTATCTAGCTCTGTAGGTGAGCTCTGCTATCACGTGATCATTTGTGATTCTGCTGGAGGTGTTTGTCTACACAGGTTAATGAAGTGTATAAATATCTCGAATTATCACTAAGGATGCGGATTTCTTTATATCCCCTCTTAATACCCGTATCCACACATTATCTGTCTCTTGTTGATTGTTGTTTAGTAGTGTTGGTGATGTTGAATAAGTCTACTAACGAACAACTCTGCTACCCAGGCTCTAATGTATCATGTATCAGGTCACAGTTTACTGTAGGGGCTCAAGTTGGTCTTTATGTGGTGATCGGGTTAAACATACTGGCCAACATTGTGGGCAACACTTTGGTCATTCTGAGTATTAGTCACTTTAAACAGCTGCACAGCCCCACCAATATGCTGTTACTTTCTTTAGCTTCAGTCGATCTGCTGTTGGGTGTAACTATTCTTCCTTTCAGCATGACACGGACAGTGGAAGGCTGCTGGTTCTATGGAGACACATTCTGCCAGCTCCTCCAGCACTGACATGTTTCTCTGCACCCTTTCGATCTTTCACATTGTCTGTATCGCTGTGGACCGCTATGAGGCTGTGTGTAATCCACTGCGCTACACCAACAACGTCACCATATCTGTTGCATGGCTCATGTTGTTGGCATGCTGGCTATTGTCTGCTCTCCACGCCTATGGCATACTCTATTCTAAGGCCATTGTGGCAGGTGTGGAATCTACTGAATCAATAGATTGTTTAGGCAGCTGCAACGTGTTCTATAACTCTCTCTGGAATTCTTATGCCCATATTCGTCTTTTTATTCCCTGCACTGTGCTGATGGTGGGATTGTATACCAAAATATTTCTAGTGTCTAAAGAGCATTTGAAAAGATTAAAGACATTAACCAAGGTGCACATGTAGGGGAGAGATTTCTAACAAATCAGAGCGAAAAGCAGCTAAGACACTTGGAATTGTAGTGGGCGCGTTTCTCTTTTGTTGGCTTCCTTACTTTGTTTCTGCCATTATTGCACCTCCAACAGACTTAAGCATTGCTGTAACCATTTCTGATGTATTTAACTGGCTGACGTACTTTAACGCCACCATGAATCCAATCATCTACTCTCTGTTTTACCCTTGGTTCAGAAAATGTGTTTCTCACATTGCCACTTTGAAAATATTCAAACAGAATTCGTCAGATATGAATGTCTTCTTTACATGAATCAGGTTTATCAGACATGTTCATTACCATTTTCTTTCAGAGGTTTTTGTACGTCACTGAAGTCTGAAAACAAAGATAGCCGAGACAGACCAGGCCGACATGAAACAATGCCGTGAAAAATCAAGTCTTAATCAAGTGAGAGCGAGTGATCTGCTCTAATGGCAGATCGAAATCAAAGTATTGTGAGGAGTTTTTTAACTTCAATATGCCAACAGTCAGAGCAGCTGTAAGGACTGAGATTAGTTTTATGAATAACTGATTTAAATTTATATTAACTTGAATATGATTAGCATTCAAACATGTTATGGCTAATCCTCCTGTCAGAGTCCTGACCAGGCACTGGCATAGAACTGGAGTTGGACAATTTCCCCCTACGGGGCCAGGTCGCCACTGCAAAAAAGCATTCGTGCTGAGTTGGACTTACCAGGTTAAACAACGGTCAAATAAAATGAAACAAATTTGACTTTAAATTTCACAATTGAAAATTGGATTTCATTGTTCAAAATTGAATTTCATGGTTTTCTATAAGTTTAGTAATAATATTGTCTGTGACAATGAGTGAATTACATGAGATTTGACAGCTCCCTATTATGCAACGAAAGATTATTGTATTATTTTAGTAATAAAATATGACCATAATTGATATGATGTACCATTTCTCTCACAGTGAGGAGTTAAAATTGAGAATGTCTCTATAAATACATGGTTTGATTCAATAGGGAGAGAGCTAATAATGATGATACTGAAAGACTGAAGTAACTACAAAACAAACTCCAGTTAAATAAAAAATCTCTATTTAAAAAAAAAAAAAATCTCCCCATTTTTTAATGCAGCATTCATCCTTTTTGAATTGTGCAACCAGCACAAAGATTAACCCATAATCTTTGTATGTTATTCTGTGTTGCGCTTCAAAGAGTAACCAAACACTGAAATAACCACATCATAAACATATTGCCTCATATGTGTATAGGAGATTCTTATGGTCTTTTTTTTGGCAGTATAGTGTATTTTAGTTTTTTATATAGGATGTTTGTTGAAAAGGGAGTAGGGTAGCCCCCTATGGGACGCATAGTGCCATTGAAATCGTCACATTTTCATTTATAAAATATAGAATGCGAGTAGGACTTTGTCAGAAATACCTCAAACATGGGGCTGATATGCTGGGACTTCCTTCCATCAGCTATCCTGCTTATCCATTGCAGGGTCACTGGAGCCTATCACATAGGGACAGACAACAACTCTCGGGCAATTTAGAGTTACCAATTAACCTAACCTGCATGTTTTTGGACTGTGGGAGGAAACCCACGCAAACACGCATACTCCACACAGAAAGGCCTTTGGGCCAAGTGGGGATTGAAACCAGGACCTTCTTGCTGTGAGGCAACAGTGCTAACCACTGAGCCACCATGCTGCCCAATGCTGGGACTTTAAGATGCATAATCAAAATGAAGCATTAAATAACATCATTCAGATGGAAACAACAAATTAACCCATGGGTAAAAAAATAAATAAATCAAGTCAATGGTTTTTAGCTGTTAGGAATGTTTCTAGGTGAACTCTACTAGATCAAACTGCAATCAAATCAGTCTGTATACAATCTATTCTATCTAGCTCTGTAGGTGAGCTCTGCTATCACGTGATCATTTGTGATTCTGCTGGAGGTGTTTGTCTACACAGGTTAATGAAGTGTATAAATATCTCGAATTATCACTAAGGATGCGGATTTCTTTATATCCCCTCTTAATGCCCGTATCCACACATTATCTGTCTCTTGTTGATTGTTGTTTAGTAGTGTTGGTGATGTTGAATAAGTCTACTAACGAACAACTCTGCTACCCAGGCTCTAATGTATCATGTATCAGGTCACAGTTTACTGTAGGGGCTCAAGTTGGTCTTTATGTGGTGATCGGGTTAAACATACTGGCCAACATTGTGGGCAACACTTTGGTCATTCTGAGTATTAGTCACTTTAAACAGCTGCACAGCCCCACCAATATGCTGTTACTTTCTTTAGCTTCAGTAGATCTGCTGTTGGGTGTAACTATTCTTCCTTTCAGCATGACACGGACAGTGGAAGGCTGCTGGTTCTATGGAGACACCTTCTGCCAGCTCCACTCCAGCACTGACATGTTTCTCTGCACCCTTTCGATCTTTCACATTGTCTGTATCGCTGTGGACCGCTATGAGGCTGTGTGTAATCCACTGCGCTACACCAACAACGTCACCATATCTGTTGCATGGCTCATGTTGTTGGCATGCTGGCTATTGTCTGCTCTCCACGCCTATGGCATACTCTATTCTAAGGCCATTGTGGCAGGTGTGGAATCTACTGAATCAATAGATTGTTTAGGCAGCTGCAACGTGTTCTATAACTCTCTCTGGGGAATTCTCATGCCCATATTCGTCTTTTTTATTCCCTGCACTGTGATGGTGGGATTGTATACCAAAATATTTCTAGTGTCTAAAGAGCATTTGAAAAAGATTAAAGACATTAACCAAGGTGCACATGTAAGGGGAGAGATTTCTAACAAATCAGAGCGAAAAGCAGCTAAGACACTTGGAATTGTAGTGGGCGCGTTTCTCTTTTGTTGGCTTCCTTACTTTGTTTCTGCCATTATTGCACCTCCAACGGACTTAAGCATTGCTGTAACCATTTCTGATGTATTTAACTGGCTGACGTACTTTAACGCCACCATGAATCCAATCATCTACTCTCTGTTTTACCCTTGGTTCAGAAAATGTGTTTCTCACATTGCCACTTTGAAAATATTCAAACAGAATTCGTCAGATATGAATGTCTTCTTTACATGAATCAGGTTATTAGACATGTTCATTACCATTTTCTTTCAGAGGTTTTTGTACGTCACTGAAGTCTGAAAACAAAGATAGCCGAGACAGACCAGGCCGACATGAAACAATGCTGTGTTTTTTTGTTTTTTTTTAAATACTCCACTCAGTATTTCCTTGTTGTATACATAATTTATTTATCCTGCAATTGCATTCTGGTTGTCAAATAACATGCTATACAAAGCAATATGATTATGAACATTTGGTTTTAAAAATGTTTATGAAACTTATATGATCATTCCAAAGTGTCAGACAAATGTAATGCTATGTACTGTGTTGAATTAAGTTTGAAGACAGGGCTACCTTTACTCATGTTAAATGAGCTTTGGATGCTGAAGAACCAATAGATTTGTAGAGTTACTAAAAATACCTTCATACATATATATAAAATACATATTTATAATCTGGATTTTTATATTGAGTAAGTCACCACCTTATAGCCTATAACAGCTTGAAATGTAATCATAATTTTAGTCCTTGGTGTAGTCTTTATATTTACGTTGTTCGTTTCAAAGAATAAAACCTTAGTTTTAAATCCTGTAGGCTCAGGAACAGGCTCTTTCTGCATATAGGCTACTAAAGGTATCATGTTACATCAAGGTATTGAAGTGGAACAGATCATACGCAAGGTAGGCTTTAGCAGTAACTGTTTAACATTATTACATAATAGCGCTATTCTGGTCATTCACTATGTAACGTTTAGTCTGATAAACATGTAGCACAAAAACGGATTTTTGTTGCTCTCGCTCTCTCTCTCTCTCTGCCCAACACACAGGATGTAATTTACGTGAAAAATCAAGTCTTATAGCCAGAGCGAGTGATCTGCTCTAATGGCAGATCGAAATCAAAGTATTGTGAGGAGTTTTTTAACTTCCATATGCCAACAGTCAGAGCGGCTGTAAGGACTGAGATTAGTTTTATGAAAAACTGATTTAAATTTATATTAACTTGAATATGATTAGCATTAAAACATGTTAGGGCTAATCCTCCTGCCAGTGTCCTGACCAGGCACTGGCATAGAACTGGAGTTGGAAAATTTCCCCCTACGGGGCCAGGTCGCCACTGTAAAAGAACATTCGTGCTGAGTTGGACTTACCTGGTTAAACAACGGTCAAATAAAATGAAACAAATTTGATTTTAAATTTCACAATTGAAAATTGGATTTCATTGTTCAAAATTGAATTTCATGGTTTGCTATAAGTTTAGTAATATTATTGTCTGTGACAATGAGTGAATTACATGAGTTTTGACAGCTCCCTATTATGCAACGAAAGATTATTGTATTATTTTAGTAACAAAATATGACCATAATTCATATGATGTACCATTGCTCACACAGTGAGGAGTTAAAGTTAAAATTGAGAATGTCTCTATAAATACATGGTTTGATTCAATAAGGACAGAGCTAATAATGATGATACTGAAACACTGAAGTAACTACAAAACAAACTCCAGTTAAATAAAAAATCTCTATTTTTTTTATTTTTTAATGAAGCATTCATCCTTTTTGAATTGTGCAACCAGCGCCAAGTTTTGCCAATCTTAACCCATAATCTTTGTATGTTATTCTGTGTTGTGCTTCAAAGAGTAACCAAACACTTAAATAACCACATCATAAGCATATTGCCTCATATGTGTAGAGGAGATTGCTTATGGTCTTTTTTGGCAGTATAGTGTGTTTTAGTTTTTTTATATAGGATGTTTGTTGAAAAGGGAGTAGGGTAGCCCCCTATGGGTCAAATAGTGCCATTGAAATCGTCACATTTTCATTCATAAAATAAAGAATTCAAGCAGGGCTTTGTCAGAAATACCTCAAAGCGGGGCTGATTTGCTGGGATTTTAAGATGCATAATCAAAATGAAGCATTAAATAACATCCTTCAGATGGCAGCAACATAATAATAATCTTTGTATGTTATTCTGTGTTGTGCTTCAAAGAGTAACCAAACACTTAAATAACCACATCATAAGCATATTGCCTCATATGTGTATAGGAGATTGCTTATGGTCTTTTTTGGCAGGATAGTGTGTTTTAGTTTTTTAGGAAATGGCATTTGCCATTGCATTTTCAAACACTTCATCTTCAGTACTACGCTGTGGAGTGGACAAAATGCTAATGAAATACGCAAATCAGCGCTAGGAGTCTATTGCATTTGCATTTTCAGGTCACCACGCACTCTTTGGGACAGAACATGAACATTGAAATACAATCCGTCAGTCCTCTCATCAAGGCGGGTCTTTAGTTAGGATGTCACTTCCTCGTTTAGTGACTTGCTTCATTAACCTTTTACCAACTCGTTGTTGGAGCTGCTAATTTGCAAGTCCATAGTCATATTTGTGTGCTACAAGAAAAATCAGTGTGTTAAGAAAACAAGATGTATTTATTAGTCAATTTATTGTCTTGTTTAAGTTTGCAGAGCAGACTGCAGAAATTAGCAGATCAGCTAGCCTACTTCCAAAAGTCGATTGACATTACATAGCTAGATCCAGATCTCATCAGTATAAATTATAGAAGTTTGTTGGGCAGAGGGCTTTGACTTAGTTAGTTATTGGACATGCACACATATATATATATATATATATATTCTATTTTACAAGGCAACTATGAGTAAGCTGTCTGTTTAAGGTTAGATAGGATTGATAAATGGGATTGACGTTTTGAAAGACTGAAGTTGAAAAGGGCCAGCTATTATAGACAGTTGGGTTTTTAGGGGGACTAGAGGTTGATGTCACTTTTGTTAATAAAAAAACACGATCATTTTATTATCAGAAAATCTCACTTGTTCATCAATATCATCCCTTTTCACTTTGATAATTTATACATATTATATTCAAAGAATGGTATAAGTAGCGTACCTGCAGGCAGACTGACTAACATTACCTTGTAAATAGCTAACAATATGTAATAGACTCCATATTTGCAGTTTGTATACACACGTAAAAGCCACAAATGAGTGGCTCATATGCAGTTCCCTTTGTTCATATTTTTATAGATCCAGTATAAGTAAAGGCAGGGCAAACCCAACAGCTACAGTGTTGTTAGTGTAGAACCGCAATCAAGCAGCAGTGAAGAAAATCGCGCTGCATAGCGTTTTGAAACTGTTTAAATCGACCCCAATGTGAAGTTTTTGTTGATCTGAGTCCTTTAAGTCACTCTAAAATAAAACTTAGTTTTACAACATATAAGTGTCTATCTATAGAGCTCTTGCTAATTCACAGTTAGATTCCAAATAGCGTCATATTGTCATTTCAAAACTCGCCTCTTGCGTGGTGGTTGCTGCGGGTCCTTGTTAGAAATGCTATATTTAGGTACAAAACGGGCACCGATTTTGCGGGACACCTTTTCTTCAAGTTAAATTGCCTACCTGTTCTCATAATTATTGACAGTCAAACTTTGATTCATTTTGATGTAAACCCTTGTCCGGACGTGACCTTAAGTGGAATAAGCAATCAGTCAACAGTTTGTTATTTAAAATACGTGCTTTATACTTTACTTAAGTCGCCACTAACTTAAATAAAATCCGTCGGTCGGGGCCTTTCAACTCTGAGTAGTCCAAGGCCTTTGAAAGATTCTCAGACAAAAATAAAAAAATCAATTCTAGGCAGAAGAAGAACTGCTCACTCAAAGTTTTCTGTGCCTTCACTTCTCCAGGACAGTGGCAAAACAAGTAATTTTCGACTGCTGTATGACGTGGCAAAAAATATTCTGAAACTAGCCTGCTGCCTGCTCCCAGTTGTAACCAGTCTGTACACTACTCCGATGGCTGCAGCATCCCGTCATATTAGTTACGACTTCCTGTTGACATTTCCTTTAACTGAATTGACTAAGACTGCATCTTCAAAATTTAGCTTTGCCCTGATTATAAACACATTTTAGGTCACAAAAAACTTTTCCTCAATATCTTTTTCTTCAATTTGATTATGTTGTGAGTGTGAGGGGCTAAATGTGGCTAAATCTGAATTAAATTTTTATCTAAATTCACATAAATTACAAGTGTCACTGAATTGTCCATTGTCCATCTGATCAAGCTATAGTTATTATAGCCTATATTAATTAGGCTAAACTTTTAATTTTAAACTCACAAAAAAACACTAAAGCAGACTTTTTAATCAGCAGCCTCGTGCATATCATTGAATTGTATCATCAGTAGCATACTGCATCTATGTATATTTATATAAAAAAAACTTTTGAGGTTGTCCAAAATTTATGTGATTTGTGTTCTTTGTTAGACTCGTTAGCAGATGAACACTTGTGTAACCACTCTGCCACCATATTGCCCAATAAAAAATGTCTCAAAATAGTATTGATTTCAATACTTTGGCACACGATCATTTACATGAATTGGGTTCAATGCCTTTATTCAAATCCAAATATTTCCATATGTCCATAATGGAAATTTGTTCAATATGTCCATATCTCATGTTACCATATATTTATTTTGGCAAGTCAATTAGTGCATCTACTTTGGTCACATCAGAGGTAATTTTTAAATAATCAATAAGAGATTTATTTCACTATAAATCAAAAGTTTACATACAGGGTCAAATAATTACATACACTTTGTTTGTTAGTATATGGTGGCATTACCTTATAATTGCTTAACTTGAATCAATCCATTGGGGTAGCCTTCCATAAGCTTCTCACAATACTTTGCCGGAATTTGTGCACATTCCTCCTCACAGAACTGGTGTAACTCAGTCAGGTTTGTGGGCCTCCCCACATTAAAAGCCTCACCCTTTTTCCTCCAAACATAGCGCCCCTTGATAGCTGCATTATCCCTGGCAGATCTTACGTTACGTTGAAACAATACTACATATGTTTCAGCAAGAAGGTTCTGGGTTGAACCCTGGCCGCTCCAGGTCCTTTCTGTGTAGGGTGTGCATTTACTCCCCGTGTTTGTATGAGCTCCGGTTTCCCCCAAACACAAAAATATGTACAACTCTGCACCTCTTAACTCCATGCAAATTACGTTCCAAACCACGTCAACATATTTGGACGGCAGGCATACGTGTAAAGTAGAGAAATAGAAATAACCATAGAAATTGTTTTGAGGGAAGGTATACAAGTCTTTTCAGCAATGTCCACTTACATTAAAGCGGTTATATGCAACTTTTATGTATTAACGGATTATCAATACCTTTCTATGGTTTGCACATTGTAATGTCTATGGGAGCTGGAAAACAATTGCCGTTTAGATCAGTCCTCTTGAAGTCTCAATATTTAACACTCATTTTGTCAGCCACCAGTTACGATCTCCTGCAACACTGTGTCAAATTGCTTTATGGCACAAGGAAGTGCGTCACTTAATCAGGAACAGAATTGCATACTCTGGGCATAGTCTGTTGATCGTGCTAGTGACATGCAGTGACCACAAGCATTCTGCATGTTTTCTTGGCGATGGTCAGGTAAAATAATTACATAAGCAAACGGTGAGGGTTCTCTAAACCAGAAACTACATACAGCCGCTTTAAAAAGCCCATAATGTAGACACACATTTTTGTGTGATTACTTATTGTCTAAGAAGCAAATTTAGAAATGTTTGAAGACAAACAGTAACGAACAGCTGTTGTCATGGTTGCTGCTGGAGTAGTTCGACCTTACTTATTCTAGCCTGAGTTCGTGATTGGTCAATTACACTGACTTCCATTTTCTAAGTCAGGCTGCGATTCAGAACGGCTTGTAAAATAGGGTAGATATGTTGTCAGAGGTCAACTAGAGAAAATGCACAATATTTCACCTTTTAATGTTGATGGTGCAATCCCTCTGAGTGATAAAGCAATGCAAGACAAAGAAGCATTCCAAATCTGACATTATGGGTCCTTTAAAGGGTAAGCAATTACGGTCAGTAAGAGCTCTTTCCAGTAGTACATCATTCAATTGGTCACACTAACAGCTGCAATGGTGTCCACTACTTCTTTGCTAAATATAGATGTGCGCCAAATAGCTTAGAGACGCTGTAGGTGGGTTGCAAAATGCTTGCACTTGCATGTATGACAACGAGGAAGTCACAAAAATGTCATGATTTCAATGGCACTGTTCTACCCAAACAACAAACATTGATATATAATAAAAACTATTCATTCAAGTACATAGCATTACATGTCTCTGACAGCTTGGAATGCTCATTCATATACAGCATCAACCTAACTATCTAACTACATTGGATTGGTAATTATATTGCTTTGTATAGCTTGTTATTTGTCAACCAGAATGCAATTTTAGGAGAAATAAATTATGTATGCAACAAGGAAATACTGATATATTTAAATATTTTAATTATAAAGAAATAAATAAAAAACGGCATTGTTTCATTGACATGCTTGCAGGATTTGTCCCAGCTATCTTTCTTTTCAGACTTCAGTCATGTGCAAAAACCTCTGAGGAGACAATGGTAAGGAACTTGTCTAATAACTTGATTCATGTAAAGACATTCATATCTGACGAATTCTGCTTGAATATTTTCAAAGTGACAATGAGAAAAACACATTTCCTGAACCAAGGGTAAAACAGAGAGTATATGATTGGATTCATGGTGGAGTTAAAGTAAGTCAGCCAGTTAAATACCTCATAGAGGGTTACAGCTTTGCTGAAGTCTGTGTATGGAGCAATGATGGCAGTAAGAAAGTAAGGAAGCCAACAAAAGAGAAACACACCCACTACAATTCCAAGAGTCTTAGCTGCTTTTTGCTCTGATCTGTTAGACATCTCTCCCCTTACATGTGCACCTTGGTTACTGTCTTTAATCTTTCTCAAATGCTCTTTAGACACTAGAAATATTTTGCTATACAATCCCACCATCACAGCACAGGGAATGTAAAATAATATTATGGGGTAAAGAATTCCCCATAGAGAGTTAAAGAAGATGTTGCAGCTGCCTAAACAATTAATAAATTCCAGATTCTCCAGACCTGCCATATTGGCCTTGGAACATATTAGGCCATAGGAGTGGAGAGCAGCCACTACCCAGCAGGCTAACACCATGAGCCATGCCACAGACATGGTGATGTTGTTGGTGTAGCGCAGTGGATTACACACAGCCTCATGGCGGTCCACAGCAATACAGACAAGGTGTAAGATGGAGACTGAGCAGAGAAACGTGTCAGTGCTGGAGTGGAACAAGCAGAATGAGTCTCCATAGAACCAGCAGCCGTGGACTGTCCGTGTCATGCTGAACGGAACAATAATTGCACCCACTAAGAGATCGCAGAAAGCCAAAGAGAGTAGCAGCATATTGGTGGGGCTGTGCAGCTGTTTAAAGTGACTAATACTCAGAATGACCAAAGTATTGCCCACAACGTTTACCAGTATGTTTAACACAAACACCACATAAAGACCAACTTGAGCCCCTACAGTAAACTGTGCCCTGATACATGATAGATTATAGCCTGGGTAGCAGAGCTGTTCGTCAGAGAGCTTATTCAACATCACCAACACTACTAAACAACAATTACCAAGAGACAGAATGTGTGGATACAGGTATTGAGAGGAGATATAAAGAACTCCGCCTCCTTAGTGAAAATCCGAGATATTTATACATTTCATAAACCTGTGGAGACAAACACGTCAAGCAGAATCACAAATGATCACGTGATAGCAGAGCTCACCTACAGAGCTAGATAGAGTAGATTGTATACAGACTGATTAGATTGCAGTTTGATCTGGTTGAGTGTATCTAGAAACCTTCACAACAGCTTATTACTAACAATGTATAATGTTTGACAGTGGTTCATAATCAATTTGTTGCTGCCAGCTGGACTTTTAGAAATGAACAATATTGTTGAATACTTGATTTCTTGAGTATTGATTAATCTTGATTATGCTTTTTGGGTTTTCCCTTTCTGTAAGTATGGTATGTAGCTTTTTGTGCGCGTAAAAGGTCTGAAAAGTTACAAAGCCCATAGTCCACACCAAAGGGAGCTACACTCTCTCACAGAAAACACTTCTCCTGAACTGCCTGAAATGCCTTGTTTGTAGTCTGGCGTTTTCTTCCGTAACTTATCTACGTCACTAAGTTACACATTTGAATAATGTTTGGCATTCCCTCAACCAGAGCCAGTCAGAGCGGAGGTCGGATGGTTTGGCCATGTCGAGAAAACACTGTTTTTGTCATCGCGAAGACAAATTCCCTTTGTTTGGCCAGCTGACCAATTAGAGCAGACTGGGCTTGTCAGGGGTGGGGGCCTTAAAGAGACAGGAGCTAAAACAGAGCATTTCAGAGTGAGGGTGAACAGAGGTGCTGCAGATCCAGGAAGTTTGGAAAAAATTCATTGTTTATTTAACATTAAAATGCGTAAACCTATTCTAGTAGAACTCCTAAATAAAGGTATGAACCTGAAAATTTGCATAATAGGGCCCCTTTAACTCATTATCAATACCTTTCTACAGTTTGCACATTGTAATGTCAATGGGAGAATGAAATAAATCGCCGCTCGGATCAGTCCTCTTGAAGTCTCAATATTTAACACTCAATTTCATAATTTAAGATCTCCCGCAAAACTGTGATAAATTGCTTTATGGCACATTGAAGTTCATCACTAAGGGAATATCATACTTGGAGTGTTGTCCGTTAATTGTGCTAGCGACATGCAGTGACCACGAGTATTCTACATTCTTCTTTGCGACGGTTAGGTAAAATAATTATACTAAGCAAATGGTAAGGGTTCCCAAAACAAGAAACTACATACAGCGGCTTTAAAGGGCCCATAATGTAGACAATCACACATTTTTGTGTGGTTCATTATTGTCCAAAACGGTAACGTTCAGCTGTTGTTATGGCTGCCGCTGGAGTAGTTCGACCGTATTTATACTAGCCTGAGTCCGTGATTGGTCAAATACACTGACTTCCATTTTCCATGTCAGGCTGTGATTCAGGCTTGTAAAATAGCTACCCTATGTTGTCAGAGGTGAACTAGAGAAAACGCACAATATTTCACCTTTTAATGTTGTTGGTGCAATCCCTCTGAGTGATAAAACAACGCAAGAAAAATGAATAGTCCAAATCTGAAATTATGGGCCCTTTCAAGCAGTGGTTTTTACAGGGGGGTAGGCATACCCCTAGGTGTACGTTGGGGTACTGCAGGGGGTTTGGGAGAATGTTTGAATTTTTAATCAAATAAAAAAAATTCGTCATGCCTAATTCCTCAACTAATTATACTGTAGTAATTTCAAAATAATGATTAAATTTAAGTTCAATTCACCACATTTTGTATTCATTATTCTTATTTTTAAAGCAATGTATTTCTAAAGCAACAACCGCATTCACGTTCACAATGACGTTTGTTGACTGTGAGGTCCATGTGCTGCGGTCTCTGGATAGCCAATTTTGGTTCGACAGCGTTTGGAGGGGGAAATATATTAATGTTTTGAAGGTTCTTCTCAGAAAACGGTTTGAACTTGGAGTCCTGCACCAGTGTCTGTGCGTCAATAGCAGGCCGTGTAAAAGGAGTCATATTGCGAATTCCAAACGAAAACCCTAAAGTGTAGATTACATTCATTGGTCAATTGCAGTGACTTCCATTTTCTACGTCAGGCTGTGATTCAGAACGGCTTGTAAAATAGGGTAGAAATGTTGTCAGAGGTGAATTAGAGAAAAGGCACAAGATTTCAGCTTTAAATGTTGGTGCAAACCCTCTGAGTGATAAAGCAATGCAAGACAAAGAAACATTCCAAATCTGACATTATGGGCCCTTTAAAGGGTAAGCAATTACGGCGTTGCAAAATGCTTGCATTTGCATGTATGACAATGAGGCAGTCACGAAAATGTCATGATTTCAATTGTGTTTTAAAAACAACAGTATTGTTTCATTGAAATGCTTGCATGATTTGCCCCAGCTATCTTTTTTTTCAGACTTCAGTGATGTGCTTAAACCTCTGAAAAGACTCACATACAGAGCTAGATAGAATAGGTTTAACATGGACTGATTCGATTGCAGTTTGATCTTTTAGATTAGATCTAGAAACCTTCATAACAGTTAAAACATTAGCTAACAATGTCCATGTATATGAGTTATTTTAAGTTAACAGGAAGTAGATGATAACCTACAAGGGATACACCGTAAGGGATAAATGTTACTTTATAAAGCATATTTTTCTTAACCTTTTGTCATTTTTAACCTTGGGTAAGGTGGTTCTTGCCATCTGAATAATATTCTTTAATGCTTCATTTTGATTATGCATCTGGAAGTCCCATCATGTCGGTTTTTGCACAGCTTTCCATTGGAGGATTTTTGAAGACTTAGACTCACCTGTTTTGACAAATTTGGTTATTACATATGAAATATATTAAATATAATATGTAGCACCTGCCTTGCACTTATGTTTGATATTCTAAGTAATTTTACTAAGAAAGTGTTTATATTAGGTTTGGTCGATGGTTTTGTTTGTAACCTGGTGTTTAATTTAGCACTTCCTGAGCTCTGAACTTGGTAATTAGGTCAGGGATGCACTTATCTATTTGACTTTTTTTTACCTTCTCTTGTTTAAAGCACTAATTTTGTTAGTCGTTGTGGATAAAAGTGTCTGCTAAATGATTGTAATGTTTCGTTTCAAACTTAAATATTGTACTGTATTCTAAATAGTGCAACACATTTTTATTATTTGCTTATGTTATTTTAATTTGGGCCTATAGTTGTTCTTTGTAATTTATATATTCTACCTTTTAACCAGGGCACTGCAGGACAAGAGACCAGAGGCCTGTACCATGAAACAGGATTTGCACTTAGCGAGGTTTAACCCTGGGTTATCTGTGTGGGAAGTAGAGAACCAGTGAACATAAACCGAGACGAGACGGTGGAAGCTGAGATAGGAAACGGGAGATGGAGAAAAGCAAAGGAGGAAGTGACTTGTCTTGTCCTAAAATAATTGTTTGATTAAAAGAATCGTGGCATGTTCTACTCCCATATATCACCCCTTGTCTCCCACAATGTTTAGTTGCAGGCAAGGTTTAAAAAAATGTGTCTTAGTAATTGTGAAAAACTAAAGCCATGTTGTTTGTGTAAGAGTAGACAGTGGTCAGGAATGAGTCTGAAAAGGTATATATTTTTTTTAATGGATTTTTATTTAGATGCTTGAACAAAGGTCTGGAGTTAACACAAGCTTTACATTTTTCATGTTTTGTTCTACAACATAAATCACGTCAGTAAATACCACACTTCTGAATTTTTTTAACGAATGTCTTGGAAATGCGGTTGCTAAGAAGTGGCTAAATTAAACTACAGATGCATAAGAATAAGCACGCAAAATCAGAAAGTTGGAAACAATGGTGGTGAAGTCAGTCATTGGACCTGTAGTTAATTTATAGCTTAGCTTATTACCTCTGGCGATTGCATTTACACTTTAAAAATCATGAAGGTGGTGTTGATAGGTCAAGATTTTCTTGCTGAGCAAAACATCTCTATAATAAACGTTTGCATGCCACAAAGTTTATTTTATGCTATAATCAAAAATCTGATTGAAAAATCCCAGACTTTTTTGGAGTAAAGCAATGCTTATGCTCACTTCCGGGTTGGCCTTCAAAAATACGTCATCACTGGAGCGCCCTATAGTATACATAAAAAAAAAATCTAAGAGGGCGGGGTTAAATGTTTAACTCCAAACGTTCATCTGCAAATCCCACGTGAAGAAACTAGCCAAAATCACACGTGACTGAGCAGCCAATTAATGTATCAAAGGGGCGGGGTCAAACGTTTGACCCCGCCTATATTTGACCCCGCCCTGTACGGCGTACTGCAGTGAGGGGTACTTGCTCCCGACGTCGAGCACCGGTCGAAATTGTAACTTTGCGCTGCACTACAACTTCAGAATATTTTAACTTTGCCCTTGGTTGCTGCTGACCAATGAGATAGCTGCTGTGTGACGTGGCAAAAAATATTCTGAAACTAGCCTGCTGCCCGCTCCCAGTTGTAACCAGTCTGTACACTACTCCGATGGCTGCAGCATCCCGTCATATTAGTTACGACTTCCTGTTGACATTTCCTTTAACTGAATTGACTAAGACTGCATCTTCAAAATTTAGTTTTGCCCTGATTATAAACACATTTTAGTTCACAAAAACTTTTCCTCAATATCTTTTTCTTCAATTTGATTATATTGTGAGTCTGAGGGGCTAAATATGGCAAAATCTGACTTTAATTTTTATCTAAATTCACATAAATGACAAATGTCACTGAATTGCAGTTAATATAGGCCTCCTCAGATATATTTGATAATGCATATCATAACATTGTCCATCTGATCAAGCTATAGTTATTGTAGCCTATATTAATTAGGCTAAACCTTTAATTTTAAACTCACAAAAAAACACTAAAGCAGACTTTTTAATCAGCAGCCTCGTGCATATCATTGAATTGTATCATCAGTAGCATACTGCATCTGTGTATATTTATATAAAAAAAACTTTTGAGGTTGTCCAAATTTATGTGATTTGCGTTCTTTGTTAGACTCGTTAGCAGATGAACACTTGTGTAACCACTCTGCCACCGTATTGCCCAATAAAAAATGTCTCAAAATAGTATTGATTTCAATACTTTGGCACACGATCATTTACATGAATTGGGTTCAATGCCTTTATTCAAATCCAAATATTTCCATATGTCCATAATGGAAATTTGTTCAATATGTCCATATCTCGTGTTACCATATATTTAGTTTGGCAAGTCAATTAGTGCATCTACTTTGGTCACATCAGAGGTAATTTTTAAATAGTCAAAAAGAGATTTATTTCACTATATTAGAAATCAAAAGTTTACATACAGGGTCAAAAGTTTACATGCACTTTGTTAGTACGTATATGGTGGCATTGCCTTATAATGGCTTAACTTGAATCAAACGCTTTGGGTAGCCTTCCATAAGCTTCTCACAATACTTTGCCGGAATATTTGCACATTCCTCCTCACAGAACTTGTGTAACTCTGTCAGGTTTGTGGGCCTCCCCACATTAAAAGCCTCGCCTCACCCTTTTTCCTTCAATCATAGCGCCCCTTGATAGCTGCATTATCCCTGGCAGATCTTACGTTACGTTGAAACAATACTACATTTGTTTCAGCAAGAAGGTTCTGGGTTGAACCCTGGCCGCTCCAGGTCCTTTCTGTGTAGGGTGTGCATTTACTCCCCGTGTTTGTATGGGCTCCTGTTTCCCCCAAACACAAAAATATGTACAACTCTGCACCTCTTAACTCCATGTAAATTACGTTCCAAACCACGTCAACATATTTTGACGGCAGGCATACGTGTAAAGGAAAGAAATAGAAATAACCATAGAAATAGTTTTGAGGGAAGGTATATAAGTCTCTTCAGTAGTGTCCACATTACATTAAAGCGGCTATATGCAACTTTTATGTATTAACGGATTATCAATACCTTTCTATGGTTTGCACATTATAATGTCTATGGGAGATTGAAAACAATTGCCGTTTAGATCTGTCCTCTTTAAGTCTCAATATTTAACACCTATTTTGTCAGCCACCAGTTACGATCTCCCGCAACACTGTGTCAAATTGCTTTATGGCACAAGGAAGTGCGTCACTTAATCAGGAACAGAATTGCATACTCTGGGTATAGTCCGTTGATCGTGCTAGTGACATGCAGTGAACACAAGCATTCTGCATGTTTTCTTGGCGATGGTAAGGTAAAATAATTACATTAAGCAAACGGTGAGGGTTCTCAAAACCAGAAACTACATACAGCCACTTTAAAGAGCCCATAATGTAGACACACATGTGATTTCTTATTGTCTAAGAAGCACATTTCGAAATGTTTGAAGACAAACACAGTAACGAACAGCTGTTGTCATGGTTGCTGCTTGAGTAGTTCGACCTTACTTATTCTAGCCTGAGTCCGTGATTGGTCAATTACACTGACCTCCATTTTCTATGTCAGGCTGCGATTCAGAACTGCTTGTAAAATAGGGTAGATATGTTGTCAGAGGTCAACTAGAGAAAATGCACAATATTTCACCTTTTAATGTTGATGGTGCAATCCCTCTGAGTGATAAAGCAATGCAAGACAAAGAAGCATTCCAAATCTGACATTATGAGTCCTTTATATTGTAAGCAATTACGGTCAGTAAGAGCTCTTTCCAGTAGTACATCATTCAATTGGTCACACTAACAGCTGCAATGGTGTCCACTACTTCTTTGCTAAACCCACAACAAGATGTGCGCCAAATAGCTTAGAGACGCTGTAGGTGGGTTGCAAAATGCTTGCACTTGCATGTATGACAACGAGGAAGTCACAAAAATGTCATGATTTCAATGGCACTGTTCTACCCAAACAACAAACATTGATATATAATAAAAACTATTCATTCAAGTACATAGCATTACATGTCTCTGACAGCTTGGAATGCTCATTCATATACAGCATCAACCTAACTATCTAACTACATTGGATTGGTAATTATATTGCTTTGTATAGCTTGTTATTTGTCAACAAGAATGCAATTTTAGGAGAAATAAATTATGTATGCAACAAGGAAATACTGATATATTTAAATATTTTAATTATAAAGAAATAAATAAAAAACGGCATTGTTTCATTGACATGCTTGCATGATTTGTCCCAGCTATCGTTGTTTTCAGACTTCAGTCGTGCAAAAACCTCTGAGGAGACAATGGTAAGGAACTTGTCTAATAACCTGATTCATGTAAAGACATTCATATCTGACGAATTCTGCTTGAATATTTTCAAAGTGGCAATGAGAAAAACACATTTCCTGAACCAAGGGTAAAACAGAGAGTAGATAATTGGATTCATGGTGGAATTGAAGTATGTCAGCCAGTTAAATACCTCATAGAGGGTTACAGCTTTGCTGAAGTCTGTGTATGGAGCAATGATGGCAGTAAGAAAGTAAGGAAGCCAACAAAAGAGAAACACACCCACTACAATTCCAAGTGTCTTTGCTGCTTTTCGCTCTGATTTGGTAGAAATCTCTCCCCTTACATGTGCACCTTGGTTACTGTCTTTAATCTTTCTCAAATGCTCTTTTGACACTAGAAATATTTTGGTATACAATCCCACCATCACAGCACAGGGAATGTAAAATTGTATTATAGGGTAAAGAATTCCCCATAGAGAATTAAAGAAGATGTTGCAGCTGCCTAAACAATTAATAAATTCCAGATTCTCCAGACCTGCCATATTGGCCTTGGAACATATTAGGCCATAGGAGTGGAGAGCAGCCACTACCCAGCAGGCTAACACCATGAGCCATGCCACAGACATGGTGACGTTGTTGGTGTAGCGCAGTGGATTACACACAGCCTCATGGCGGTCCACAGCAATACAGACAAGGTGTAAGATGGAGACTGAGCAGAGAAACGTGTCAGTGCTGGAGTGGAACAGACAGAATGAGTCTCCATAGAACCAGCAGCCTTGGACTGTCCGTGTCATGCTGAAGGGAACAATAATTGCACCCACTAAGAGATCGCAGAAAGCCAAAGAGAGTAGCAGCATATTGGTGGGGCTGTGCAGCTGTTTAAAGTGACTAATACTCAGAATGACCAAAGTATTGCCCACAACGTTTACCAGTATGTTTAACACAAACACCACATAAAGACCAACTTGAGCCCCTACAGTAAACTGTGCCCTGATACATGATCGATTAGAGCCTGGGTAGCAGAGCTGTTCGTCAGAGAGCTTATTCAACATCACGAACACTACTTAACAACAATTACCAAGAGACAGAATGTGTGGATACAGGTATTGAGAGGAGATATAAAGAACTCCGCCTCCTTAGTGATAATCCGAGATATTTATACATTTCATAAACCTGTGGAGACAAACACCTCAAGCAGAATCACAAACAATCACGTGATAGCAGAGCTCACCTAGAGAGCTAGATAGAAAAGATTGTATACAGACTGATTTAGATTGCAGTTTGATCTGGTAGAGTGTATCTAGAAACCTTCATAACAGCTTAATACTAACAATGTATAATGTATTACAGTGAGTCATAATCATCAAATTGTTGCTGCCAGCTGGACTTTTAGAAATGAACAATATTCATGAATACTTGATTTCTTGAGCATGTCAGCACGGCTTAGAAGTAGTTCTGAAAAAGCCCTGCTCGCGTTCTCACAGTCACAACAGGCAACTTTTTTGTATTAAAGAGGCCCTATTATGCTTTTTGTGTTTTTCCCTTTCTTTAAGTACGGTATATAGCTTTTTGTGCATGTAAAAGGTCTGAAACGTTACAAAGCCCATAGTCCACACCAAAGGGAGATACACTCTCTCAAAGAAAACCTATGTCTGAAAAAATAAAATGCCTGAAACACCTCGTTTGTAGTCCGGCGTTTTCTTCTGTATCTTATCTACGTCACTAAGTCACACATTTTGAATAATGTTTGGCACGCCCTCAACCAGAGCCAGTCGGAGCAGAGGCCGGGTGGTTTGGCCATGTCGAGAAAACACTGTTTTCGTCAGCGCGAAGACAAATTCCCTTTGTTTGGCCAGCTGACCAATCAGAGCAGACTGGGCTCACCAGGAAAAGGAGGGGCCTAAAAGAGACAGGAGCTAAAACAGAGCATTTCAGAGTGAGGGTGAATAGAGCTGCTGCAGATCCAGGAAGTTTGGAATTTTTTTTTATTTAACATTAAAATGTATTTAACATTAAAACATGTAAACCTATTCTAGTAGAACTCCTACATAAAGGTATGAACCTGAAAATTTGCAAAATAGGGCCCCTTTAACTCATTATCAATACCTTTCTACAGTTTGCACATTGTATTGTCAATGGGAGAATGAAATAAATCGCCCCTCGGATTAGTCCTCTTGAAGTCTCAATATTCAACACTCATTTTGATAATTTAAGATCTCCCGCAAAATTGTGATAAATTGCTTTATGGCACAAGGAAGTGCATCACTAACTAAGGGAATATCGGATTTGGAGTGTTGTCCGTTAATCGTGCTAGCAACATGCAGTGACCACGAGTATTCTACAAGTCTTCTTTGCAACGGTTAGGTAAAATAATTATACTAAGCAAATGGTAAGGGTTCCAAAAACAAGAAACTACATACAGCGGCTTTAAAGGGCCCATAATGTAGACAATCACACATTTTTGTGTGGTTCATTATTGTCCAAAACGGTAACGTTCAGCTGTTGTTATGGCTGCCGCTGGAGTAGTTCAACCGTACTTATACTAGCCTGAATCCGTGGTTGGTCAAATACACTGACTTCCATTTTCTACGTCAGGCTGCGATTCAGGCTTGTAAAATTGGGTAGATATGTTGTCAGAGGCCTCTCCTGGAACCATCACCTTATCGTGGTGGAGAAGTTTGTGTGTCCCTATGAACCTGGGGGCTGTGTTGTCTGGAACCTTGTGTTCCTAGTAGGGTCTCCCATGGCAAATTGGTCTCGGGCAAGGGGCCGGACTAAGAATGGTTAAAAAACCCTCATGGAAAAAACTATAAGAGAGGATGATACCCGGCCCGGAGGAAGCCCGGGGTCCCCTTCTGGAGCCAGGCCCAGGAGGAGGACCCGTCAGCGAGCGCCTGGTGGCCGGGCTTGCCACGGAGCCCGGCCGGGCACAGCCCGATAAAGCAACGTGGACAACACCAACGTCTCGCCTTCTCCGTCCCGTGGGCTCACCACCCGCGGGAAAAACCAAGGGGGTCGGGTGCGCTGCCAGAAAGGTGGCAGTGAAGGCAGAGGTTTTCGACGGATCGGACCCGGGTGGCAGAGGCTGGCTTTGGGGACGTGGAACGTCACCTCTCTGGGAGGGAAGAAGCCGGAGCTTGTGCGGGAGGTGGAGCGCTACCAGCTGGATCTGGTGGGGCTTACCTCTACGCACAGCCTCGGCTCTGGAACCTCACTTCTGGATAGGGGTTGGACTCTATTCTTCTCGGGAGCTCCCCAGGGTGAGAGGCGCAAGGCTGGTGTGGGGATATTCACGAGTCCCCGGCTAAGTGCTTCTATGTTGGAGTTTACCCCAGTGGACGAGAGGGTCGCCTCCCTACGCCTGCGGGTCATGGGGGGGAAAACTCTGACTGTTGTCTGTGCCTATGCACCGAACAGCAGTTCGGAGTATTCGGCCTTTTTGGAGACCCTGGATGGAGCCTTGTGTGGGGCTCCTGAGGGGGACTCTGTAGTCTTGCTGGGGGACTTCAACGCACATGTGGGCAATGATGGAGACACCTGGAGAGGCGTGATTGGGAGGAACAGCCTCCTCGATCTGAACCCGAGTGGTGGCTTGTTATTGGACTTCTGTGCTAGTCTTGGAATTTCTGTGCTAGTCTTGGAATGGCCATAACGAACACCATGTTCGAACATAAGGATGCTCATAAGTGTATCAGTATCATAAGTATCATCGGACCCGAGGCCATATGTTTTGGACACTTGGGTGAAGAGGGGGGCAGAGCTGTCAACTGATCACCATCTGGTGGTGAGTTGGGTCAGGTGGCGGGGGAAGCCTCTGGACAGACCTGGTAAGCCCAAGCGTGTAGTGCGGGTGAACTGGGAACGTCTGGAGGAGTCCCCGGTCCGGGAGGCCTTCAACTCACACCACCGGCGGGGCTTCTCTGGCATCCCTGTGGAGGCTGGGGGCATTGAACCGGAGTGGGCGATGTTCAAAGCCTCCATTGCTAAAGCTGCGTCTGAGAGTTGTGGTCTCAAAGTCTTAGGTGCCTCAAGGGGCGGTAACCCTCAAACATCCTGGTGGACACTGGTGGTCAGGGGAGCCGTCCGATTGAAGAAGGAGGGCTTCCGGGACATGCTGTCCCGGGCGATTCCGGAGGCAGTTGCAAGGTACCGACAGGCCCGAAGGACTGCAGCCTCGGCCGTGGCAGAAGCAAAGCAGCGGGTGTGGGAAGAGTTCGGAGAAACCATGGAGAAGGACTTTCGGCTGGCGCCAAAGCGGTTCTGGAAGACCATCCGACACCTCAGGAGGGGAAAGCAGGGAACCATTCAAGCTGTATACAGTAAGGATGGGACGTTGTTGACCTCAACTGACAAGGTGATTGGGAGGTGGAAGGAACACTTTGAGGAACTCCTGAACCCGACAAACCCACCCTACATAGTAGAGACAGGGCTGGAGGATGATGCGGGATCAGCATCAACCTCCCTGGCGGAGGTCACTGAGGTAGTCAAACAACTCCACAGTGGCAAAGCCCCAGAGGTTGATGAGATCTGCCCAGAAATGCTGAAGGCTCTGGGTGTTGAGGGACTGTCATGGATGACACGTCTTATCAACATTGCCTGGAAGTCGGGGACAGTACCTAAGGAGTGGCAGACTGGGGTGGTGGTTCCCCTGTTCAAAAAGGGGGACCGGAGAGTGTGTGCCAACTACAGAGGCATCACATTACTCAGCCTCCCCGGGAAAGTATACTCCAGGGTGCTGGAAAGGAGGGTTCGACCGATGGTCGAACCTCGGATTGAGGAGGAACAATGCGGTTTCCGGCCTGGTCGTGGAGCAACGGACCAGCTTTTTACCCTCGCGGGGATCTTTGAGGGGGCCTGGGAGTATGCCAATCCAGTCTACACGTGTTTTGTGGATTTGGAGAAGGCGTATGATCGGGTTCCCCGGGAGATACTGTGGGAGGTGCTGCGAGAGTATGGGGTGAGGGGGTCTCTACTCAGAGCCATCCAATCTCTGTACTCCCAAAGCGAGAGCTGTGTCCGGGTCTGCGGCAGTAAGTCGGACTCGTTTCCGGTGAGGGTTGGCCTCCTCCAAGGCTGCGCTTTGTCACCTATCCTGTTTGTGGTATTCATGGACAGGATCTCACGGCGTAGCCGCGGGGGAGGGGGGCTGCGGGTTGGTGGGCAGAGGATTGCATCACTGCTTTTTGCAGATGATGTGGTCCTGATGACATCATCGGTCTGCGACCTGCAGCACTCATTGAATCGGTTCGCAGCCGAGTGTGAAGCGGCTGGGATGAGGATCAGCACCTCCAAATATGAGGCCATGGTTCTCAGCAGGAAACCGATGGATTGTCTACTCCAGGTAGGGAATGAGTCTTTACCCCAAGTGAAGGAGTTCAAGTCACTTGGGGTCTTGTTCTCGAGTGAGGGTAAAATGGAACGAGAGATGGGCCGGAGAATTGGAGCAGCGGGTGCGGTATTGCAGTCGCTCTATTGCACCGTTGTGACGAAGAGAGAGCTGAGCCAGAAGGCAAAGCTCTCAATCTACCGGTCTATCTTCGTTCCTACTCTCACCTATGGTCATGAAGGGTGGGTCATGACCGAAAGAACGAGATCGCGGATACAAGCGGCGGAAATGAGTTTCCTCCGGAGGGTGGCTGGCATCTCCCTTAGGGATAGGGTGAGAAGTTCAGCCATTCGTGAGGGACTCGGAGTAGAGCCGCTGCTTCTTTGCGTAGAAAGGAGCCAGTTGAGGTGGTTTGGGCATCTAGTAAGGATGCCACCTGGCCGCCTCCCTAGGGAGGTGTTCCAGGCACTTCCAGCTGGGCGGAGGCCGCGGGGCAGACCTAGGACCAGGTGGAGGGATTATATCTCCACACTGGCCTGGGAACGCCTTGGAATCCCCCAGTCAGAGCTGGTTAATGTGGCCCGGGAAAGGGAAGTTTGGGATGCCCTGCTTGAACTGCTACCTCCGCGACCCGACCCCGGACAAAGCGGATGAAGATGATGACGATGATGATGATGATGATGTTGTCAGAGGTGAACTAGAGAAAATGCACAATATTTCACCTTTTAATGTTGTTGGTGCAATCCCTCTGAGTGATAAAACAACGCAAGAAAAATGAATATTCCAAATCTGAAATTATGGGCCCTTTCAAGCAGTGGTTTTCACGTGGGGGTACGCATACCCCTAGGGGTACGTTGGGTACTGCAGGGGGTATGGGAGAATGTTTTAAATTTTAATAAAATAAAACAAAATCATCATACCTAATTCCTCAACTCATTTTACTGTAGTAATTCCAATACAAATGATTAAATGTATGTTCAATTCACCACATTTTGTATTCATTATTCTTATTTTTAAAGCAATTTATTTCTAAAGCAACAACCGCATTCACGTTCACAATGACGTTTGTTGACTGTGAGGTCCATGTGCTGCGGTCTCTGGATTGCCAGTTTTAGTTCGACAGCGTTTGGAGGGGGAAATATATTAATGTTTTGAATGTTCTTCTCAGAAAACGGTTTGAACTTAGAGTCCTGCACCAGTGTCTGTGCGTCAATAGCAGGCCGTGTAAAAGGAGT
Organism: Galaxias olidus; assembly: GCA_026901105.3. Lineage (NCBI taxonomy): Eukaryota > Metazoa > Chordata > Actinopteri > Galaxiiformes > Galaxiidae > Galaxias > Galaxias olidus. The sequence continues at coordinate 28,887 of JAPMUY010009916.1, forward strand.
CATATTGCGAATTCCAAACAAAAACCCTAAAGTGTAGATTGCATTCATTGGTCAATTGCAGTGACTTCCATTTTCTACGTCAGGCTGTGATTCAGAACGGCTTGTAAAATAGGGTAGAAATGTTGTCAGAGGTGAATTAGAGAAAAGGCACAAGATTTCACCTTTAAATGTTGGTGCAAACCTTCTGAGTGATAAAGCAATGCAAGACAAAGAAACATTCCAAATCTGACATTATGGGCCCTTTAAAGGGTAAGCAATTACGGCGTTGCAAAATGCTTGCATTTGCATGTGTGACAATGAGGCAGTCACGGAAATGTCATGATTTCAATTGTGTTTAAAAAACAACAATATTGTTTCATTAAAATGCTTGCATGATTTGCCCCAGCTATCTTTTTTTTCAGACTTCAGTGATGTGCTTAAACCTCTGAAAAGACTCACATACAGAGCTAGATAGAATAGGTTTAACATGGACTGATTCGATTGCAGTTTGATCTTTTAGATTAGATCTAGAACGTCCATGTATATGAGTTATTTTAAGTTAACAGCAAGTAGACGATAACCTACACCGTAAGGGATAATTGTTACTTTATAAAGCATATTTTTCTTAACCTGTTGTCATTTTTAACCTTCGGTAAATTGGTTGTTGCCATCTGAACAATATTCTTTAATGCTTCATTTTGATTATGCATCTGGAAGTCCCATCATGTCGGTTCGGCACAGCTTTGGAGTAACTCTGACAAAGTCCTGCTTGCGTTCTATATAAATTAATTTAAATATTATATATTAAATATATTAATAATATACAGTATATTAAATATTATATTAATATTAAGAAAGAAAGAGCAAGGAAAAGTAGTTCTAACATTACACTTTTATAATACAAAACGTTGCATTATGAATTACCAGAATAGCGTTAATTTCATAATGTACAACAGCTACTGCTAAGGCCAACCTCGTCTCCGCTTTGTTTCACATCAATAATCACCTTTAGTAAATGCAGAGGGAGCTGGTACCTGAGCATACAGAACGTAAAACGTAGGTTTTATTCTTTGAAACTCACCACGTAAATATAAATACTACATCAAGGAATAAAATGCTAATTTATTTTTAAACTGTCTTAGACTATTAGGTGGTGACTTAATTAATAAAAACGCCAGATGAGAATGTGTATGTAAGATGTTTGAAATAGTTCTACAAATTATAGTTCTTTCAACCTCAAATGCTAATTTACCATGACTAAGTGTTCAAACTACTATTCATTCAAGTTCATAGCATTACATGTATCTATCTGGCAGCTTGGAACGCTCATTCATATACAGCATCAATCTAACTAACAATCAAACTATATTGCATTGAAAGGCATCTTATTTATTTGTCAGTCAACATGCAATGATACAAAAAAAATACGTATACAACATGGAAATACTGAGTGGAGCATTTAAAAAACAACAGCAATGTTTCATTGACATTTCAGCATGGTCTGCCCCAGCTATCTCTGTTTTCAGACTTCAGTCATGTGCGAAAACCTCTGAGAAGACAATGGTAATGAACATGTCTAATAACCTAATTTATGTAAAGAAGACATTCATATCTGACGAATTATGCTTGAATATTTTCAAAGTGGCAATAAGAAAAACACATTTTCTGAACCAAGGGTAAAACAGAGAGTAGATGATTGGATTCATGGTGGAGTTAAAGTAAGTCAGCCAGTTGAATACCTCATAGAGGGTTGCAGCAATGCTAAAATCAGTGTATGGAAAAATGATGGCAGTAAGAAAGTAAGGAAGCCAACAAAAGATAAACACACCCACTACAATTCCAAGTGTCTTAGCTGCTTTTTGCTCTGATCTCTTAGACACCTCTCCCCTTACATGTGCACCTTGGTTACTGTCTTTTATCTTTCTCGTATGTTCTTTAGACACTATAAATATTTTGGTATACAATCCCACCATCACACCGCAGGGAAGGAAAAATTCTATTATAGGGCTAAGAATTCCCCAGAGAGCATTATACAACAAGCTGCAGCTGCCTAAACAATTAATAGATTCCACAGACTCCAGACCTGCCACATTGGCCTTAGAATATACCAGGCCATAGGAGTGGAGAGCAGCCACTACCCAGCAGGCTAACACCATGAGCCATGCTACAGACGTGGTGACGTTGCTGGTGTAGCGCAGGGGATTACACACAGCCTCATAGCGGTCCACAGCAATGCAGACAAGGTGTAAGATGGAGACGGAGCAGAGGAACATGTCAGTGCTGGAGTGTAGCAGGCAGAATGAGTCTCCATAGAACCAGCAGCCTTGGACTGTCCGTGTCATGCTGAACGGAACAACAACTACACCCACCAGCAGATCTACAAAAGCCAAAGAAAGTAGCAGCATATTGGTGGGGCTGTGCAGCTGTTTAAAGTGACTAATACTCAGAATGACCAAAGTGTTTCCCAAAATGTTAGCCAGTATGTTTAACCCAAACACCAGATAGAGACCAACTTGAGCCCCTAGAGTAAACTGTACCCTGACACATGATACATTGGAGCCCGGGTAGCAGAGCTGTTCGTCAGAAGGCTTATTCAACATCATCCACACTAATAAACAACAATTAGCAAGAGACAATGTGCAGATACAGGTATTTAGAGGGGATATAAAGAAATCCGCCTCTTTAGTGATAATCCAAGATATTTATACACTTCAGTATCCTGTGGAGACGAACACCTCAAGCTGAATCACAAATGATCACGTGATAGCAGAGCTCACCTACAGAGCTAGATAGAATAGATTGTACACAGACTGATTCGATTGCAGTTTGATCTATTGGAGTAGATCTAGAAACTTTCATAACAGTTAAAACATTTGCTAACAATGTCCATGTATGAGTTATTTGAAGTTAACAGCAAGTAGATGGTAACCTACAAGGGATACACCGTAAGGAATAAATGTTACTTTATAAAGCATATTTTTCTTAGCCTTTTGTCATTTTGTAACCTTGGGTAAGTTGGTTGTTGCCATCTGAATGATATTACATTACATTACATTCATTTAGCAGACGCTTTTATCCAAAGCGACTAACAAAAAATTTTGCCTACAAAAAGACAAGGTAAAAACTACAAGTCAGGTAGATAAAATAAGTGCATCCCTGACCTAATCATCTAGATAAGAGCAAAGCAAGTGCTATATTAAACATCAGGATGCAAAACAGAACCATCACCAACCAACTACAAACAATTTCTGAGTGCAACAATTACTTAGTACATCAAGTAGAAGTGCTTGGTAGACGCAACGTCACATTTAAGAGCCGAAGTGCAGTCGAAACAAGTAAGTCTTCAAGTTTTGTTGGAAAGCGTACAAAGATGTTGTGGCCCTAATGTTTGTGGGGAAGTCATTCCACCACTGAGGGACAAGGACAGAGAAAAATTGTGAGCGATATCGTTTAATGCTTAATTTTGATTATGCATCTGAATGTCCCAGAATGTTGGCCCGGCACCCCAACAAACATGCAACGTCAGGGAGACGTTCAGATCATGTCTAAATAACGTCCGTCGGTTCAGACCCACGTTTGTACGTGCAATAGGGGTTTAAAATTTAAATGTCTAACTACGACCCCTTTTGGACGCACAAAGGTCTAACAGGATGAGGATATTGAAGGCTCCTGCATAGGGGAGGTAAGGAGATCATTGGCAACCTTAGTGAGTGCCACTTCTGTGCTGTGAAGTGTGCGAAAACCAGACTGAAGCTGCTTAAAAGAATCATTGGCAGATATAAATTGTTGTAACTGAGATTCAATAATGCATTAGGGGTAATGTTAGATATAGGGCGATAGTTTTCAAGAATGGTTGTGTCTAGGCTGTTTTTTTTTAGGATTGGAGTGACAAGCCGTTTTGAAGTCTGATGGAAAAACTCCTTGGGAGAGGGATTGATTGAAGGTGAGGAAGATGTAGGTAAGCGTTAAATGCAGAGGACAATGGGAGGAGGGTCAAGAAGACAGGTAGTAGGTTTAGATGCCATAATCATTTTTGAGTCAACGAGGGTAAAAGAGGAGAAATTATTATCAGAGGATTGTCAGCAGTAGAAAGTCACACACACCAGGGGACACTGGCTGCGCCACAGGGAGGTTTGGAGTTCAGGTAAGAGCACATGTTCTGGGTGTAGGGCAGCACCAATTACATCAGACAGAGATTGGGGGTTAACAGCTTTGAAGGAGATTGAGCTTGTGTGGGGAATTCGAGTAGACTCAGAGTGAAGGGTGAACTGGAAAATACAATGATCAGACGAGGGAAAGGGGAAAACTTGAGAAATAGTTAAACCAGTGGAGCAGACCAAATCAAGGATATGACCTTTGGTATGGGTTGGGAATGTAACGTGCTGGGTAATATTGAAACAGTCTAGTACATCAGTTAAATGAGGGCTGTTTTAAATTTGGTGTATCCATGTGAATATTGAAGTCTCCCAGAACTAGTAGACGTGAGGAGAGAGATTTTGAAATCTCACCGAGGGAGCCATGAATGCCAGGGCCGGCCCTGATCCTGGTGATGACATGCAAACGTCCTTCTGGCTTTGGTACCTGATGCCTCCAAGTCCTTCACCAGTTCCTTTGTTGCCGTCTTGGGGTTCAGATCAACCTTTCGGAACAAAGTTGGTTCAGCCCTGGGAGTTCATTTGTGCCTCCTTCCTAAGCGTAGCAGTGTCTGTGAGATCCCAAGATTTTTATATTTGCATACAACAGTTTGTACAGATGCTCGTGGTGTAAAGGAAACTTTGGCCTCCTCATGGATGTTCAAGCCTTAGCTGTTGTTCCAGTGTGCAGGAAGGGTCAGAGTGAAGACCAGGTCACGAAAGAGATAGTATGTGCCTTTCGAAGACACTGGAATCCAGGTTTGTGTCCTAGCCATAGCATGAAGAGATATATGTACATAGGCTGGCCAGACTTGGGTGTCATAGCCAGGGTCCGGCCAGAGCTGTTGGGACGTAAGAAAAGTGTCGGAGGGAAGAACAGGTCACCAAACGAGATAGCATGTGCCTTTCAGAGACACTGAGTCTGTCTCTGCCATAACATGCAGATATGTGTACGTGTCCTTTTCGATACTGAGAGTTAACACGTGTTCCCTCTTGACCAATGGGATGATTGTTTATCTTAGACCAATATATTCGTTTCAACCTTGTCAACTACTTGGAACTTACTATGTCGTTAGACTGAACTGACAGTAGTAATTTCTCTGTGTGCAGACTCTAACATCAATAAAATTGTACTTGATCATCGCTTGTTTCTACCCTCTGTTCAATTCTTTAGTTTCTGTTATAGATTGAAATTATCCTTCACAGTGGTACCTTCAGTTGTATGGAAATTTCTCCCAAGGAAGAACCGGACTTGTGGAGGTCCACAATCTTTTTTCTGAGGTTTTGACTGAGTTACTTGGATTTTCTCATGGTGTCAAGGGCAAAAAGGCACTGGCTTTAAAGGTAGGACCTTAAATACAGCCACAGGTGCAAATTAACGCCCAATTAACTCCTAATTATGACAATTGGCCAATCAGAAGCTTCTAAAAGACATTACATCAATTTATGGAATCTTCCATACAGTTTTAAAGAGACAGTGAACTTGGTGTATGTAAACCTTTGAATACGAACATAGTGAAATAAATGTCTCTAATTGATTATTTTAAAATGACCTCTGATGTGAACAAAGTAGATGCCCTAATGTGTGGAGTTATATCTTTAGCCTAGGTGTATGTAAACTTTTGGCCTCAACTGTATATGCAATGTTTGCTCTGTCAAAACTAATTTATGTTGGACATTGAACTGAGGATGTTTGTAATATAAGAGTTGCAGTGGTCATTGTATATCTCTAGCCCAGTGGTTCCCAATCCAGTCCTCAAGCACCCCCAGCCATGCCAAGAATTGGATTTTCCCTAGTGCCAGCACACCTGGTGCAATTAGTCAAAGCCTTGCTGTATGTGACTAATTACACCTGGTGTGCTAGAAATTGGGAAGATTAAATACCTGGAATGTCTGGGGGTATTTGAGGACTGGATTGGGATCCACTGCAGCCTATAGGCCAATGGTTCGTGCATAATAATACAGCCTCCAGATTTGTTTGTTACCATTTTTATTCACAACATCAATAGTGGAGAAGCACCTAGTTATATAATTTCCAAGCTTTTAACAGGTTACAAGACTAGCATTATGCTGTTATTAATTGATTAAATAAATGTCAAACAAGAAAATAGACTGTTTTGATAATTATTCTAATTAATTAAATTAGTCAATCACTATCCAACTTTAAAATACAACCCTTAATTAGAAACAAAGAAAAGACTGAGAGAGACTTGTTCACGTCCTTAACGACAGAGACTGCAGTACATGACAGAATATCATGTTAAATGTTGGGGGCAATGACAAGCAAAATTAAGGTGAAGTAAAGGTGACTGATATTGGAAACAATCTGGTGCAGCTCATTCAATTCGTCAGTCCTTATAAAACTTTAAAATACAAACTTTAATAATAAATAAAGAAAAGACTAGAAAGAGTCACTGTAGGCTTGTACATGTCTCAAACATGAAAGACTGCAGTATGTTGTGCAAATATTGACATTACAAAGTATCCAGTACAGGGAAAGGATATAACCTTAAATATTGGGGTCAATAACGAGCTAAATAAGTTGGAGTCAAGATGACTGAGAATAGAATAAAAAATGGGTGCTGCTATTTACTTCGGCACAATGAGGATAAACACTAAATATTCGAATGATTCACTACAGTTTCAACATGACTGATGACACAGTTAATGCAGCAAAGAATGCACACCAGCATATAATTGCCCAGATATTCCCACTGATTGAAAAATAAAATGTTCACAGAACATCTGTGAACAAAACATTTAAAGTAAATAGGTAGTTACGATTATATTTAGTTTTTGTGAAATTACAAAATACATTCATATCTGAAGAATTTTGATTAAATATTTATATATTATATATATATATATATATATATATATATATATATATATATATATATATATATATATATATATATATATATATATATATATATATATATATATATATATATATATATACACAGTATATTATACATTTAACAATTGAAACACTTGGTTTCAACTTTCGTATTTTCACTGATATAAATGAGGGTTTTATGTATACAGATATCCCTCTGATTGGACGACAGATGAGGAATGACAGGCTTGAGTCCAATTGACGGACGGACACCTGATTGTAGAATGACAGTGAGAGGGGAGAAACAGAAAAGCGTGGACAAAACACAGCCACACGCATAGCGGTGTGGACGTAACACTTGTCCCTTCACTAGGATCGGATTTAAAGGCCTCTTGTACTCATAGATAAAAGGAAACATAAAAGAAAAATATGTGTAATCACATAAGACAGCTTCTTCTTAGGAAAGTGTCAAAATGCACGAACACTAAACACTTGAGGAATCTTCAAGAGATTCTTTCATGCTAAAATGTTTGTTATCTAAACTCTGATTCAACAACACTACCAATTAGAGGTGTGGTGTTTTGGTTAGGTTCCTGTGAACTGTCGTCATGCTGTTAGGACTAAAGACATAATCTTCTTTTTTCACACCCAGCTGTACTGGGAACTCATTAGTGCTCTCACAAGCAGACTGTTCTTAGTTTCTAACCCCTAGAGGCCTAACCCCATTAAAGGTTTAGGAGCTTCAGGCATCATAACTAAATAATGTAAAACTAATTTGCAGTTGAACTAATTTTATTTATTTAACTTGTCAATTACTTATTTATTGTAGGCCCAGTAGGCCTGATTTATATGAAAAATAAAGCACAACACAACTTTTTATACATTAATTTATTACAATTAGAGTGTACTCCATTATATAAGAGTGCAGTAAACTGTTTGGGGTATTACCTTGCAACACTTAAATAGGAATATATATATGGCTTGCCCTACATTTAATTTTTAAACAGGATATATATATATATATATATATATATATATATATATATATATATATATATATATATATATATACACACACACATATATGTATATATATATATGGCCTGCCCTACATTTAATTTAGGCTACGTAGCGCTTTTCTAAAACCAAATGACAAAATTTGTGTTAAACATAGCCCCTCTGTATGACTGAGAGGTAAACCTTGAAGTGAAACTGCAGATTTGATTATGTCTTTTTGTATTAGACATAGGCCTAGTATGAAGAACATTTTGGTTTTCTTCATCTGTAGAGACCATACTTTGTTTAACTTAAGACAACAGTAAGTAAAGTTCATGCTCTTGGTGTTTGGTGGAGAGAAACAATCATTTTAAACAGTTTGAGATGTAAGAGATGGACACTTAATAAACATGTACATGCATGATGCACCGCGGTCTCCACTGGGCTGGGACAAGGTTGTCCTCGTACACCGACCAAAACTCTTTGGCATCTAGATCATCCAAGGGAGTCAGTCTAGACGCAAATATTAAGATGTTATAGCTTCCTAGCTAGCTAGCTAGCTAGCTAACTTTAATTCAAACCAAAACATTTTGAGTATTTAGCATCTTGAAGATCGGAGATGGGCATCAGGTTGTAATATATAGTGACCTTGATGTGCTCTTAGATTGATGTTAGCTGGTTTACAAATTAGACAACTGACAAGTGAAAATAGCCTGTCTTAAAAACAAATATTTATTCCATTGTTACAATAACTTACTGTACATACGTTTTAGGCAGGAGATGCTGTTTTGAAGGCAAAGGGTGGCCACACCAAATATTGATTTGATATAGATTTTCTTTTCACTAACGTTGTATTTTATTAGTTGATAAAAACAATTAACAAATAATATTTCAATTTTTTTGAAGATTCTTACTTAAAGCATCTTATTCACACCTGCCTAAAACTTTTGCACGGTATTGTACATTTACTAAATTTTTAAAAACGTTCATGCACAACTCATATAATCATGAAAATCTCAGACTTTGAAGTATGTTCATTGTTTCCTGTCTTTGAAGTATACACACCGCAAGATGATGACCGTTGTGGTCAAACATTAGATTCCCCTGCAAATACGATTAAAAAATGATGTGTACACTTTTGTCTACCAAATTCAAAATGGTCAATCCACATAAAGAACGTTTTCTCTTTTCTTGTTGATATACTGCTGACACATTTAAATAAAAAAAATGCTTTTTAATGGCATTAAGGATTAAGTGGTTTATGTATCATTTGGGTTTGGTGTATAATTATTTATTTCATATAAAAATATAAATTATTTCATGTAGTTAACAGTCTGTACAAGGCACAAAAAGTAATCAACGAATGAAAAGGACTACACAGATCTACTGTATATTAAAAATTAAGATCACCTCAAATGAATACCTTGTCATTGATGTCATTACACAGGGCCCAATATGTTGTCGGTAAATTGGAGTTTTGGTCAAGTTTAATGATTTCACACAAAACAATTAAAACTTTTAACTTCCAATCAAAATAAAATCTGGGTAAAAGATGTTAGGAAAGAAAGTCTGCGCTAAAAGTATATTTCCTCACCTATGCTTAACTAACTAACTTTAATATTTTTTTTATAATATTTCCACCTCTCTGCAAAGTTAGTGCTAAAGCATCCACTGAATGTGTTTACACTACAACCATTGGGAATAGTAGTCATGTGATTGTTTCTGATTTGACCGCTGTTTTGAAGAGGTTGTCGTCACAGGTGTATGAAGTGTATAAACGTCTTGGATTGTGAGCAAGAAGATGGATCTCTTTAGATCCCTCTTATTGACCTTTTTTGTGTGTAAGTTGTTGGAAGTGGTGGTGGTAGTTATGATGGACAAGCCATTTGATGAACAACTCTGCTACCCAGGCTCTAATGTTTCATGTATCAGGGCAGAACTTAGTGCAGGGGCTCAAGTTGGTCTGTATTTAGTCTTTGTGTTTAACATACTGGTCAACATTGTGGGGAACTCTGTGGTCATCTTGAGTATTGCTCATTTTAAACAGCTGCACAGTCCCACTAATTTACTGGTCCTGTCTTTAGCTGTAGTAGATCTGCTAGTGGGTGTAGCTGTTGTTCCCTTCAGCATGACACGGACAGTCCAAGGCTGCTGGTTCTATGGAGACACATTCTGCCAACTCCACTCCAGCACTGACATGTTTCTCACCTCAACCTCCATCTTTCACCTAGTCTGTATCGCTGTGGACCGCTATGAGGCTGTGTGTAATCCACTGCGCTACACGAAAAATGTCACCACGTCTGTAGCATGGCTCATGGTGTTAGCCTGCTGGGTAGTGGCTGCTCTACATGCATTTGGATTATTATATTCCAAGGCCAATGCGGCGGAAATTGAGTCTATGGAACCCATAAATTGCTTAGGAAGTTGTATGCTTTTCTTTAACCGTCTTTGGGGAGTTATCAATCCCTTATTATCGTTTTTCTTGCCCTGTGCTGTTATGGTGTGTTTGTATACCAGAATATTTCTGGTGGCTCAAAAACAGGTGAGAAAGATTGAGGGCATTAACCATTGTGCAAATTCAAGGAATGGGCTAGCTAAACGATCTGAGCACAAAGCGGCAAAGACACTAGGAATTGTGGTGGGTGTGTTTATAAGTTGTTGGCTTCCTTACTTTATTCACTGCATAATTTCTCCCTATACAGAAGAAAGCATATCTGCAATCCTCTTTGAGGTGTTTAACTGGCTTACTTACTTTAACTCCACCATGAATCCAATTATCTATGCTCTGTTTTACCCTTGGTTCAGGAAATGTTTTTTTCTCATCGCCACGTTGAAAATATTCAAGCAGAATTCTTCAGATATGAATGTATTTTTTACTTAATTGGAATTTGGAATGTTAAATATGATTTCAGGTGTTTGGAATAACATGTTTGGTTCAATCACTTATTGAAGCATATCAGCACACATATATTACCATTTAATGTCATAGCAATGTTAAAGAAATTTCAGTAACAGTAAAGTTTTTTTCTCATCGCCACGTTGAAAATATTCAAGCAGAATTCTTCAGATATGAATGTATTTTTTACTTAATTGGAATTTGGAATGTTAAATATGATTTCAGGTGTTTGGAATAACATGTTTGGTTCAATCACTTATTGAAGCATATCAGCACACATATATTACCATTTAATGTCATAGCAATGTTAAAGAAATTTCAGTAACAGACTGAAAATATTGACACATTGTACATGTTTTAATCCTTTTTTTGAATTCATTCATTTTACGATTCACTTTTACATCCTCATTCCGTTTATATATTATAATTTTCTTTGGGGTCAAAACTTTTAGACAAAATCCAACTTGTTTTTAAACTAACAAACTCCTCAGCTCATGTTTTTGCAAACCATATGCAAAAGACAGTAAGGTTTACTCGCGAAGGCCAGTAGAAAAGTTGAGGTTCACCTTTTCAAGTAATGGTTTCCTTTCTGGGGTTTGTGCATGTAGATTAAAAGCAAAGCTTGCCAAAGATGACCACATATGCTGAAGACACTGACCATATTGTTTTAATAAAGACACCACTCAGTATTTCCTTGTTTGTGTATACATTAGATTTTACTGTTGTACTTTGGTCCATGCAAACCAATGAAGGTTTTTACTCTTAGAAGGTGAAAACAACTACAGTACCAGTGAAACGTTTCAACACATTTCCCATTCACTGCAATAGGAAACCTTTGACTGGAACTGTAATTTGACCATTCAAAACAGTCGGATATAAAGCCATACTCTGTATTGTGTTGTATAATAGTTTAAAAACTAGCCTGCAGCATCAATTGGCATATCGACCTTTCAAGTTTCAGAGCCAATAGACATTTACTTTTTATTCTGTGTTCACAGAATGGAGGATGTATTTTATACTGAAGTAGTTTAAGAAGTACTATTTCTTCAACTTCATATTTTATCACACAGGAATAATAAAGGTCACACTGGCCACAAAGAGGTTAAATTACATATTTTGTTCTCACTGGTTGTCAACAGGAAGTCTGCACATGGTCAGATGCACCTCTGGTTTGCTTGTGAAGACATTGGCCGTTAGTATAAGTTAAATTAAAATTTTGAGTAAATCCAGAAGATGTGTAAGCATTGGCACCAATAAGTAGGATGTTTACAACTCTTAAATGTATTTAAAATAACAACAAAGGCAATGTGCTATAGTAAGTCGCACACGTGAGAAACTTGCACCTCAAGTTAAGCATCTCGAGCATGCGCATTCACGATTTATAAAAAAACATTCATGTCACCTCTGGGGCTCCGTATTTTAATGTTCGAAATAGGGTGTTCATCATTTATTTTTTTATAAAATACAGTCTATTGTCGTTTGGTGACAATAGGGGATTTGGGACATGTAGTCTTTTGAGTAGGCAATGCCTGGGTTAGAAAGTAAGCAGCTAAATGTGGTCCCAGAGCACATATTGTGAGACTTAGATAAAATATAAAGTCAAAGTAGCCTGTTTTCTATTCATAAAAAACAGAGTATAACGACAAATTCACTTCGGTTACCTAGACCATCCAGTAAATATCAGTATGGTGAAAATGTAGACCCGCGACTTGAGAAGCAAGCCATAGTTCACTATGTGAGGTTCTGGGCACAGACCGAGTACAGACATCGTGTTTTTTCTTTGGGAGACACCCTTTTATTACAATTTCCCGCGTTCACATGCACGCACGCTCGCGCACACACACACACACACACACACACACACACACACACACACACACACAGCCTAGAGCTGTGTTGCTGGAGTCGTTGTGGTCGCATTCCTCCAACTAATCACCAGATTGAACTCACTGAGGTTCCTTTGGGATCCTTTTAGGAATGCCTCACCACCATGGCCCTGCAGCGCCCTCTACCAGACAGATGCCATCACAACACTCACACGCTACTTCAAATTCACGAAATATACATCATATTTCTCAATCTACCTACCTACTATGGTCCACACTGCAATCAAACACATTTCTCAGGGTAATTGTTCTATTGATTTTGTGAGAAACACTGAGGCGATCACGTGCTACATTGTGATTCGAGGACCAATAAAGGGGTTGCACCCTTGTCTCCTCTCCTTAAATCTCCCTTCAATATCTTTGTGTGCCATACCTTCGGTCTCTGGTGGGTTGTTTGTGTTGTAATGTCAATGACGCTAGACAAGTTAACCGATGAACAGCTCTGCTACCCAGGCTCTAATGTATCATGTATCAGGGCACAGTTTAGTGTAGAGGCTCAAGTTGGTATGTATGCGGTATTTGGGTTTAACATACTTGTTAACGTTGTTGGAAACTCTGTGGTCATAATGAGTATTTGTCATTTTAAGCAGCTGCACAGCCCCACCAATATGCTCGTCCTGTCTTTGGCTGTAGTAGATCTGCTTGTTGGTGTAACTATCTTGCCCTTCAGTTTGACACGGGCAATTCAAGGATGCTGGTTCTATGGAGACACATTCTGTCTGTTTCATTCCAGCACTGACATGTTTCTCACCTCCAGCTCTATCTTCCACCTGGTTTGTATTGCTGTGGACCGCTATGAGGCTGTGTGTAATCCACTGCGCTACACCAACAACGTCACCATGTCTGTGGCATGTTTCATGGTGTTAGTCTGCTGGCTATTGGCTGCTCTCCACTCCTATGGCCTAATATATTCTAAGGCTAATATGGCAGGTCTGGAGAATCTGGAATCTATTAATTGTTTAGGAAGCTGTAACCTTTTCTTTAACCCTCTTTGGGGAGTTATAAACCCCTTTGTATCATTTTTCTTTCCCTGTACTGTCATAGTGGTGTTGTATACCAAAATATTTCTGGTTTCTACCGAACATGTGAGAAAAATTTATGATATTAACCAGTGTAGGAATGCAAGGGGAGAGCTGTCTAAACAGTCAGAGCACAAAGCAGCTAAGACACTTGGAATTGTGGTGGGTGTGTTTATCTTCTGTTGGTTTCCTTACTTCCTTAACTCCATCATTGCTCCATACACTGATTTCAGCACGCCTACTGCTCTCCTTGAGGTGTTTGTTTGGCTGGCTTACTCTAACTCCACCCTGAATCCAATCATCTACGCGTTGTTTTACCCTTGGTTCAGGAAATGCTTCCGACTTATTTCCACGTTGAAAATATTCAACCAGAATTCTTCAGATATTAATGTAATTATTACTTGAATTGATCGCGGGACTAATTTTCATCACTGATCTATTAATTGTCTTGAATAAACAGTTGTTTTTATTATTAATCAATGAGGACTTTTTAAATTAAATTAAGTGAAATAGACTATGGTGGAATGTAAATATATCAGTGAAAGTAATTCTGTATAATATTTATTTGTAATACAGAATTAAACCATTCTTTCATAATGTAAATCAGAACCAATCATGTTAGTGTGTTGCGTGGTGTGTCAATTGTATTGAACTTGAAGTCATGGCCTAACATTGTTACAGACCTGGCACAATTAGAAAATGAAAAAATATGTTTCCAAATGACTGGCTGCCCTACTCATTAATCTTTTCAAAGTAAAATCAAAAAACATTCTCCATACCAGTGCCCTGACCAGTCACTGCCAATTCAACTGGAGTTGTTCTGTGTGACCAATGTGTGAGCAAGTCTGCTGCAAAATGTTGGGTGAGCAAGTCTGGCTCAAATTGGCTGCCGTGGTATCATTCAGAATGAGTGTTGTCTGTGATAGCTGTCTGTCCGTTCGGTGTTCTTAATTGGCAACCAATTTGTGTCAAGCGCTTTGAGTCTTTGAGAAAACCGCGTAAAACTAAATACAATGAATTATTATTATGAATTATTATTATTAATACAATTTTCACTTTGTGGGTGGTGCAGTGGTTAGTGCTGTTGCCTCACAGTAAGAAGGTTCCGGGTTCGGTTTTTCCCGCCGGCTGGGGCCTTTCTGTGTGGAGTCTGCATGTTCTCCCCATGTCTGAGTGGGTTCTCTCCGGGTGTAACGGCTTCCTCCAGCAGTCCAAAAACATGGAGGTTAATTGGTGACTCTAAATTGCCCTTGAATGTGAGTGTGAGTGGTTGTCTGTGCCTATGTGTCAGCCCTGTGATTGACTGGTGATCTTTCCAGGTTGTACAAAAGACTTGCAATCATATCCATTTGGAGGTATACCTCTATCTGTCATATGCACAAATGAATTGTGACTCCATAATGTTTTTAATACTTTGTTTTAGCTATTACAATTTGTTGATTATCAGTCAAGTGGCATGTGCTTTCCATTGCAGTTGGTTAAGAATTTTATATAAATTTGTTTTTTGTGCAAAATATGTTCATTAAAAATTGGAAAACAAACATTGTAAATATGCAAGGAATGTGTTGTTTTGAAGTGTAAATTTGATATTTAAACTTACATTCTTAAATGTGGAAATCATAATGGGTAAAATCCTGACCTCAACACTGGCATATGGTAGTTAATAAAGAAAACATGTCTCACCCTAAGTAGCTATTTTAGTGCTTTCGAATTTAGTATTTTTGTATTGCAAGTGCATAATCTTTGAAAACCTTTATCCACCAGATTAGTCATGTAAATGGAAGTGATCCCTCTCCTTTGGTCGTAAGACTAAGAAGCTTTTTAATACGCCCTGAGGGATTGGCGTGATAGAGCATGACTAGATGCAAGCTTAAAGTAGTTTGTAAGCTACTAAAAATAAGTTTAATTGCCATTGATTGTAAGAAGGTTTCCCTATGAATTCACACTGTTGTTTAACTACAGTGCGCAATGAAGTGACCCTGTTCACCACTAGAGAATCGGAATGGGTTTACACACATTTTAACTGACATATCTGACCACTCGACATCCAATATACTGTAATGTAACCCATCAAGGGTATGTTGTTCTTTAGGGATGCGCGAAAAATAAATCAAGTAGGTATTATAGTATGTAACGCAACATACAGTGCAACATAATGACAACATCCAACTTTTATAGGTTCAAAATACATTATTTATTTGAGGTATACTGTACATCATGACTGATGCGGTAAAGCCAAACATTAGCTTTCGCTGCATGTCGAAACCATCTCATAAGTTACGTATAACCGAAGGATGCTTAAACAGTTATGGTTTAAAGCAGTGGTTCCCAATCCAGTCCTCAAGTACCACAAGCCATTCCAGGTATTTAATCTTCCCAGTTTCTATCAGATGTGGTGTAATTAGTCACTTACAGCACGGCCTTGACTACTTGCACCAACTGTGCTGTAGAGGTGTGGAAATTTCTTTATTCTTAAGGCTCCAGTATGCTGCAAGTGAAAGCGAAAGAGTTCACTTTCGCCGAGGGTAGGCCAACAAAAATCAGCAAGGCGATGTCGCTTTGGTTGTTTGCTCGCCTGGAACTGTGCAGCCCATTTTTTCTACCTCGGCAAAAGCGAACAGCGGTGAACATCCTTTGTGATTGGTCCAAGTATTGGTGGGTTGTAGCCTGCTCTGACGAAAGCTTTGGATGGCTGCGGTTGGGTTCCGGGTACAGCATTTACGGTTTGTTTTGGTCACAGCAGCACTTAATTAGAAAAGTTTGGAATTTTATTTTAAACTATGAATAATTTTGAGAGCACCTTAACTGAAGAAGTTAAAAAATATGAACACGTTTAAAACTCGTAAAGTTTTGTTGCGATCCGTGACGTTTGGTTCCCCCTGCTGTATTGTGGTGTAAGTGTCAGGTTCCTACTAGGCCCAAGTGTGGGATACAGGGCCTACTGACACCCTAAACGTCTGTTCCCACGGCAATACACCAAACACATGAGACTGGGTTGCGATAAAAAGTATTTTAAATTTGTAAAATGTTTCAAACCATACAAATCAATACAGGCAATAAAAAAACAATAAAAGATTGCCTAAAAACAATACGTTTGCCAAAAAGCAATTAAAGTGATTAGGAGCCTCCGGGTAATATTCACCCCAGTATCAGAATGTATCAATGTTCCATGTAGGTGCGTTCGTATAAGTGGTTTCCAAAGCACAAGCGGTAGGTCCGGTAGTTGTTTGACCTCACCCTCCCCGGTGTGTGAGAGTCCTCAATTCGCACCGCGTCCGTCCTGGTCAGGAAAAAAAAACAGGAAAACGTTTACTCCTTCAGTTGTCGGGTAACCCCAATAGCACTCACGTAGCCGTCGTGTTTCGTGTGCTCTGACTGTGGCTCTTGAAGCGGGTGAACCGGGTGCAGAGTGCTCTAGAACGGGTGTGCGGTGTGCCGTGTCCCGAATGCCGAGTCTCCCGTGTTGCATTGTCTGGCAGTCTTTATTTTGGACGATCCATTTGCCAGGGCCAAGGATTGGTCGAGCAGGCTGAGTGTCCAGATTCCAGGTGTTTTTCATCAAGCTGATTACGAGCAGGCTTGCCAACGTTAGTGTCTATAGATATATACAGCAAACTAAAACCTCACAGCAACAAAACGTTTAAAAAGTTTAAAAAGTAAAAGTAATAAAACACTGCATGCTAAATAAAACAAGCTTGAAAAGTAAAGTAATAAAACACTGCATGCTAAAAAGTACAAACGCTAAAAACATAACCATTTAAAATAACCTTACTGGCATAAATGACATAAGCTACCACAAACTCAAATCAGGAGCGAACAAGTATACCATCACAGCCTCGGCGAACAAGCGAAAGAGAACCAAGCGAACAGGAAAAGTTTGCTTTCGCTTGAAGTATACTGGAGACTTTACAGTGCGTTTCCACTGGATTTCGTATCATCGCTTCATGTCGCATCGCTCCACTCCACTTTGTTTGTTGTGGGCGGGAATCGAGGAATGTTCGAACAAAGCTAACCAAAGTATTTCACCATACAGAAACTTCAAAACTAATGTTCCTCTCAATTTATTGTAGGGTAAACGCTTAAATAAACTATGTTATCGTGTAAACTCTGAAACAAAGGGGGGAAGGTAAATCAACCAAACCACACTGTCTCGGAAAACTGTAGTAGGGATGCAAACTTTGCCTTCATTTGCATAAGATTGAATTTTTTTATATTTTGTCATTGCATTGCCTCCCACAATGCACCACACACGACATCGTGGGGTCTCCATAGAAAATGAATGGGAAGCGAATATTCGCATTGCTACATCGCGTCCAGTGGAAACGCACCATTAGATGCATTGCAATGCGGATGTGGATGATGCATCGATGCAGCAACACCGCATAATCAAGAGTTTAAAAATATAATAAAAAAATATTATTTTAATTTAAGTAATAGATTTTATTGTTATTAAAATATCAACCAACAGAAAAGCAAAGCCTACTTAGGTTGATTTAGATTTTCCGTCCCCGGCTATCAGTAAAGTTGTTAACCAAAAGTTAATCTATTGTTTTGAGAACATTAAGGCTAACGTTAGTTCTGTAACAGCTGCTGTTGTGTTCTAGTGAGCTCGGCATTTACCCCCTTCTCAAGTGACATAATTTGTCTACTGTAACAAGCGTTCCATTTAACTGCATTTGGAAGTAAATTTGTAACATAACTAGCTGCCACTAAGGAACATCCAATTCCTGGCATGGCTGGGGGTACTTGAGGACTGGATTGGGAACCACTGAATTAATGGGCTCTTATAATGGGAAAACTATTCAAATGTATAGTTTCCTAGAGGGCTGGTTCCTCATTTCATCTTTATATAAGTGTAGCGTCCCCGATTGAATAGATGGTCTACTCTCAAACTGATGGTTCACTTTGCCTTTATTGACCGTTGAATAGGCATAACACCTTGGTGAACACACCGTAAGAGCTTCGAAAACACAGATAATCCAAATAAGTAACATCTTACAGCATGTAATTATTAGCTTTAAAACATTCCTTTTACATTTATTCATGAATTGATTTTACCCTTTTATGTAATGACTACTTTTATCATTGTACACTGAAAGACAAACTCTAAATGGAGCGCTATATTTAACTGTATTTTAACCATTAATTTATTTACTCAATTACCATGAAATGTATGTAAATTAGCATAGCAGGCTAGTGCACTCTGCTGGTGTCACATAATACATTGCCAATCAAAGAAAATACAAAATACATAGCAAAACTAAGTTAGAGACCAACAATAATTACAAACCTTGTTCCCACATCAACCAGGTGCTAAAGAACTTATGGGTTACTCAATAGAAGATCACTTTCTCTTATTTTAGCTCAATATTACGGGGAAGACACGTTTTCTGCGCACGTTGACATTCGAGCTATAGCATTTACAACACTCAGTTCCGCTTTACGGCACCTTGACATCGCGCTCTGTATAATGACCTTCAAAATAAAAGCATCGACCTTAATAGTAAATACAACAGAACAAACAATAGAAATGACCACAAAATAAAGCAACATTTGTAAGTCATTTACACTCCCATCAAATCATTAAAGCTTAAATGACAACCAGGAATGTAGCGAAATGATTTCCTATGAAGAAATGACCTTAACCTTAAAGTCTACACACAGTAGTCCATTAATGCAAAAGTTATTAACATTTAATTGTAAAGGATATCAACCATAATGAAGAGTGGTCAAACAGTCTCTAGGAGCAGAACCAGTTTCTGCACCGGGCGTCCGACAGTGGATGGTTTTCCAGAGAAATGTCCCTTTTCTATTTTCTTTTCTCCAAAACGAATCTTTACTTGTCTTACGAGTCCATCTTTGTCTGTCACTGTGTCCACTACTCGTGCTAATCTCCATTCGTGGCGAGGTAAATCATCCATTTTCTCCATAACAATGTCTCCTATTTTCAAGTTTCTCTTCGGAGTATGCCACATTTGTCTGGTAGCAATATTGGAGAGGTATTCTCTTTTCCAACGGGACCAAAACTGTTCTGATAAGTACTGCACCTGCCTCCATCTCTTACGAGCATACATGTCCTCTCTGATGAAGTTGCCTGGAGGGGGCAGTGCTGCCTTTGACTTCATAGTGAGAAGGTGATTGGGGGTCAATGGCTCAGGGCTGTTAGGGTCACTTAAGTTGTCTACTGTAAGGGGCCTACTGTTCACAATAGCCATTGCCTCGTAGAAGAAGGTCCGTAACGATGCATCATCTAGTCTGCCTGATGAAAGAGAAACAGTTGAACGAAGTACATTTCGAACTGTTCTAATCTGCCTTTCCCAGATGCCTCCTGCATGACTTGAATGTGGAACATTAAACATGAAATCACACTGTTTTTCAGCTAAAAATGTGGTAAGGCGGTTAGTGTCCACTTGTTTCAGAGCTTGTTGCAGTTCGTTTTTAGCTCCTACAAAGTTAGTTCCTTGATCGCATTTAATCTGACTCACTGCTCCTCTTATGGCAATAAAGCAGCGAAGAGCATTAATAAAGGCATCTGTAGTCATATCATCCAACATTTCTATGTGCACAGCTCTACAACAAAGGCAGGTGAAAAGAAGTCCATATCTCTTGTGCACCTTGCGAGCTTGCTTTGTGAGAAAGGGGCCAAAACAGTCCATTCCACAATAAGTAAATGGTGGTGATGGATCTAAACGCTGTGATGGGAGATCAGCCATTCTCTGTTCCTCTGTGCATCTCCTGAGTCTGCGGCACTTTACACACTGATGCACATAGGCTGCTACTGCTCTGTTTATGCCTGGAATCCAAAATCCATTTGATCTGATCTCATTGATGGTTAATCCCTTTCCTTGGTGCTGTACTTTACTGTGAAAATAAGCTATGATGAGCTTTGTGACATGGTGGCTCTTTGGAACAATAACTGGATGTTTCAGTGTGATAGAGAAAGATGCATTTTTAAGCCTTCCTCCCACCTTGAGGAGTCCATCCTTATCAAGGAAAGCATCTATTTGAAACAGTTTGCTTTTACGTGGAAGCGACTTTCCCTTTCTGAGCGTGTTAATCTCCTCTTGATAAACTTGTGTCTGTAAGTCTCTTAAAATAACACATTGTGCATTTTCTCTTTCTTGTACAGTGCTATGGCCTGTGGATTTGCCTTTCTTAGCGCAGCGAATGAGACGAGCTACTGCTTGTGTGGCCTTGTACCATGACGAAAACCTAATCAACTTGTCTGATATACTTGAGTGTTCTGTTTTGAGAGTGTTAAGTACATGTACCTTTTTGACCTCTGGATCTCCAAGTGGTATCTCTGTGTTGATGTCTGTAGCTGGAGGAATTTCTTTGTCCCATAGGAACTGTGGTCCTGTAAACCAGTTTGATGTGATGAGCTCACTTGCACTTGAACCTCTGGAAGCGATGTCCGCAGGATTTTGATCAGTAGGAACATATCTCCATTGATAAGGGAAACTACTGAGCCTTATTTTTTGAATCCTATTTGACACAAATGTGTGAAAGCGGCGTGCTTCGTTATTAATGTAGCCTAAAATTACTTTAGAGTCTGTCCAGAAGTATTCGTCAACATTTTTGAGTCCAAGTTCTTCCTTTATTGTGCTACTTACAGCAACTGAGACAACAGCAGCTGTCAGTTCAAGTCTTGGTATTGTTGTGACCTTAATAGGGGCGACTCTGGCTTTTGCGGTGACTAAGGCACAATGTACATTGCCATTTTCATTTACATGTCTTAATTCAAACTTGAAAATTTAAATGTATTCTCATTTTCCATTGTGCAAGCATTATTTATGTAACAATTAAAATTAAAATGCAGTTGTCAAACAATATTAAAATGAAAAGTAAATCGCATTTGCCATTGCATTTTCAAAGACTTCATCTTCAGTACTACGCTGTGCAGTGGACAAAATTCAAATGCAATACGCGAATCAGCGCTAGGAGTCTATTGCATTTGCATTTTCAAGTCACCACGCTCTCTTTGGGACAGAAGATGAAAATTCAAATGCAATCCGTCAGTCCTCTCATCAAGGCGGGTCTTTAGTTTGGACCTCACTTCCTCCTTCAGTCACTTAGAATAGTGCAAGCTGTAGCTAGCGGTGTGTCCGGTGCGCCCAGGAGATAACCACTTTGGCTATTTGTCGGCAACCTAATTTTGCCATTAACAGATGTCCGCGACAGAACAGAGAAAGTATGTATTGCAGAGTAGGTCTACTCCATTTCTGGCACCGACGTGGACGTGTCTCCCGCACCAGCCAAGCCTATGCCATTGACCGCATAGATGACCACTCAGTGTGGCTAACTCTTAAAAGACAAATGAGCAACCTCACCTTAATAAAATTGCCCAAAACAAGCGCAATACTACCTATGGTTACATATTTATAATACAACATTATTAAAACTATAGGTGTGAACGTTTATGAAAACATTAAAACCTTTTACAGAAGAAATTTGCGTTTATAATGCACCTTCTAATTAAATAGCTTTGTCCAATCTAAAGTGGTACAATCCTGCCTTCATATTATCACCCATATCCCATATTGTGCAATAAGTTTATTTATTCAGTATGATTCTGATAATTAATAGTGTAAACATGTACATGAAAGTTTTAAATAATGCCCAATCTATTAGCCCACTGCAAGCGTTCAGCTACAGTTAGGCCCAAAAATATTTGGACAGTGACACAATCTTCATGATTTGGGCTCTGCATGCCACCACATTGGATTTGAAATGAAACAACTACAACAGAATTGAAGTGCAGACTTTAAGGTTTAATTCAAGGGGTTGAACAAAAATATATGATTAAACATGTAGGAATTGTAGCTATTTTTATACAAACGCTCCTCATTTCAGGGGTTCAAAAGTAATTGGACAAATAAACATAACCCCAAGTAAAATGTTACTTTTCAATATTTTGTTGAGAATCCTTTGCAGGCAATGACTGCCTGAAGTCTGGCACCCATGGACATCACCAAACGCTGGGTTTCCTCCTTTGTGATACTTTGCCAGGCCTTTACTGCAGCGGTCTTCAGTTGTTGCTTGTTTGTGGGTCTTTCTGCCTTAAGTTTTGTCTTGAGCAAGTGAAATGCATGCTCGATTGGGTTTAGATCTGGTGATTGACTCGGCCATTGCAGAATATTCCACTTCTTTGCTTTAAAAAACTCCTGGGTTGCTTTTGCAGTATGTTTTGGGTCATTGTCCATCTGTACTGTAAAGCGCCGTCCAATCAACTTTGCTGCATTTGGCTGAATCTGAGCAGAAAGAATATCCCTATACACTTCAGAATTCATACGGCTGCTTCTGTCTTTTGTCACATCATCAATAAACACAAGTGACCCAGTGCCATTGGAAGCCATGCATGCCCATGCCATCACACTGCCTCCACCATGTTTTACAGAAGATGTGGTGTGCTTTGGATCATGAGCTGTTCCAATTCTCCTCCAAACTTTCTTCTTCCCATCATTCTGGTACAGGTTGATCTTAGTCTCATCTGTCCAAAGAATGCTGTTCCAGAACTGGGTTGGCTTCTTCAGGTGTTTTTTGGCAAAGTCAATTCTGGCCTTTCTATTTTTGAGGCTGATTAATGGTTTGCACCTTGTGGTGAATCCTTTGTATTTACTCTCATGAAGTCTTCTCTTTATGGTAGACTTAGATACTGATACACCTACTTCCTGGAGAGTGTTCTTCACTTGAGTGGATGTTGTGAAGGGTTTTTCTTCACCATGGAAAGGATTCTGCGATCATCCACCACTGTTGTCTTCCGTGAACGTCCAGGCCTTTTTGAGTTCCCAAGCTCACCAGTGCACTCTTTTTTCTCAGAATGTACCAAACTGTTGATTTGGCCACTCCTAACATTTCTGCTATCTCTCTGATGGATTTCTTCTTTTTTTTTCAGCCTCAGGATGGTCTGTTTCACCTCCATTGAGAGCTCCTTTGACCGCATGTTGTGTGTTCACAGCAACAGCTTCCAAATGCAAACGCCACACCTGGAATCAACTCCAGACCTTTTAACTGCTTAATTGATGACAGGTTAATGAGGGAAGAGCCCATGCAGCGTTGTTATTTTTTTTTGCAGCCTTCTGAGTCAATTGTCCCATTACTTTTGGTCCCTTGAAAAAGAGGCGGCTACGTATTAAAGAGCTGTAATTCCTAAACCCTTGCTCCAATTTGGATGTGAATACTCTCAAATTACAGCTGAGAGTCTGCACTTTAAGCCCATATTGATTATATAATTGTATCCTGAATATGTTTTCGTAAACAGCTAAAATGACAAAACTTGTGTCACTGTCCAAATATTTTTGGCCCTAACTGTAGTGGTTAATTTGCTATGCTATATTTTAGCATAAAGCTACCTAAGTTAAATAGTTATAAAATAAATCAGTTATAGCTAATTTGTAGTAATGGAGAGAACGAAAACGGTTAATTTAAAATGGTGAAGAATTTTTCAACCTGTGTTCGTCATTTATCGAGGCAGATTCTGTTAAAAGTCAGCTTTGATGCACCCTTCGCTGGAGGAGGCATAGAAAGTTACATGTAGCCACTCGCTCTTCGCTTTTAAGCAATTGGAATGACACTCAATATGGCGGCGCGCGTTCACGTCGAGGAGAAGTGGTGAGTGTCGAGAAAAGGTCGGCAACTTTATGGGATTGGAATTGGCCCCATGTTCTGTCCCAAAGAATGCGTGGTGACTTGAAAATGCAAATGCAATAGACTCCTAGCGCTGATTCGCGTATTGCATTAGCATTTTGTCCACTCCACAGCGCAGTACTGAAGATTAAGTGTTTTCATTTTCAGATTATTTTACAACTGCATTTTAATTTTAATTGTGACATAAATAATGCTTGCACAAATGGAAAATAAGGATACATTTTTATTATTGCATTTTAATTTTCAAGTTTGAATTAACATTTGAATATTGTCCGCAGTATGGCGGGGTAAGACTTTGAAAATGTAATGTCAAACAGCTTTTGCATTTGAATTTTAATATTGACACAGAATGCCCATTGAAGCATTTGAAAATGCATATGCTAATGGTATTATTGCATTTTCATATACATTTTGTCTCAAATAACACATACAAATGTGGAAAGTGATAATGCTATTGTGGAATTGCATTTGCATTTTCAAGTTTACATTTTCATTTGAATAAAGTCCCTTATGGGCTTCCATACAGTATGACACTACATGCAATCCATCAGAACACGAGCATTGCTTTACAGAAGACTGGCTTTATTTTGTATCTGCCAAAACTTTGTACTGTATTCCAAATTTGGTTTTACATCAATTATATTCATCATCATAATTTCTATTAACTTGATCTATATACGTAAACCCAGTAAGACAAACCTACTTACAACTGTAAACAGTAATTTAGAGAAACTATGTATTTTTACGTATTGAATGTCATCTGTTCAATACATTTGTGTCTGATGAATTGTCGTTAAATATTTTCATTGTAATGATGAGTCGAAAACATTTCCTGAACCATGGGTAAAACAGAGCGTAGATTATTGGATTCATGCTGGAGTTAAAGTAGGCCAGCCAGTTTAAGACCTCAAAGAGGGCTGCAGGTGTGCTGAATTCTGTGTAGTTATCAATGATGGTGTAAAGAAAGAAAGGCATCCAACAAAAAATATATACCCCCAGCACAATTCCCAGTGTCTTAGCTGCTTTGTGTTCTGATCGTTTAGACCACCCATCCTTTGAATTCAAACATTGATTCATATCTTCCGTCTTTCTTACATGCTCTTTTGCTACCAAAAATATTTTTGTATACAAACCAAATATAACAGTGCATGGAAAGAAAAATAAAAGCAATGCGTCAGAAGCTACCACAACAGAGTTGTACAACGGATAACAGCTGCCTAAGCAAAATATAGATTCCAGAAAGCCCTCCATCCCTGCCACAATGACCTTAGAACATATTAGGCCAATGACATATATGGCAGCAAATGACCAGCAGGCTAACACCATGAGCCATGCCACAAACATGGTGATGTTGTTGGTGTAGCGCAGTGGATTACACACAGCCTCATAGCGGTCCACAGCAATACAGACTATGTGAAAGATGGAAACAGAGCAGAGGAACATGTCAGTGCTGACAAAGAGCTGACAGAATGAGTCTCCATAGAACCAGCAGCCTTGGACTGTCCGTGTCATGCTGAATGGAACAACAGTTAAAACCAACAGCAGATCTGCTACAGCTAAGGACAGGATCAGCACATTGGTGGGGCTGTGAAGCTGTTTAAAATGACAAATACTTAAGATGACGGCAGAGTTCCCCACAATGTTGACCAGTATGCAACTCCCAAACACTATATACAGAGAAACTTGAGCCCCTACACTAAATTGTGCCCTGATACATGATACATTAGAGTCTGGGAAGCAGAGCTGCTCATCAGTAAAATTGTCTAGCATCATCAACACTATTACAAAACAACCCAGAGGGTTGGTGGGGAAAGAGAAAACGAGAAGGGATCTAGAGATCCACCTCCAAACTGTCAGATACATTTATACACCTCATACACCTGTGGAGATAAAAACCTTTGACAATTGTCAAATCACAAAAGGATTACATTATTGACGTAATGTCCCGTCTACACGTGTACAGTAAATACAATGTTTTAAGTTAGCAGGATTGATGTTCTAGTGCAGTGGTTCTCAACCTGGGGGTCACAAGATAATTTCTGGGGGGCGCCAGAGAGTTGTAAAAAAATATAAATATTTGTGATAAATAAATAGTTTATCGGTTAAGATTTAAAATACATTAGGATTGCCCCTTGCATAAGTGTCAATCACTCTGAATATAAATAGTCTTTAGCCTACTCAACCATAAAAGTGAGCTTTAACAAAGTTAACTCATACAGTATTTTCCTAGATAAAATAACCCAATAATTCAGGCTCAAGTGAGTGTGCTAGTTTGGATTTAACTTGTTTTGTGCTTCAAATATTATTTGTCTCTTGTGCATTGATTGAGGATATGAAAACATTTCTCCATCCTTTAATTATGTTAAGTTTGCAATGTCTTCCAAAGAGAGTTAAAGATAAAGGTTCGAGTTTCCTAAGCAATGCATAGATTCCAGGAATATATCAATTCCTGTAACGTTGGACTTTGAATAAATTAGGCCATGGGAGCAGCAAATAACCAGCAAGCTAAGAACTCAAACCCTGCCAGATATGGTGATGCACAGCATTATGACTGCCTTACTGTGAGGGTTGTGCGGACATCCGTCCGGTAGAGGGCGCTGGAGAGCTGTGGTGGTGATGTAGCAACCTCTGACGAGGCACCACAGTGCAAACAGGTGTGTTCAATCTTGTGATTAGTCAGAGGGCTGCTAATAAAGGATGTCTGTTTGTTTCAGTAGGGAGATCTCTGACACGCCGGAAGGCTGGACCACTGGCTCCCACGACAAGCGACAGACTGGGTCAGAGGGAGGAGAACTGGACGCTGCCCGGCAGCGACAATGAGAGCAGGAGCGGAAAGTCCTGGCTGGGGGTTGGGCATAATAAAGGGTTAATCCCAAAGGCAATCTCTGTGTGCTGAGTCCTCTGTGTGCCAAGAATCTTACACTTACATTTCAGTAATCCATCAAATCTGAACATGAGATCATTCAAAAATTACAATAATTTGACAACATAAACACAAACTAAACTTTATTCCAAACTATGTGACGAGAGTTCAAAGGCATTATACATTTCACCATGTCTCTATGTTCCAGACATACTGTAAAAACAAAATAAAACAGATGATTTGTGGCAACATTGCAACTAAAACCAGTGTACAGTTAAAGATAAATGTTAGAATAAATGACAACATCAGGTTAATTGAAGATATGTGATAACATAAAAAGTATATGGCTACCACGTTATTCCACATACTGACATGAAACAGAACATAATTATGCTGACGATGCACTGTGCTACGTAAACAACATTTCAGCTTTCTAGGGAAGAGGTCATTGAAACATTTTATATGTCATCAGTTAAATATAACTTCCTGAAAGCTTTTTTACACTATGACAAATTAGGAAACGCAGGACTCATAAAAAATGCAACACATCTTCAGTCCTTTCAAAAAAGGAAGGCAACAGACCGATCTGATTGTGGTTTTTGAAAATAATATTGAAAAGTTTAAAGGTCTTGTTTTATTACTACAAGTCGACCAATAATCTTATTGAAACGTCTATCCATAATCACTTTCAGTGAAAGCCATCACTTTAAAATTTCTTCTGGAAATCATGCCTTTCTAAATCTGCCGAAGGTACAGATCAACAAATAAATACATTTGCGTCTGATGAATTATGGTTAAATATTTTCATTGTAATAATGAGTCTAAAACATTTCCTGAACCAAGGGTAAAACGTATGTGATTGGATTCATACTGGAGTTAAAGTAAGCCAGCCAGACAAACACCTCAAAGAGGGCTGCAGGTGTGCTGAATCTTATGTAGTTATCAATGGTGGTGTAAACAAAGAAAGGCGTCCAACAAATAAAATATACCCCCACCACAATTCCCAGTGTCTTAGCTGCTTTGTGCTCTGATCGTTTAGACAGCCCCCCCTTTGAATTCAAACATGGATGAAGATCCTCAGTCTTTCTCACTTGTTCATTTGCTACCTCAAATATTTTTGTGTACAAACCAATTATAATAGTGCATGGAAAGAAAAATAATATCAACACGTCAACAGCTACTACAACTGAGTTACTGAACAAGTAACAGCTGCCTAAGCAAAATATAGATTCCAGAAAGTCTTCCACCCCTGCCACAAAAGCTTTAGAATATATTAGGCCAAAGGCATTCAAAGCAGGCACACTCCAGGAGGTTAACGCCATGAAACATGCCACATTCATGGTGATGTTGTTGGTGTAGCGCAGTGGATTACACACAGCCTCATAGCGGTCCACAGCAATACAGACAAGGTGGAAGATGGAGACGGAGCAGAGGAACATGTCAGTGCTGAAGTGTAGCTGGCAGAATGTGTCTCCATAGAACCAGCAGCCTTGGACTGTCCGTGTCATGCTGAATAGAACAACAGTTACACCCACAAGCAGATCTGCTACAGCCAAAGACAGTACAAGCACATTGGTGGGGCTGTGCAGCTGTTTAAAATGACAAATAATCATGATGACCACAGAGTTCCCCACAATGTTGACCAGTGTGCAACTTCCAAACACCGTATACAGAAAAACTTGAGCCGCTACACTAATCTGTGCCCTGATACATGATACATTAGAGTCTGGGTAGCAGAGCTGCTCATCAGTTAAATTGTCTAGCATCATCAACACTATTACAAACAACCCACCAAAGACAGGGTTGAGGGAGACAGACATAATTAAAGGGGATCTAAAGAGATCCACCCCCAAACTGACAATCGGAGACATTAATACATCTCATAGACGTGTGGAGACAAACCCCTTTAACAACCATCAAATCACAAAAGGTCACATGATTAACATACACAGGGTTTCTATAGCATAGATAGTGACTGATTATGTAAATTTAAAGTGATGTATCATGGAGACAATGTCCTTATTAAGTCATTATAGGATTCTTATTAATTATTAATATGAATGTATGTGTTAATAATATCCTTATAAATACTGTTATTGTTATAATATAAGACATTTATAAGAACTGTCAACTCTGTCATTGTTAAAGCTTTATAAAGCTTTTGGTTACTTTTTTTAACCTTATTTTGTTACTACGTGCTTTTACTAGTGCTTTTGGGGGGTTGCTGTTCAAATGAATTCCATCAGTGTTTCATGTGGACAGACACACAGGCTTACTGTCCAATAACTTCACTGCTAGTTATATGACAGTATGCATGTGTCCTAATGATCAAGATAGGATTTAATTTGACAATAATTTACGTAATATACAACATTTATATCCTAATTGGTGAGGGAAGACACTCTAGATTTGGTCATGTTTCCATGGTATGTTGACTTATTAGCCGATGCATTTTTTTCAAAAGTGCCAGAGAAAAATTTACGTAGCAAAAAGTAAAGAGTGCACACGAAATTTTAACGGTACCATCCTGTCACAGTGAGTATAATTTTGGAAAAACAAGAATGTTTATAAATCTAGTGCAGTACCATACCTCAATAAATTGAATTCAAACACCACATACAGTATGGTACTACATGCAATCCATCAGAACACTTGCATTGCTATACAGAAGACTGGCTTTATTTTGTCTCTGACAAAACATTGTACTTTATTTAAAATTCTGTATTTACATTCAAATTCATTATTTATGTTAACTTTATCTATATATGAAAACCTCCTCAGTAAGACAAACCTACTTACAACTGTTAATGGTTATTTATGGAAACTGTGTATTCGTACATACTGTATGTCATCTGTTCCCATGTTTCATTTCAAAAATACATTTGTATCTGATGAATTATGATTGAATATTTTCATTGTAATAATGAGTCGGAAACATTTCCTGAACCATGGGTAAAACAGAGCGTAGATGATTGGATTCATGGTGGAGTTTAAGTAAGTAAGCCAGTTAAATGCCTCGAAAAGTGATGCAGGTGTGCTGAATCCTATGTAGGGATCAATGAAGGTGGTCAGACAGTAAGGCATCCAACAAAGTACGAATACCCCCACCACAATTCCAAGTGTCTTTGCTGCTTTGTGCTCTGATCGTTTAGACGTCTCTCCTTTTGAATGAGCACATTGGTTGCTGTTTTCAATCTTTCTCATATGTTCCTTGGCCACATTGAATATTCTGGAATACAAGCCAACTATAACAGTTACCGGCAAAAAAAAGAAAAACGTTGTGTCCACAGTTCCCCAAAGAGAATTTAAGAGCAGGTTACAGCTTCCTATGCAATATATAGATTCCAGAAAGTCCTCCATTCCCACAATGTTGCTCTTTGAATATAACAGGCCATAACAGTAGACAGCAGCCACTACCCAGCAGGCAAACACCAAGAGCCATGCTACAGACATGGTGATGTTATTCATGTAGCGTAGTGGATTACACACAGCCTCATAGCGGTCCACAGCAATACAGACTATGTGCAATATGGAAGCGGCTGTAAGGAAGAAGTCAGTGCAGGAATGGAGCTGGCAGAACAGATCTCCATAGAACCAGCAGCCTTGGACTGTCCGTGTCATACTGAAAGGCAAGACAGTTACGCCCACTAGCAGATCTACTACAGCCAAAGACATGACAAGCAAGTTAGTGGGGCTGTGCAGGTGTTTAAAATGACTAATACTCAAGATGACAGCAAAGTTCCCAACAATGTTCATCAGTATGCCACACCCAAACACCAGATACAGACCAACTTGAGTTCCTACGCTATAATCTGCCCTGATACATGATCCATTAGAGCCTGTGTAGCAGAGCTGCTCATCAGATTGATTTTCCAACATAACCAACACGATTATAAAACAACACACCAAACCTAGGATGGAGACGTTAATAATGAGAGGAGATTTAAAGAAATCTATTACCTCACTTTAGAGACACTTATACAGCTCATACACCTGTGAAGACAACCCCCTTTGAACTTTGAATCACAGAAGAACACGTGACTGGCGTCATCGCTATAGTACACATGTTCACTAAATACTCATGTCCTTACCTAGGTAGATAACTAGGTGGCATGACATCACTGGTTTTTGATTTTCAAGATGGATACAAAATAACCTGGGATTCTGGGTGATAGACTGAGAATGAGTGAAACAGACATAGATTGACTATATATGTTCATTTAGGCTGGTAAGCTTGGTATTTCTTGACAGATTGTGTTTAAGTCTGTTTGGAAAAGTATCCAGATTGCCACAAATGAGCTCACCTTTTTGTCAAGTTCTACATAAAAAGTGAATAGTCACACTAGTACACCAGGGCTTTTTTTATATTATCTAAAGACACGTTAGTACTTTCCAGCGATAGGCCGACATTACTAGATTTGTTGGTTGGTATAGGGGCCATCTAGAAACATAGACATAGGCCTAAATTACCTGACATCTTTTGTCGTAGCATCAAGACTCCTCTTGAAGTAATTAAATTTTATATTGTATCGTTTCCTGCATGTATAATGACATCTATAAAGGTACAACGTTATTTAGGGACTGGTAGACCTAGATAATTCTGTCTTTGAAAAAAGTGAGTTGTTCAACAAATATTTTATTTGAAGTTGGCTACACGAGTATACATTCATACATTACAAATGGGGCATTTTCAGAATTACCTTATTAAGTGAACAAAAATATTGACTGATACTTACTTTTTCAGTGGTTGAAAAGTTTAGCGCATGCACTATGTAACTGGTGTTAATTGTCCATTCTGCCGTGTGTTGTTTAATGAAGCCACATCCACTTAGTCAAAGGACTGAGTAAAGAACAAAGACTATCTACTTGAGTACAGCAAGCTTTAGCTTCATATTTTTGTTAAGGGGTTGACTAGCTCAGCCTATGACCAGTCTTAAACGTTTAACATTTAAATGCAAAAGAAGAACATGACATGCTCTAGTAATTTTCATTCATACTACTCATTATCTTTAATATTAAAGATTTTTATTTTCAGGCTATAGCCTACTAGGCATGCATTGGGACAAATTAGCTATGTTTCAAAACTGTTTCAAAAATATTTTTATGATTTAGGTTATTGGCCATGCTACAACCTTAAAAAAGTGAGCAGCAACAGCTGTAGTACAGCGGTTAATAATCTTATCAGGAAGAAAACAGATTAAAATCTGAAGAATTCTGGTGGAATATTTTCAATGTGACGATGAGTTGATAACATTTCCTGAACCAAGGATAAAACATAGCATAGATGAAAAGATTTAAAGTAGAGTTAAAGTAAACCAGCCAATTAAATACCTGAAAGAGGGTTGGAGGTGTGCTGAGTCCTACATAGTGATCAACGATGGAGTCCAGAATTAAAGGCAACCAACAGATAATATAGACTCCCATTACAATTCCCAATGTCTTAGCTGCTTTGTGTTCTGACCGTTTTGACAGCGGCTTTCTTGAATTTGCACATTGGTTAATGTCTTCAATCTTTCTCAACTGTTTTTGAACCACCAAAAATATTTTTGTATACAAGCCCACCATAACAGTACAGGGAAAGAAAAAGAATAAAAAGGGTTCAATAGATCTCAGAAGAGCGTTAAATAGCATGTTACAACGACCTAAGCAATATATAGATTCCAGAAAGTCCTCCAACCCTGCCACGTTGGCCTTGGAGAATATCAGGCCGTAGGCGTGGAGAGCAGCCAATACCCAGCAGGTTAACACCATGAGCCATGCTACAGATATGGTGACATTGTTGGTGTAGCGCAGTGGATTACACACAGCCTCATAGCGGTCCACAGCAATACAGACAAGGTGGAAGATAGAGGCAGATGTTAGAAAAAGATCTGTGCTGGAGTGGAGCAAGCAGATTGTGTCTCCATAGAACCAGCAACCTTGGACTGTCCGTGTCATGCTCAAGGGCAAGACCGTTAATCCCACTAGCAGATCTACTACAGCCAAAGAGAAGACGAACACATTGGTGGGGCTGTGCAGCTGTTTGAAATGACAAATACTTAAGATGACAACAGAGTTCCCAACAATGTTGACCATTATGTCAAACACAAATACTACGTACAGACCAACTTGAACCCCTACACTAAAATGTGCCCTGACACATGATACATTAGAGTCTGGGTAGCAGAGCAGCTCATCAGTTAACTTGTCTAGCATCATCTACACAAACAACCCACCAGAGACAGAGGGTTGAGGGAGACAGAAATAATGTGAGGGGATATAAAGAGATCCACTTCCAAACTGACAAGCAGAGACATTTAAACACCTCTTACACCTGGGGAGACCAACCCCTTAAACAATCTTCAAATCAGAAAGGATTACATAAATGTTATAATTTTTCTACACACGTTTAGTGAAAACAAATGCTTAACCTGACAGATATAGGGGATGATGTCCTTGTTATGTGATTTTTTAGGCAGAGTAAAACTAAACTGAGCATTTAGAACATATAGGTTATAGACTGGGAATTAGCATAATAATACATGAGATACAGATTCCATGATATAATAATAATAATATATATACATAATATAAGAATAACAATAAGAATTATTAGAAAATGTAACGATACTTCGCGAGACAGTTAAATTGCGATGCAAGTAGGCCCATGTGACGATTCAAATCGGTAACATGAAACGTTAATTGAGATCAAAGGCCCTAAAGGAAAGCTCAAATTTGGCTTGTTCGCTAGCAGAGGCTAACGGTTTTATATATACTTCGTTTTGTGATATCTCTGTCATAGTTATATATGACAATCAGTGACGGCTGGTGAAAAATATTCTAGATGGGGCAGTTCCATATTCAGTAAGCTTCACCAATACAATTTTACATTAACTGCAGGATACCAGTGTTCTGTGAAATAGTAAGTATTTATTAAATGGCAATATTAAAAATGTAAGGCATTCTTGCGCATTCTTACACAATTAAATCTTTATGGTTTATAGTTGACTTTATGTGGTGTATGTGGTAATTAGGTAAATGTGTTAAGTAGGTACCCTTCCCAGATCAGTGCCTCGATACAATCCTGTCTCGGCGGTCTACAGACAATTCCTTGGACTTCATAACTTGGTTTGTGCTCTGACATGCACTGTCAACTGTGGGACCTTATATAAACAGGTGTGTGCCTTTCCAAATCATGTCCAATCAATTTAATTTACCACAGGTGAATTAAGTTGTAGAAACATCTCAAGGATGATCAGTGGAAACGGGATGCACCTGAGCTCAATTTTGAGTGTCACAGCAAAGGGTGTGAATACTTATGTACATGTGATATAATTTTTTTTTTTTTTTAATACATTTGCGAAAAATTCAAAAAAACATTTTCCACTTTGTCATTATGTGGTATTGTATGTGGAATGTTGAGAATTATTTTTTATTTAATCCATTTTGGAATTAGGCTGTAACATAATAAAATGCAGAAAAAGTGAAGGGGTATGAATACTTTCCGGATGCACTGTAATTGACTTTGCTGCTGCACTGAATGGACGATTTTTCTAGTGCCCCAGAAGATCTATTTAGAGAGAGGGGATGAACCATAGACATAGATACATGTCTATGGGACGATCAGTCAGCAAATTTTACACCAAATATAATGATTTACATTTGAAATATTACACATTGTTGTGCATTTTAAACACAAACATGCTTAAAACAAGTCATTATTGTTTATTTTTTTAATGTATAAAAAAATATTTCCACCAGGGAAAGTCAGGGCGGGCGGCGCCCTATCATCCTCTACTGGCAAGCCTCGTTTCCATGGCTCATGGGGTTTGCCCCATTTGTCCAGATTTTCCATCCATGTGGGCTGTTTTTGTGTAATTGCTTTTTTGCCGTTTGACTTGAAACCTATGGGGGTGTCAGGACGGGTGTAGGGAAGATGGACCCAAACCCAGCAATCAGGCAGTAGGTAGAGAGAGAGGCAGGAGACGTAGCCCAAATAGGTATTCTGTTTATTATCCGTGAACAAATACAATGACCGCACAAGTAACCAGCCACCACCGTGCAGTACACATAACACAACCCCACCAATAACATTCAGCCCTGTGCCCCACAGGTGTAAATGATGAGTGTGATTGTGCTCCCTCGTGCAGACCCACAGTCCTCAGGTTTGAGGCTGTTCCAGGTCGTCACAGTACCCCCTCCCCGAGGCGCGGCGCTTGACGTGCAGGCCCGGACAATCCGGCTGGGCCAGGTGGAACTCCCGGACCAGGTCGGGGTCCAGCACGTGATCGGCCGGGACCCACTGTCGGTCCTCGGGGCCGTAGCCTTCCCAGTCAATAGGGACTTTAAGCAACGACGGTTGAAAGGACCACTACGGCGTTCGAGAATGAGTACGTTTGTCTATACGCATGCAGGATTCTATCTCTACACATCCAGCCGTTGTAGCCCAACTACCTACTACTGGAAAAATACTGATTTGCCGTAGTCTGTAAAACGTCTAAGTGTAAGCAGGTAATTATACGTTTTTATCCTAATTAACACGTTATTTCATTTATTGTCGATTCCACTGTTAGTTCCTTCATGATTATTAGTAGTTTTGTTAAAGATACCCGCTAATTTGACCAATTTTCCTGTTTGTTCATAGTTATGTCATCCTTCGCCACCAGTCAAGTTGATGCCATGCGATCACTGTAAGTAATGTTAACGTTAGTTAGCCAGGTTTAATTACGTTGTAGCTAAGTAAATTTTTACTTACTCTAACATTGAGAAGTGTTCATACATTGTAAACTTCTATAAAGCCTGCTAGCCAAAAGTATGTAGCTCGTATGTATCTAGAGCACCCATAGAGTGGACAGAGAGACAAGACATTATTCTCACCAGAGAAATCTTAGTGTCAGAGCCATTCACATTTAAGAAGGGGAGTCTGGACAAGGGGAAGGCCTGGTCTGCTATAGCAGAAACTTTGAATAGTTACCTAGACGTTCAATTTAATGTCTCTCAAAGGTCTGTTAGGGAAAGGTTTGTCCTAATCCAGGAAAAATACAAGAAAAAAATAATAAAGATGAGAGGAGTAGTGAGACTTCAATGGAACAAACCGAGTAATATCAATTAATCGAAGAAATTACAGAAAAGGAGAAGGCAGTCGAAGAAATCCGAGGCTGTCATAACAGAGGGAAGATTGAGGCGGACAGGGCCAAAGCAGTGTCAGGGTCAGGATCTTCCTTTGCCAACCTGAGGGGGGATCAGGACCGAGGACAGCTCCTGAGGCGACAGCACCTCAGCTCATTAGTGTTTTATTACTCTCACCTGTGTGTGTTTGGTTAATTGGTTTCCTTATGTTTCGTTTGCCCTTTTTATAGCCCTGCACGTGTGCCCATCCCTTGTCTGTCATTACGTTCTGTTTGTACTCAAGTAAAGAGCTAAACCCTGCTTTTGACTACTCCGTGTTTCGTGTTATCTTTGAGACTACTTGCGATTCTACCTATTGGGTTCAGGTCCGCTTTTGGGTCGCAACTTTCAGTGTGCTAGCACCCAGCGTGACAGAATGACAGACCAGCAATACGACCCAGCGGTCCTGATGAATCTTCAGCATGCCTTACGCCTTCAGGGGACGGCTATGGGCCAGCAGACCGAAGAGGTGCTGGCCATGGGTGGTCAGCTGCAGGCTATTGGGCAGACCGTGAACCAGCTGGCGGCTTCTCAGGCCGAGCTCCGTGCTATGGTGCAGGCGGCACCTACACAGCCAACGAGTCCACCGGCTGACTCCTCGACCAGGGACGTTTCTCTCCCAGCTCCGGAGAGATATGACGGTCATCCGGATGGCTGTCGTGGTTTCCTAATGCAGTGCAACAGCGTTTTCCGGTGCCAGCCTAACGCCTTCAGGAGTGAGCAAGCCCGGGTGGCCTACATAATGGCTCTGCTTACCGGCAGGGCTCTGACCTGGGCGACGGCGTTTTCAGAACATCCCACGCCGGCGCTCCACGACTCCCAACACTTTATGCAAGAGTTTCGGCGTGTTTTTGACCACCGTCGTAGCGGACATGAGGCTGCAACTAAACTCCTGCGTTTACGTCAAGGGGCTAGGACCGTGGCGGACTATGCTGTGGAGTTTCGGTCTTTGGCGGTGGACAGCCAGTGGACCGACGCGGCGTTAGTGCCGGCTTTCCAGATGGGACTCATCGAGGAAATAAAGGACGAGCTGGCTGCTCGGGAGGACGTTGACGACCTGGAGAGTCTTATCAATCTGGCTCTCCGTATTGACAAACGGCTTCGAGAGAGACGTGAGCAGCGCCGTGCTACCGGCTTAACCTTTCCACCTCGGGCCGATGAGGGCCGCTACCTGTCACCCCCGGAACAACGGGTCACAGGGGACGTCGAACCCATGCAGCTGGGACAGACGCGCATTACGGCCCAAGAACGGGAGCGACGGGTGAGGGAGCGCCGCTGTCTGTACTGCGGCGACACCGGCCACTTCCGCAACCAGTGTGACCGGAGGCAGGGAAACGCACACGCTCACCAGTCCTAGGGAGGGGACCGGTGAGTACATGCATCCTCTCTACCTTACTGCCTTCACGTTTGTCTCTTCCTGTGACTATTTTTTGTGCAGGTAGGCAGCACACTGCCTCTGCGTTTATTGACTCAGGGGCTGCGGGTAACTTTATGGACGAGGCGTGGGCGACCAAATGTGGGATTCCCCTGTGGCCATTGGAGCACCCATTGCCGGTTTATGCGTTGGACGGGCGTGCCCTGGGTACCGGGACGGTTAGCCGCAGTACAGGTCCAATCCAGCTACGCACGGTGCTTAGCCACCAGGAGACCATCCAGCTGCATATTATTGACTCGCCCAGCCTGCCGATTATTCTCGGTTACCCCTGGCTGGCTCAACACAATCCGCACCTTTGCTGGTCCTCTGGTACCCTTTTAGCATTGGACCAGCGGTGTCAAGCTACCTGCCTTCGGGACCAGCCATGCCTGGACCAGCCTGACCTGTCACCCCCGGCTGACTTATCCTTGGTGCCAGGTCAGTATCACGATTTAGGCGCGGTCTTCAGCAAGACACGCAGTAGCAGGCTTCCCCCGCACCGGGAATTCGACTGCGCCATTGACCTCCTCCCTGGGACCATGCCACCTAGAGGGCGCCTGTTCGCCCTTTCCGCACCTGAACATCGGGCCATGGACAGATATATAGAGGAGGCACTGGCGGCCGGGTTCATCCGCCCTTCCACGTCTCCAGCTGGGGCTGGTTTTTTTTTTGTGGACAAGAAGAACGGGGACCTCCGCCCGTGCATCGACTACCGGGGTGTGAACAAGATTACGGTCAAGAACCGGTACCCTCTTCCCCTCATGACCGGCGCTTTTGAGCGTCTCCAGGGCGCGTCTGTGTTCACTAAATTGGATCTACGCAACGCCTACAACCTGGTGCGCATACGCGCGGGCGACGAGTGGAAGACTGCTTTTAACACCCCCAACGGACATTATGAGTACCTGGTGATGCCTTTTGGCCTCACCAATGCCCCGGCTGTGTTCCAGGCGCTTATTAATCACGTGTTGAGGGACTTTCTGACCCGTTTTGTGTATGTTTATTTGGATGACATCCTCATCTTCTCCAATTCTGAGGAGGAGCACTTCACACACGTCCGTGTCGTCCTCCAGCGCTTGCTCCAGCATCTGTTGTTTGTCAAACCGGAGAAGTGCGAGTTTCATGTCCGGCGGGTGGCGTTTCTGGGATTTATCGTCTCCCAGGGCCGACTCGAGATGGACCCCTCCAAGGTGTGCGCGGTCCGGGAGTGGCCCGTCCCTGCGTCCGTGAAGGACGTGCAGCGCTTCCTCGGGTTCGCCAATTTCTACCGGCGGTTTATCCGGGACTTCGGGACCCTGGCCTTACCCCTCACGGACCTCACCAGGAAGACGGAGGGGCGCTTTGTGTTTTCCGCAGCCGCCAGGGGGGCTTTCGACGTCCTCAAGCGTCGCTTCACCTCGGCTCCGATCCTGCAGCTGCCCGATCCAGGCCATCCGTTCGTGGTGGAGGTTGACGCTTCCGAGCTGGGGGCGGGGGCGGTCCTTTCGCAGCGTGGTCGTCCCGATGGGAAGCTTCGCCCCTGCGCATTCTTCTCTCGTCGCTTCTCCTCGGCCGAGTGCAACTACGGCATCGGGGACCGAGAATTGCTCGCGGTCAAGCTGGCCTTGGAGGAATGGCGGCACTGGCTGGAGGTAGTGGCACACCCGGTGGTGGTCTGGACTGACCACAAGAACCTTGAGTTCGTAAAGACTGCTAAGAGACTCAATTCCCGGCAGGCGAGGTGGGCTCTGTTTTTTGAGCGCTTTGACCTGCTCATTACTTACCGTCCGGGGTCAAAGAACGGCAAACCGGACGCTCTGTCACGGGTGCCGGGTCCCCCTACGGCTACCCCCGGGGATGATACCATTGTTCCGGCCTCCAGGATCGTGGCTCCGGTCCAGTGGGACGTCGTGGAAGAGGTCCGTAGGACAGGCACCGGCGCCCACGTTCCTCCGGGGGGGCCTCCTCGGCGCCTTTACGTGGTTCCTGGACTGCGCTCGAAGGTCCTCACGTGGGCGCATGCTTCCCCTTTTTTCTGTCATCCTGGACGGAGGAGGACCTTGGAGTTGCTTCAGCGACGGTTCTGGTGGCCCAGCATGAGGAAGGATGGGGAGGACTATGTGGCTGCATGCACCACCTGTGCCCGTAACAAGACCCAGTCTACTCGTCCGGCGGGTCTGCTACTGCCCCTACCGGTTCCCAGGCGCCCTTGGTCGCACATCTCCTTGGACTTCATAACCGGGTTGCCTCCGTCCCAAGGGAACACCGCCATACTGGTGGTGGTTGACCGGTTCTCAAAGACTGCCCGCTTTATTCCACTACCCAAGCTACCGTCGGCCCCTGAGACTGCCCGGCTGGTCCTCCATCACGTGTTCCGGTTCCACGGCCCCCCTACGGACGTTGTCAGCGATCGGGGTCCTCAGTTTACCTCCAGATTCTGGAGGGCTTTCTGCCGTCTGCTGGGGGCCACGGTGAGCCTGTCTTCTGGGTTCCACCCGCAGTCCAACGGGCAGACGGAGCGGGTTAACCAGGAGCTGGAAACCAGCCTCCGCTGTCTGGTGTCCAGAAGTCCCTCTTCCTGGAGCCAGCAAATACTCTGGGCCGAGTTCGCTCACAACACCTTGCATCACTCGGCCTTAGGTATGTCACCTTTCGAATGCCTGTGTGGATATGCTGTCCCATTGTTTCCCGAGCAGGAGGAGGAAGTGGGGGTCCCGTCAGCCGAGGCATTTGTGAGCCGTTGCCGCCGGACGTGGCGGAGGGCCAGGGCTGCATCGATACATGCACGCAGGGCCATGGAGAAGCAGGCCAACCGCCGTCGCCGTCCCGGACCGAATTACCGGGTGGGTCAACGGGTCTGGTTGTCCACGAAAGATATCCCACTCCGGGGAGGGACTCCCAAGCTCCACCAGAGGTACGTCGGGCCATTCAAGATCATCCGGAGGATCAACCCGGTGGCGGTCCGTCTCCAGCTCCCCAGGTCCCTGCATGTGCACCCAGTATTCCACATCTCTCGACTAAAGCCACTGCTCGTCAGTACCCTGGGTCCGTCTGAGACCCCTGCTCCGGCTCCCCGGTTCATCGATGGAGGATTGGCATATACCGTGAGGCGTATCCTGGACACTCGTCTGGTCCGAGGACATCGGCAGTATCTGGTGGACTGGGAGGGCTACGGGCCGGAGGAACGTTCCTGGGAGCCTGCGGCCCAGATCCTGGATAAAGGCCTCATCTCTTCTTTTCTCTCCTCCAGGGCGCCTGCTGCTCGCGCCCGGTGCCGCGCTTCGGGGAGGGGGTCCTGTCAGGGTCAGGATCTTCCTTTGCCTACCTGAGGGAGGATCAGGACCGAGGACAGCTCCTGAGGCGACAGCACCTCAGCTCATTAGTGTTTTATTACTCTCACCTGTGTGTGTTTGGTTAATTGGTTTCCTTATGTTTCGTTTGCCCTTTTTATAGCCCTGCACGTGTGCCCATCCCTTGTCTGTCATTACGTTCTGTTTGTACTCAAGTAAAGAGCTAAACCCTGCTTTTGACTACTCCGTGTTTCGTGTTATCTTTGAGACTACTTGCGATTCTACCTATTGGGTTCAGGTCCGCTTTTGGGTCGCAACTTTCAGTGTGCTAGCACCCAGCGTGACAAGCAGAGGAGGCTAGGAAGAGGGCCATGGAGAGGGTGGGCCAGACCAAACGGAGGCTGAGTGAAGATAGGGAAGATTTCAGCAACAAACGTAGGAGAAGTGGCAATGAAACTGTTGCATTTTTAAAGGAAAAAATCCAAAATAAGAGGCAAAAAAAAGGCAAGCGATAGCAGAGCAAGCCAGGATGGCACAGCAGTCACAACAACAGATGATGGAGCTGATGCAAATGATTCAGCAACAGCAAGCTACAATGCGGGGTACCCAGGCCATGCTCCTTCAGCAGCAGCAGCAGCAAGGGTAAGCATTGCTTGCTATAATTGAAAAACTTGCACTGAATCACAAGATCATTTAAAAATACAATTACATCCATATAGATGGCAATGTAAAAGGTAATTTATATAGTAAAGCACAGGATAGTTTTTGTTAACTGCTAACATTTGACATAATGTAGTTACTTTTGGAAACATGTCAACTTTTGTTTTACTTTTTTCTCTTGCAGTGTAACTAGACTGGAGCATGTTCAGCGTCTGGCACTCCTGCTCTAACTGTAATTGTAATGAAGTATTTTAATGACCTATGTTTAATCATAGAACAAAATATAACACATAATACATGTATGGACATTGCAATTTTTTCATATACTTGAAATCTTTATACCATCTTGCTACTATAACACTGTCGTCATAAACTCTAATACATACAGTTCTATCACATACATTCACACGAATACAATCAAAATGTCTAAGGTGTATAAAAACAGCACTTGATAGGGATTGATAATTAATCATGAAAAATAGTCCTGAATGTGTGGAGGATCCAATTTA
The DNA here is from genome assembly GCA_026901105.3 of Galaxias olidus. Classification (NCBI taxonomy): domain Eukaryota; kingdom Metazoa; phylum Chordata; class Actinopteri; order Galaxiiformes; family Galaxiidae; genus Galaxias; species Galaxias olidus. The sequence continues at coordinate 71,141 of JAPMUY010009916.1, forward strand.
AAGAAATGTGATGTCTGATTACCAAACAAGCAAGTGAGAGCATTTCTTAATAAGGCAGATACAATGTAGAGTTTACCTACGCTACTCAGGCCAATTTGTACATTTTTCTTAAAGTCCATGAACTTAAAATAATTGACAACGTCACCAAACAACCATTCTACAGACACTCTCACTTCACTCATGTATTTGTTGAATGCCATCATCTGGGGAGAAAGATTGACATTTCTAAATGGGGCCTGGAGGTGAACACGCAGTGGATAAGAAGAATCTCCATATAGGCACATCGGATGACCAGCTGGGGACACTGCATGCTGTTCCAGTCTGCTAACAGCCCAGAATAATGTTTCCTTCCCTCTGCAATACAAAATATGCAATATTTATTATTTATTATCAAACTTGGCATTGGGAGTGGCCTAAACAAAAGTCCCAATTATGTAGCCTATAACTTACCTACTGGACCATTTGGGATGGCAACAGATTGGACTTTCAAGCTGTGCACTCTTTTATGGCCATTGTACGTCACCCGCTGGTTCATTCCTGGTCTTGCAATAGGACGTACTGTGCCATCTATGAAGCCAAAGCAGTTGTCCAGTGGGGCGCCCATCTGGTGTATGCGGTCAGCGAATGTTTGCAAAGCAACTGGGTTTAATATGGTGTTGTTCCACTCAGTAATTTGGTGATGGTGAACATCATAGATGTAATCTGTTACACTATTTGTTGCCATGCATAATACTGGCACTGGTCGCTGCCCAAATAGCTGCATCATGTCACTGTAACAGCATGGGTATGTGAGCCTCTTCAGCAGCACGCAGAGCGCCTCTGTGCCATCCACCACACTTCTCTGCTCGCAGACGACTTCGGCGGGTATACCTAGAGCCTTCACCAGCAGTGGTACGTCATTTTTCCTGACCCGAAACTCTGCCAGACACTCATCGTCCTCCATGTCATCCAGATTGAAAGGTGTATATTGTTCATAGGGCAAATCTAAATTGCTGGATCGGTTCATATCGTAAAGTAAAACAAACTCCTCATCTGTTATTAAATTGTCTTCAAACGCATGTATTAAGTGTTCTCGGGCCATTTTAAGAGACATATTGACTATTTGTCTGTAGCCTAAGTAATGATTACAGAATATGTCTAATAGAATACGAATATTATAATAATAATAATAATAATAATAATAATAATAATAATAATAATATTACAAGCGGCGTATACAAGCGGCGGAAATGAGTTTCCTCCGGAGGGTGGCTGGCATCTCCCTTAGGGATAGGGTGAGAAGTTCAGCCATTCGTGAGGGACTCGGAGTAGAGCCGCTGCTTCTTTGCGTAGAAAGGAGCCAGTTGAGGTGGTTCGGGCATCTAGTAAGGATGCCACCTGGCCGCCTCCCTAGGGAGGTGTTCCAGGCACGTCCAGCTGGGCGGAGGCCGCGGGGCAGACCTAGGACCAGGTGGAGGGATTATATCTCCACACTGGCCTGGGAACGCCTTGGAATCCCCCAGTCAGAGCTGGTTAATGTGGCCTGGGAAAGGGAAGTTTGGGATGCCCTGCTTGAACTGCTACCTCCGCGACCCGACCCCGGACAAAGCGGATGACGATGATGATGATGATGATGATGATGATGATAATAATAATAATATAGGCTTCCGCAAGAAGTTGCCGTTGTAACAGTGTTGCTTAGTGATATTCGATTCCACTACTACGGAAACCCGTTGGAATGTTTCGTGGACGCCGTAGCCGTCCTCTACCGTTGCTGCTTAAGGTCCCTAATGAGGTATTGGATACGGCCCCGCGTCACCCGGGAGTCCAGAATCCGCCGGACGGTGTAAACCGGATCCCCGTCCAGCATCCTGGGTGGAGGAGGAGCTGGAACTGGATCAGGACCCCCCGGACCCACCAGCACCGGCCGGAGGAAGGAGACGTGGAACACAGGGTGAACTTTCATGGCCCGGGGGAGGACAAGCTCATAGGCCACCCTGTTGATCCGGCGTGCCACCTTGAAAGGCCCCACATACCGCCAAGCCAGCTTGTACCGCTCCCCTCGGAGCGGCAGATTCCGGATTGATAGCCAGACACGCTGACCCGGGCGGTAAACAGGGGCCTCCCGACGTCGCCTATTAGCCTGGACCTCTCGAAGGCGGGACGTCTTGATGAGGACCTGGCGAGCCCGGCTCCAAGCCCGCCGGCAACAACGGACCAAGGCAGCCGCCGACGGGACCCCTACAGCCTCTTCCTGCTCCGGGAAGAGCGGTGGAGCGTACCCGTACTGGCACTCGAAAGGCGACATCCCTAACGAGGAGTGGAGGAGGGTGTTGTGGGCGTACTCGGCCCAGATAAGATGCCGACTCCAGGTGCTGGGGTGTGCCGAGGCCAGGCAGCACAGGGTATCCTCCAGGTCCTGGTTTACCCTCTCGGTCTGGCCTTTGCTCTGAGGGTGAAACCCAGATGACAGGCTCACCGACGCCCCCACCAGCTTACAGAAGGCCGACCAGAACCCGGAGGTGAACTGTGACCCCCTGTCGCTGACCACATCCAGAGGGAAGCCGTGGACCCGGAACACATGGTGGAGCGTGAGGTCGACAGTGTCAGAGGCCGAGGGAATCCGGGCGAAGGGAACGAAGACCGTCCCTTTGGAGAAGCGGTCGACAACCACCGTGATGCCCGTGAATCCCCGAACGATAGCAACCCGGTGATGTAGTCCAGGGACAAGTGGGACCGCGGTCGCCGAGGGATCGGCAACGGCATCAAGGTCCCCGCCGGCGGAGTCCGGAGGCTCTTGTTTTGCGTGCAGACAGCACCAGCGTCCACGAAGGCTTCCACCGCCACACGCATCCCTGGCCACCAGAACTGCCGACCGACGAAGTCCAACGTTTGTCGCCGACCTGGATGGCACGTCAGCCGCGAGCGTGACCCCACCAGATCACCTCATCCCGAACACCCTCTGGGACGAAGAGACGCCCGGCCGGCACTCCCGCAGGCAGCGGAACCCCCCGCAGGGCCCTGGGCATGGTGGTCTCAATCCCCCACCGCACGGGCGTCACCAACCTACCGGCCGGAATGATGGGCTCCGGGTCGTCCGGAACCCCCACCGGGTCGTGGAGGCGGGACAAGGCAGCCGCCTTAAGGTTCTTCGACCCCAGCCAGTAGGTGAGCACAAAGTCGAAGCGGGAGAAGAAGAGTCCCCACCGTGCCTGCCTGGAGTTCCGCCGCTTGGTGGACCCGATGTACTCCAGATTGCGGTGGTCGGTCCACACGGCTGGCTGTGTGGAACACGCACTTCTCTGGCTTCACGTACTGCTGGTGCTGCAGGAGCGTACGGAGCACCTGCTGTACGTGAAGGCGATGGTCGACCAGGGAATGGGAGAAGACAAGGATGTCGTCAAGGTAGACGAAGACAACACATAATAATAATAGATAGGGCTACAATTTCTGTTGAAATTGTGATGTGTGCTTGCAGTACTGCGGTTACACTTGTAACCCTAGCGCGCTAATGTTTATCCACGTAACCATAGCTACCTGTGCAATGTTTGTCAAGTAGCATAAGACGTGGTGTCATTCAAACGGTTCTTCGAGCAAAAGTATAAATCCCACAGCTTAGATAAGGACACCGTATGATTCACAAGAACAAGGCGAATATTTCTCTGCATTATAATAATAACAATAATAATATGTCTATGAAACGTTGAAACTGGAAGCGCAATCACAAGTTAGAAAACCTCAAAATCACCACTGATCCCACCCTGGCCACCCCATAGAAAATTGTCTGGTTCCGCCACTGGTTTACAGTGGATCTCAATAGAGAACGTGGTCTTAAAACAAACGGACATCAAGCCAAAACTATACATCCCACTGCTTAAATAATGACACAGTATGAGTCACAAGAACCAGGTGAACATTTCCCTGCATAATATGTATATTAAACGTTTAGATTGGAGGCGCTATCATAGGTTAGAAACCAGCAATTTATTCGAAATCAGCCACGTTAGGCTAGAGTGTAGATTTGACCGTGTACAGTGGATGTCAATGGAGAGCGTGGTCTTCAAACAAACGGACATCAAACCAAAACTATATACCCCACAGCTTAGATAATGACACCGTATGATTCACAAGAACCAGGTGAACATCTACATGTATAATATGTATATTAAACGTTTAAATTGGAGGCGCTATCATAAGTTAGAAAACAGCAATTTATTCGAAATCAGCATCGTTAAGCTTGGCACGCTAATGTTTATTTCGTTACCACGGCAACCTGGTCAATGTCTCTCGAGTAGCGTAAGCTGTGGTCGCCTTCAATCGTTTCTTAAATGAACACTATACATCTCACAGCTTAGATAATGACACCTTATGAACCGTAAGAACCAGGCGATCATGGCCATGTATTATATGTCTATGAAACTTAAAAACTGGAAGCGCGATCTTAGGTTACAAAACGGCAAGGAATTTGAAATGAGCAGTGTTTAGCTAGAGTGGAGATTTGACCGTTTACAGTGGATGTCAATGGAGAGCGCGGTCTTCAAACAAGCGTCCATAGAGTAAAAACTATAAACAATAAAAAACATTTTGGCACTAAACGTTGAATATTTAAAAACCTGTATTACAGAACCTTCCTAAAAGTAATAGCAACTTAATTGGGATCAATGCGCACATTTTTATACCTTTCATGTCTATGTAGTGTAAAAAAATGTGGGAGGAGTAGGGGTGGGACATTTTTTCTATAATAATAATAATAATAATAATAATAATAATAATTATATATGTGTAAGATTTTAGTAGTGTGGCTTGCCTAAAGCAAGCACACTAATAATATATATGTAGTGTGGATTGCCTAAAGCAAGCACACTAATAATAATAATAACTTGCAATAAGCAGAAGGAGATAATTAGCCTGCAATATTGCCATATTTGCCAGAGTTGGATTTTCCCATTTTGTTCTACTAGGCAGCTGATATAATGTTTAAAATTAGCAATTAGTACAGAATGAATGTTGTGCTTGTAGGCCATTTAACAGCATGGGAGCTTGTAGGCTATAACCCATAGAACAATTACATTTCAAAGAAAACAAAACATTTAAAAGCTGATCATCTCAAAAACCTTAGATAATTGAGCATGGTTATAGTCGATTTGCTTTACCCACCTTTGCCAAACAACAAATAAAAAATGTAAAAATTTCAACCAGAGTCAAATTCGATTTTGCGTTGCGTCTCTCTTTTCTTATGTTCAAATGCATGCAGAAATAGAGATAAGCCTTCAGAGCATACATTTGACAACGGCCTGGCTTTCTGCCTCACAACGTTAAGAACCTTTGTAATTGTCAGAATGTGAGAAGTGACTGTTGAATTAATCATGTTCCTTTCAGACAAATAAACTGGTAATTTACTCAAGATAATTGTCATTAATAAGTATGATTATAAAAAAGGATGTATGTAGATAGGTTCAGTACACTCGTACACTGATGACAAAAAAACACATTAAGTTACCACATGCAGCACTTGTGTATGTGTACTGTCTCAACAGACTGTCTCGATGCTGTCTAAAAGACAATACACTGAATACTATATTTATATCACACCACATTATAGTTTATTGAAACGTTATATTTAATACAAAGGATTAACAATGAACACACATGTCTACACAATATACTTTTCAAAGATCACAATAGAAATTGTGTAATTGTATACGTCCTATGGTCTGATCATGAACAAAATACATTTATATCTGAAGAATTGTGGTTGAATATCTTAAATGTAACAATGAGTTGAAAACATTTCCTGAACCATGGATAAAACAAAGCGTAGATAATTGGATTCATGGTGGAGTTGAAGTAAGCCAGCCAGACAAATACCTTAAAGATTGTTGCTGAAATGCTGAATTCTATGTAAGGATCGATAAAGGAACTTAAGAATATTGGCATCCAACAAAATATGAACACTCCCACTACAATACCCAGTGTTTTAGCTGCTTTGTTCTCTGACCGTTTAGAAACCTTTGCCCTTGCATGCAAACATTGGTTAATACCTTTTAACTTTCTCTTCTGTAGAGTAGAAACCAGAAATATTTTAGTATTTAAGCCAACCATAACCATAAGCATTTCTGTAGAATCGCCCCCAAAAAATAAATAAATAAATGTAAACAAATTATATATATATATATATATATATATATATATATATATATATATATATATATACTATATACTACATAACGGAATACTGTTTATATATAACTAATTTTTTTAACATAATTTTTTTACTTTTCTCAAAGTTTGTTTAGTTGTTTCAATATATGTAAACAACAAAACAAACTTTGAGAAAAGTAAAGAAATTGTGTAAAATAAACAGTTCAAAAACATTTGTTGCAATATTTACAATACAGTACAATATTTAAGAACACTCTTCAACTCACATATCCTCAAATAAAACTTTAAATTGTTTAACTGTAACAAACTGCTCTATTTTCATTTACTTTTGAACATTGTTAAATGTATTTTTGCTCCAGATATATTCAAGTTCAGTATAAGTCATTAACTCAACAATTCAATGTTTTGCACCCGAAAAATTACTTATTTATGGACATTTTGTAAATGTAAATAATAGGTTAATATCTGAAGAATTTCTCAATAAATATTCTCATTGTAAATATGAGCATAAAACATTTCCTGAACGACGGGTAAAACAGAGCGTATATGCTTGGATTCATGGTGGAGTTAAAGTAAGCCAGCCAACTGAATACCTGAAAGAGAGTTGCTGGGATGCTGAATCCTATGTAGGGGACAACGATAGCGCTAAGAAATAAAGGCATCCAACAAATAATATATACCCCTACCACAATTCCCAGTGTCTTAGCTGCTTTGTGCTCTCACCTTTTAGGTAGCCCTCCCTTTGCATTTCTATGTTGGGCAAGGCCCTCAATCTTTCTCACCTGTTTCGTAGCCAGCAGAAATATTTTCGTATGTTGACCAGTATGTTAAACACAAACACCACATACAAACCGGCTTTAGTTCCCACTTCAAACTCTGCCCTGCGACACGATACATTAAAGCCTGGGTAGCAGAGTTGCTCATCTGAAAGCTTATCCAACATTATTAAGACTATTGCAAAGCCACCCAGCAGTGAGAGGGTTAATGGAGACAGAATATACTAGAGGAGCTCTAAAGAGATCTGCCTCCTCATTAATAACACGATACATTTATATACATCTTATGTGGGGGCAACCCCCTTCAACATCCTCACCCTCAGATCAGAAAGGTATTCACACGATTGGAATAAACAGTTTGACGCACTGTAATGTGGCGTATTCATGTGGTGACGTCATTGTTAGGTGAAGAGAGAAACAACTGAGGGTTTCTAGCCCTAGAAATATAACCTGTAAAAATTGACATATTTGGCTGGTAAACCCAAGAGAGCCCATTTCTTTGTTTTTAGATGGTCGGTTGGAAAATAGTATAATACAACTCCATCCAGGGCAAGTAACCTTTTTTACCTTACTTCATTATTACAACACAAATCAAGTAGTCATAGGACACGCTCACAGGACTATATCAGCCTTGAAAGCCGCAAAGTGAAAACAGAACTTGGCAAATCAGCTTTCAGTTTTTTTTTGCCTCGAATAAGTGGAACAAGATTCAACAGGAATTTAAATTAGAGAAGTTTGTTTCTGTTAAACAATTTAAACTTTTACTGGAGGATTTGGGAGTCGAAGAGTGTTCTTGTTTTGATTGAAATTTAAATATTGTACTGTATTGTAAATATTGTATTGTAAACATTTTTATTTATTTGTGCTTATTTTTTATTCATTTGTTGTTGTAATTGATATATTCTGCCTGTTCAACAGGGCACTGCTGGAAAAGAGACCTGGTCTCAGTCGGTTAACCCTGTATAGATAAAATAAATAATAATAATAATAATCCTGTTATGACTGTTTGAAAGGCAGAGAGAGTCGGACAAGGTGCCACTCAGGACATCCATTTGACCTATTCTACTTCTGTTGATGACCGTAATGACAGTTTTTTTTGGGGGGGGGGGGGGGGCTGAAAGTGTGACATTATTAGCAAGCTACTGATTAAATTAGATACTGTATGTAGAGGTTTTTGTTCTATCAGATTATTTAAGTATCATTTGAACTTTATATATTATGCATTGGATATTGCTGTATTCAAACACTACTTTGATATTGCTTGTTCACATTTGCCCAGTCAGGTTCTTTAATATTCCAAAATTCAGTTTTTTCTGTCTGGTTTTAAGCAAAAAAGAAAAACACACCAGCCATTTTGTACTAATACATTTTACTGAACAACAAATTTTATGAACATGTAAGTGATAACAGATGTAATTCAAAAGGTAAATTGTGAGATGGTGGAGCAATATATTGTTTCTTATATCAACATTCTAACTATTTTTACTAAGAAGATCAGTAAATATGTACATTCAAGAAAAGTGTTGCTCACAGCGATATATTTACAAACATTCATTCGGAAAACAATTTAATCTCTGAAGAATCCGTTTGAAAGATTCTACCTGAAACAATCAATGTTAATGCCCTTCTAAACCAACTGTAAAAGAATGCATACACCAAAGGGTTTGCGGTAGAATTTAAGTAACCAATCCACACAAATGTTTCAAACAAAATTGGGGGTGTGGAATAACCGATAAAGGGATCAATAATATTACTAATGAAAAATGGTGTCCAAAAAGAGAGAAACACCCCCATAATGATAGCAAGCGTTTTGGTGGCTTTTCCCTGGGATTTTTTTGCTCTAGCAGAGCTCAGACACTTTGTATTGTGTATGCTACGTGCTTGCCTTTGTGCTACTAAGAAAATCTTGAGGTAAATGCTAAGCATAATGATTCCTGGTATGTAAAAAGATAGTATTGATGATACTGTGCTTGATACTCCACTTTGAAATAAAATACATCTCCCTTCACATGCGACATTAAGATCATAAAAATCTTCAATTCCCAAAATATTAAGCTTCAGAAATATCATTCCAAAACCCACAATGGCAGATACAACCCAGCTTATCAAGATCATGATCAAAGTAGTACTAACCGTTATCTTACTTCCATATTTCATAGGTTGACACACTGCATAGTATCGTTCAATAGAAATAAAAGACAGATTTAGGATTGAGGCAGTGCACAACAATACATCAGCACTAGTGAAGATTTTACAGAACCATTCTCCAAAATACCAGCAGGTTTCCACACATTGAACCATGCTAGGAAACATGACCACTGTCCCCAGTAAGAGGTCAGCCACAGCCAGAGACAAGACAAGATAGTTGGTTGGAGTGTGAAGCTGTTTGAAGTGAGCAACAGTGATGATGACTAGAAGGTTCCCAAACACTGTGAGGGACAATATGACCCCCAGAATCAAATAGAAAACCACCCGGACTGTTAATGGATACACTGTCTTTAAACAAGACCCATTTCTACCTTCATAGCAAAGCAGTACCTCCATCCTCCCAAGGAGACTGAAGAAAAGAAAAAAAAAGTATAAAATACTAATAAAATATAAATTATGAAACATGTGGTGCTACGAAATACATCTATTTTGTACTACCGCAGATTAGAGTATCTAACACAGTATTACAATACAAATACAATTTACAATACAAATATATTTAAAAACAAACCTAAATGTGTACTGTTGTTAGATCTACAATACCGCACTAGCCACTTGCAAATATATAGATTTCTTGATTTGTACATGCAGACCATGCAGGTTGCTTTTACAGAGGATCCCTGTTGATATAAAGTCCTTATAAGAACACATAACAGTCAAACCAATTCATAGATTCACAACAGCACAAAATTCACTAATTCACAACAGCAGACAATTCAAAGATTCACAACAGTACACAATTGACAGGTTTACAACAATAGACAATTCAATAATTCACAACAGTAGACAATTCAAAGATTCACAACAGTTGACAATTTAAAGATTCACAACAGTACACAATTCACAGCTTACAAAACATCAACGTCAAATCGGTGATCAAAGACATAGAGATTAAATAAACGTTTAGAACAATACACAGTGCACACAATAGACAATGGTATAATCCATCCACGAACTATTGTATACAGTAGCTACACAATACGTTTGGCTATAGCGATGAGTTATGGATCAGGTCCATGTGAAGGCATGCTTACCTCACACTGAATGCTGGTCAGATGTCCAGTAGCCCTCTTAAGTCGGCGGCTTTAAAATAACAAGCACCATGACAGAGAGAGAGTGACCGAGAGAGAGAGAGCCTGTCAGGGTGTCCCATAGGTCAGCTAGTTTTGCCAGTCCCAGTCATCTCCCTAGAGGAGGGCCACATAAAAAAGCAAGGCCGCAGGGACGAGGGCTTCAAGACTGGCCACCCTCACGTTAGCATACCAAATGTAAATCTATAACATTATATAATCATTATTATTATTATTACTGCTATTATTTTGTTATTATTATTGTTTATTGTTACTATGATTGTTGTTTTTATTTGGAAAGAGTAAGAGCTTAACCCTTGGTCAAAACATTTAATACATTCTGAATTCCATATACCCCATGATATGTTTTCTATATAAATGTAAGAGCTAATGACATATTCACATGCCGAATCTCAAAGCAAGTAATTCATATTTGTTTAACTGTGAGATATTGTATGAGTCTTCTGTAGCCAAGTCGGTTCATCGGTGCATAACTTGTTAAACTTTTCTTTTCTTCAGCAGTATACTTCTTTCGTTAATAAAAAAATAAGAGATTATTCTCACGCCAAAGTTCTGGAACACTGTACACATAAAACACCCATTACAAACTTGTTCCATTTCCAAGAATTTTTCAGTGTCTTTGGAAAGTTTCTACTTTGACTTTTTGAGCCGTTGCTGTGATTAAGTTTATGGAGCTCTGCCAAATATCATTTCAAAAGGCAGATCATCATCAGCTCTTAAAAATTTTATTAAGGAAGTGTGTTTGTTTTTAGTTTTTTTTGCTAACTTCCTGATCTGAGCTAGGTTCCCAGGCAGATGCTCGTTAAAGTGACCTTTACATTTTTTCTAATTTCTTTCAGCAAATTGTGTCATTCTCTGTAGAAGATGAGATGATTGAACATTATGTAGTGCTTTGCAACAGAACCTAAAGCTGTTGGTCAAGAGGCGAAATATGTTCTGCATTGCAGGCTGAGGCTTAACTAACTGGGTATAGTCCTATACTTTTTAAAATTATGTTATTATATACCTCGCTATCAAAACAAAACAATTGTACTATGGCTTACTAATATAAAAGTGGCCGCAATAGTAAAGCAACCATTTAACTCTAAGAGTTCTCAAGGCCCTTTTTTTAAAGTAAATAGTTGGTAAATAGTTGTTTAAAGTCTGACACAACAGTGCTATCAATTAGAGGTGTGAAGTAGTGTTTTTGTTAGGTTCATATGTTGTTGTTACCGTAGACTAAAGACATCATCTTCTCTTTTCACACCCAGCTGGACTGGGACCTCATTAGTGCTCTCACTACTAGACCCAGAAGCCCAAAACCATCAACAGTTTGAGAACTTTAAAGATAAACAAAGACACTTATTAGAGATAAACTAGAGATAAAGTTTGACTATTTTAACTAAATCAACATTGCTTTCCTCAATCAAAGTATGTTTTTAGTTTTGGAACTTTTTAAATAAGCAGTCTTTTTTTACATGAAATGTGTCATTTAGATGGAGGTATAAATAAAAAATATTAAAAAAGGAAATAAAAAAAAACAGGGTTTATGAAATGAATATAGGTAGGTAGAGTAGAAAACTGTGAAAAATTCACACTTATAGTTCTTTTCTGTCTGGTATGTTTTCTGATACTTTCTTATTACACTCTGGAATGTTAGAATGAAGTGATGTATTTACACAGGTGTGCAATTAAAATATAATTTTATTTGAGGAAGACTGCAAGACTCATATCAGCGACTATGAAGTCTGAGTTGAGGTGGAAATGGCGTCACTTGGTGGCATATTTATTTACATGCAGGTAGCAGAGTTCACTGATCCGGCAATCGTCACAGGCCAAAGAGACAGCTTGCTTAGCATACTCTGCCTCAAGTTTACCATGGACTAATCTATACATGAACTAACGACCAACAGCTGAATTTTCCCTTGACCTATATATTCAGATGACTAATACAGATATATTAGTGCTAACACTACATTCAGGTGTTGCAGATAGCCTAGTGTCTGTACATGGCCCAATATTTCAAAGGGTTCATTTTAGTCTATGGGAATATTTACTAAATTAGGCTACCGTAGATTTTGACTTAATTTATGATGAATAAATTAAGTAGGTAAGTATAAGTCAGCAATTTTCAGCAATTGTGTCATTCTCAGTAAAAGATGGGAAGATTGAACATTATGTAGTGCTTTGCAGCAGAACCTAAGGCTGTTGGTCAAGCGATGAAATATGTTCTGCATTGCAGGCTGAGGCTTAACCGGATGTTTGAGACATAGTATACTGTCCTGGACTGTTCTTTTTAATGTTATGAGAAAAACAAAAAATGTGTACTATAGCTTATAAGTATAAAAGTGCCCACATTTATTTGTAAAAGCAAATCAATCTATGAGTTTTCAAGGCCTTTTTCAAAGTTAATAGTTGGTAAATAGTTGTCTAAAGTCTGATGTAACAGCACTACCAATTAAAGGTGTGAAGTAGTGTATTTGTTAAACTTAAGACATCATCTTCTCTTTTCACACCCAGCTGGACTGGGAACTCATTAGTACTCTCACTACCAGACCATTCTTAGTTTCTAACCCCTAAAGGTCTAACCATATTAAAAGTTGGAGAACTTTGAACATAAACACAGATAAACTAATTATAGATAACTTAAAGTTTAACTGACTAAACTACTTCTACATCGCATTCAACAATCAAAATATGTTTATAATGACCAAATATTAAAATAACATTGATGTATTTAGATTTTAAATGACCTGTGTAATTTAGATGGAGGTATAAAACACTCAAATATGATTTGTTGGAAAATATAGTTATTTCATTAAGATAATACAATAGTGATATCAAAACGGTGAACCATGCATTTTTGTGTGTCTGAAATGATGTTTGATACTTTCAATGTTGCAATGTATTTACATCCCTCCATCCATCTATCCATTAGCTATACTGCTTATCCTTTGCAGGGACGCGGGGGGTATTTATTTACATATTTTTGCAAAAAAATGTAGTTTTAATATTGGAAGGACAGTTGCAAGAATCATGCTGGCCACAATTCGGTCTGATTTGAAGTGGATTTGGTGACCTCAAGGGGTACATTTATTCACATGCAGGTGACAGAGTTAAATGACGATGATCTAGTATATTAGTGTTATTTAGCAATTTGTTGGTAAGACAGTTTGACCCCCTTGGCTGCCACCCTGTGAAAAGGCCTTGCCACCACCAGCTATCACCATATCTTTAGGTTACCATACAAATATTTTTTGGCATAAATTTTATGATCATAATAATAATAAAAATAATTATAATTATAATAATAATAAAATAACAACAATTGATTGCATTTGACATAGCGCTTTTCTAGACACCCAAAAAACTTAATGTGATAGTAATAACGGCATACTCTTTACTACAAATTAAAAATAATAGCTATGTTTTCTCCTGCTACTTCTGTGCCAAACAGGTTGCTGACAGAGGCCACCAGTAGGTTTACTGCTGCTCCGGCTCCCAGGGCAGAATTACAAATTAAATAAAAACAGGCTAATGGTACCTTTAACCTGTAAATAAAGATCAAGTTTGTTCCTTTCTATTAGTGCTGACACTAACAACACCTTCAGAGGTGGCACAGATAGCCTGTAGGTAGAAGGCCCTAAAGGTCAAGTAGGGCATTTTATTATATTCATCCATACATACGGTATCTGTGACACTGCTAGTGGAGTAGCCAAAGTCAAAATCAGCCTACCATGGATGTTGACTTAATTTATGAAACAATCAAAAATAACAGCTAGGTGTAACATATTTATTAGCTGTCTGTATAACAAACAGCTTCTATGAATTAATGAGAGGGGTGGAGGGTGTCTAATATTAGCTTAGATACGTTTGCATTTGTAACTTTTTTTGGTAATGATGCACTGACATACACTCTTAAGTTTATACATATTGTCTTAATTATTTACCATATTCCAGTGTAAGGAAACCAATGTTGAGTTATTAAACAAAAAAGAAAAACGCAATAAAGCAATACAAAAACTACAAAGTAATGTGGCTACACTCAATGCTGGTTAATTAAAAAAGTTTTATTGTCATTTTTAAAAGATGTAATTGAGTCAGTCGGTCTTCGGTAAGGGTAGAGTTTTCCAAAGTTCAGGGGTCACGAATCATAGGTCATATGATATTATTTGGGTATTTAGTCCTTGGAACATTAGGTGGTGTTTTTCAAGACAAACTAAGCATGCGCTGTTTGCCAGACAAGTGGTGTAATACCATAGAGATACACAGTGTTCTATCTCTATGTGTAATACATTCTGCAATGCAGGCTGCGGCATAACATGGTGCAGTGGTTTGTGACGGCCCGGACCTTTCCTTTCTAATGTTGTGATACAAATCAGTGCCAAAGCAGAGTCTTTTACGGCATATAAATAGGAAAGTGGAAACATTTATCTGTAATAGCAAATAGTAGGGCAACCATCTCCCTCTAAGCGTTCTCAAGGCCTTTTTTCAAAGTAAATAGTTGGTAAATAGTTGTGTAAAGTCTGATGCAACAGCGCTACCAATTAGAGGTGTGAAGAAGTGTATTTGTTAAACTTAAGACATCATCTTCTCTTTTCACACCCAGCTGGACTGGGAACTCATTAGTGCTCTCACTGCCAGACTGATCTTAGTTTCTAACCCCAGAAGCCCAAAACCGTTAACAGTTTGAGAAATTAACTACCTGATTGCCCTCAGTTTCTACCACTGGAGGTTCAAACCCATTATCAGTTTGATAACTTTGAACTTAAACACAAATAAACTAATTAGAAAGACTACTATTTTAACTAGTATTAAAACTATTTTTAATCTACATTGCATTCAACAATCACAAATTCTTCATAATGATGAAACTTTTCAAGTAGTCGTCTAGATTTTATATAACCTGTGTCATTTAGATGAAGGTATAAAATACAATACAATGATTTGTTGGAAAATATTGAGTTAATTCATTAAATTAATGTAATAGTGATCTCATTTAAGAAAACTGTGAATCAAGTTGATCTAAATATGTATTTTCTGAAATTGTGTTAGATACAGTGCATCCGGAAAGTATTCACACCCCTTCACTTTTTCCACATTTTATTATGTTACAGCCTAATTCCAAAATGGATAAAATAAAAAAAATTCCTCAACATTCTACACACAATGTCGCATAATGACAAAGTGAAAAAAGTTTTAGAATTTTTTGCAAATGTATAAAAAATTTAAAAAAATTATATCACATGTACATAAGTATTCACACCCTTTACTCAATACTTTGTTGAAGCACCTTTGGCAGCAATTACAGCCTCAAGTCTTCTTGAGTACGATGCTACAAGCTTGCCACACCTATTTTGGGGCAGTTTCTCCAATTCTTCTTTGCAGATCGTCTCAAGCTCCATCAGGTTGGATGGGAGCGTCAGTGCACAGCCATTTTCAGATCTCTCCAAAGATGTTCAATCGGGTTCAAGTCTGGGCTCTGGCTGGGCCACTCAGGGACATTCACAGACTTGTCCCAAAGCCACTCCTTTGTCATCTTGGCTGTGTGCTTAGGGTCGTTGTCCTGTTGGAAGGTCAACCTTCGCCCCAGTCTGAGGTCCAGAACGCTCTGGAGCAGGTTTTCATCAAGGATCTCTCTGTACATTGCTGCATTCATCTTTCCCTTGATCCTGACTAGTCTCCCAGTTCCTGCCGCTGAAAAACACCCCCACAGCATGATGCTGCCACCACCATGCTTCACTGTAGGGATGGTATTGGCCAGGTGATGAGCAGTGCCTGGTTTCCTCCAGACATGACGCTTGGCATTCAGGCCAAAGAGTTCAATCTTGGTTTCATCAGACCAGAGAATTTTGTTTCTCATGGTCTGAGAGTCCTTTAGGTGCCTTTTGGCAAACTCCATACGGGCTGTCATGTGCCTTTTACTGAGGAGTGGCTTCCGTCCGGCCACTTTACCATAAAGGCCTGATTGGTGGAGTGCTGAAAAGATGGTTGTCCTTCTGGAAGGTTCTCCCATCTCCACTGTGGAACACTGGAGCTCTGTCAGAGTGACCATCGGGTTCTTGGTCACCTCCCTGACCAAGGCCCTTCTCCCCCGATTGCTCAGTTTGGCCGGGCGGCCAGCTCTAAGAAGAGTCCTGGTGGTTCCAAACGTCTTCCATTTGCGAATGATGGAGACTACTGTGCTCGTTGGGACCTTCAATGCTGCAGAAATTTTTTTGTACCCTTCCCCAGATCTGTGCCTCGATACAATCCTGTCTCGGAGGTCTACAGACAATTCCTTGGACTTCATAACTTGGTTTGTGCTCTGACATGCACTGTCAACTGTGGGACCTTATATAAAACAGGTGTGTGCCTTTACAAATCATGTCCAATCAATTGAATTTACCACAGGTGGACTCCAATCAAGTTGTAGAAACATCTCAAGGATGATCAGTGGAAAAGGGATGCACCTGAGCTCAATTTTGAGTGTCACAGCAAAGGGTGTGAATACTTATGTACATGTGGTATTTTCTTTATTTATTTTTAATACATTTGCAAAAAATTCAAAAAAATCTTTTTTCACTTGGTCATTATGCGGTATTGTATGTAGAATGTTGAGAATTTTTTTTATTTAATCCATTTTGGAATTAGGCTGTAACATAATAAAATGTGGAAAAAGTGAAGGGGTATGAATACTTTCCGGATGCACTGTACTTTGAAGGTTACAATCTATTTACATATTTTTTGCAGAAAAAATGCAGTTTAATATTGGAAGGACACTTGCAAGAATCATGCTGGCACAAATTCGGTGTGATTTGAGGTGGATTTGGCGATCTCTCGTGGTACATTTATTCATATGCAGGTAACACTGTTAAATGACGACAGTTTTGTTTAGCAAATTGCAACTGAGATCGTTTGACTCCCTTTGCTGCCACCACATGAAAAGGCCTTGCCAGTTGTCACCCCAGTTGTCACCCAATCTTTAGGTCACTACAAAACTATGCTATGTCTAAAGTTTATGATATTTCAACAAATGTAATGCGATATTCAGTTTAGACGCATCTGCAAATAACATTTGTGCGATGATGGAATAGTCTTGGAGTGATTAATAATGTCTTTATTATTTACCATATGCCAGTGTTCAGTTGATTTGACTACAAACCTGTCAGGAAAAAACAAGTTATGTCAAATTTATTTCAATCTGCAATTGTAAATTATTGTACTAAATGAACAATTGCACAATTACAATTGTTTCCTTGTGCAATGTTTCAATGCTTGAAAGCTGGAAACATTTTATAATAAGAAACCAAATAAAAAGCATTTTATGGTAAGACGTTTGAAATATAATGTCATC
>JAPMUY010009918.1:0-27500 GCA_026901105.3 Galaxias olidus
TGATTCATGTAGGCTAATTGTTCGAATAACACATGTATGGAGACACAGAATTTCATTTAATGCCTCCATTAATGAGCCATAAATAATTCACTACCCTTGGACCTGAAGACGGTACTAATAATCAGGATTAGGATGACAACGTGCGAATTACGATTTATGAACGATCAGTTTACAAGTTTTCTGTCCTCACATCCATTGAAGTCACACATAACCTGCACTGTGAAGGTGTTACAGCAGTCTCCCCGACCTCATCTAACCAGGGCTCACAACTTCATTATTCCAGTCAGGCTAAGTGCAGGAGACCGTGTTCTCAAACAAGCTAAGACCAATTATTGAGATTAATTTGATACACCCTCCCCTACCTTATTCTATTTGGAGCATCTGCTTGGACTCATGGAAATTATGATGTATGAGGCATAATTTAGCCTAGGAGATAATGTGTGCTGCCAGAGTTTGAGAAAGAGAGAGAAAGAGAGAGAGAGAGAGAGACACACACACACACACACACACACACAAAAGGGTCTGATTGTGGCCAAAAGGAATTCAGATGAACCGTGCTCATTAGTAGTCACTGTGAAGGAGGGAGCTGATACAGGTAGGAGGGTCATCAGCGCTGATAAAATGCTAAAATGCTAAAAAAAGACATTACAGTACTCTGATAAGCTTTATCAGGAAGCAGGCATGAGGAACTCCCATCATACAAATTGCATCCAATTCGACTGTTCTTGCTTGGTATCTGAGACCACATGATCTCAGGTCTCACTGGTGGTGATTTAATGACTATGCTCCACCGGTTCATGACACAATATTGTGGGGTTCTGGTGAACTGCAAACATCTTTGCGTGGCTTATGTTGAAATGGAAGTGTACTGTAGCTGCATGTAGAACCGGTGTGACCTTCGAACGAATGTCCTTATTACTCATACATTTGAGGAGAGCTCGTGAAATCTTAAATGGGGCTATGAGAGCACGATCACCGATGTGTGTAACGTAACCTAATGGAATTAAATAGAAACTTACTGCGCTGGGACTAATGATGCATGAAAGACCATTCCCAGTTTACAGAGAGAGAGAGAGAGAGAGAGAGAGAGAGAGAGAGAGAGAGAGAGAGAGAGAGAGAGAGAGAGCGGTAGTAAGGCTGGGAGAAGTGCAGGCCTTATAGGCTATATGTTTGCTTGCCCCTGAAGGATGCAGAGTACAGAGAAATCGGTTAATTTGATTTGGTTAATGTCATCCTGGTCTAGTGAAGGTCAATGCTGGATATGGGTGCGTTTCTAAGGTAGGGGATAGGATCGTATGGAGAGCTATAGCTGGTTTGCCTCATGTGATATAGATTGAGAATGACTGGATAATGTTTTGGTTGGACGGGTTTTTTGCTCGGAGGATTCTGGTCGTTTTGTTGGAAATGACGTCTGGTCACTTGCAGGTAGGAGCTTGGGGGAACAGTGTTAAATCGTGGCCAAAACCTTCCGCTGAATTTTTAAATCCTTTTCTCGCTGTACTCCTTTTGCTTATACACAAGACTGGACATCCCAGGCGCGCGGTTGTGTTCCGTCCTTGACACGGCATCAATAGGGATTTCGGATAGAATTCATTAACTACATATTCCATGTTGCAGTACAGTGCGTGTGCCAAATGTGTGCCAATTCTGAACCACAAATATGCTTGTGTGTCGGTGTGGGTGTGTGTTTTTCTGGTTATAATTGGTGTATCTCTGTAAACATCCACTGATCAAGCGCCTAGTTAAACTCTTTCCAGACAGCCAGGACCACTAGGGAGTGTAACCAACATATTTGACCTTGTAACCGTGACAGCATGCATCCTCCTCCTTTTCTTCTTGAAGCTGCAAAATGCACCAGGCCTGATCTGTTTGCGTGCTCCCGAGCATGACCGCGTGCCTAGCTGAGCATGTCGCCGTCTTTGAGCTATAGATGCGTGTCTTTGGCTGTGCCAGAATGCCGCTGTGTGGAGCGCCTGCTAATGGAGAGGCGGATGAAAAAAACCGAAAACCTTGTTTATCCAAAGGAGATAACAACAGCTCAATCACCTACTGGACCAGAATACCTAATTGGCCTCATTATTAAAAAAAGGGACAACTCTAAGAAGATAAGTTGTCCATTTACATACCACTGTGTCCAAGGAGATAAATGGTCAATTTTGTGAATGATGGCCCCCAGCAGACGTTGGACTTTAATCGCTGAATAAACAAGTCTCGGAGTTTGCTTTTTTATACACCATCTTAATGGAGCTGAACATTTACAGTCCACTCTTGGTTTCTGAATGCCTAATAACTGATATATATATATATGTGTGTGTGTGTGTGTGTGTGTGTGTGTGTGTGAATGAATAATACTAATAATTGATTGCACTTGATAGAGCCCTTTTCTATCCTTTGGTAGGATCGTGTTTCACCAAAACAGCAGACATTTAGGTCGAGACACGGGAAGAACACTAGCAACTTTGAGGCGGCAAGCATGCTTCTCGGTCCACCCAGCTGAGACTCCTGGAACGCACATCTTTATATCTAATCGGCCAATCAGGCGCCAGAGGCATGCCTGGGCGAATGAGACCGACGCCACAGCTACCTGAGGAAACTATCTTGATTGCTCCATTTATCAAAGCAGAGGGGAATCAGTGCTACCCCTCGCTATGAACACCGTGACAGGTACCACCTAATGTGTGTGCTGGTATTAGCCCGCTTCACCGTGGAGAGCTTAAGTAAAATGTCACTTTTTCCTCCTGTACAGTGGAGCTGATTGCATCTGGCTCCCAGAGTGCTATCGACCCAAATGGAGCTCACAGAGGGCTTCTCTCGCTGGATATTAATTTCACTCAGATGTGTTCTCTGTGGGCCCACCAAATCTACACACACAAACACAAACACACAGAAAGACAGACAGACACACAGAAAGAGAGAAGACACATGGTCACAGTCACACACTTATGAGCCCACACTCACAAGCAGACACTTAAACAATGACACACACACACATACGCACGTACGCAGACAAGCACACATATTTGCACACACACACACACACAAAAAAAAATCATTGAAGCCGCACACACTTTGAGTCCTCACTTGGGTTTTCATTATCACCAGGTCTTTATTTCTATGGGCGCTTCAGCGGCGCCAACGCTGGAATGAGGATGTCACTCTCCCTCTTTATTCGTATGATAATTATATCCTGTGAGAATGCGAGTGTGTGTGTGTGTGTGTGTGTGTGTATGTGTGTTTGTCTGGACACGCACGCACGCTGAGGTCTGACGACCGTCTCCTCCGGAGCCCTGATGAGCCGGGCCCCCCGTATAACCCAGCCCAGACTCATAAACACGGGAAATGCAACGGCTATGTTAGCTACCCGCTTTGTGAGTTTTACAAGCCTGTTTATGAGCAGCAGAAGGTGGACATCCATCCACTGTCACGGCCACACTTGCAAACATGAAGCCTGTGTCTACCTGTTTCCTTCCGGATACGACGCACCGCACAGCTACGGCGACATGATGTAAATACATGGGACGTAACATAAAAAAGAACTCAATTTGTGTAGCAATTTACGCAAGTCACACTCAGAGTGCTTCACCGTAAACATGAAAAGACAAGTGTCAAATCTGAAATAAGAAGTAACATGTTGTGGAGCACGGACAACCGGTGAACAATGTCAAATCCCAACAGAGATAACAGAAAAGCCCTGTTCAACTGAAACCCTGTAGGATGTAGACATTGACAGACTCCTCGAGTTCCTGGTTGATGACGATGATGGCTACACTGTAAAGAGGATTGCTTTTACCAAGAGCGGAGGCTGAACCTGATTATCAAAGATACTTCAGAACCTCATATCCTCTCCTGCAACCCGGCGGCCCCTTGTCTGTGATGTAATCTCCGACCTCGGTGGGAGGTCATAAAAGCCTTCTGTGTTTTCCTACACCGTATGATGAAAGGCAGTATACTTATTTTCATTTCTTCATTCATATGCAGGCCTTCAAAGCAGCTACTCAGCAGTATTGGCTGGATCTGGGGGGAAAGCCATATTGAAGCCATAAATTGGGCCCCGGATGTGAGCGTATATATACGGTGGCTTAGATTTATCACGACAAGGTTAGGACAGGAAGGCTAAATTAAGGGGCCGGGACTTAGTTTCTTATTGATGCGCTCATAACATTTTTATCCATGAGTGGATGGCTCCAATGCTCACCAAGCTCTTCCATCTTCAAAAGCCCGTGTGTGTAGCAGGACGCTCTCTATTAGCGTGGGCTCCATGGCGGGTGCGTGCGTTTTGCACGCCATTACCCAGCCCCTATGCATCTCCAAACCAATTACAGACAAGTGAAGGTGGGGAAACTAAATGGGGAATCTTTCTTTAAAGCAATGTTCCAGAGACTATTTTAGAATCCGATAACGCGCCCCCCACCCCTACAATTGGCTGGAATTCTGAGAAGAGGAGTCTTATTTTCTTGCAGACACACACATACACACGCGCATGCACGCACGTACGCACGTACGCACGCACGCACACACGCACACACGCACACAAAGAAAAGATTGCTTTAGCCAGATAGACCAACTTAAGACCAAACTAGTACTTTAGTGGGGATAAGTATGTATGTCGGTGGTTCATTTTCTGAATAAAGATGGGCTATTAGAGGAGAAGCGTTCAATCACAGCGGCGTCTTAGCCACGGCGAACACAGCAACACTTACCGCTGGGCTTGCTTTAAGCATGACCTAATGGCCGAATCTTTATGGAATCTCCTCACAAATGGCAGTCAAGCTGAACTGTGACTTCACAGACAAACAATCTCATTTGATCAAGCCTAAAGTACTGCTGCCATTGGGTAAAAACGTCTCATTGCTTGCCCCCCCCCCCCCCCCACCTACACCACCTCCACCCCACTCCCCTCAAAAAAAAGGGTCTCTTTTCAAAGTTTGGAATTAAAAGAGGGTGACATTCAGATTGACATGCAGCCATACTCAAAATGAAACAAATGTCCCAGTCCTCCAGTCGTGAGCCACTGAGACACATTATTTTGGTGAAATATGAGTGTGTTTCTGTGTGTGTGTGAACGGAGTATGCTGTGTGTGTGTGTGTGTGTGTGTGTGTGTGTCACAGCGTACACGACTGAGACCCCGTGTGATGTGCGGAGACACATAGTGTCCCCGGGGTAATCAATCCAGGAGAGCTGTACCCTGGCCCCGCTGTGTTAATCTGCCCAGCTAGGACGCTGCTCTGTCTGGATAAGTAACAATGCTAAGTCTCCATTTGCCTTCTCTTGCCGTTCGCCTCCCTCATAAATAAACTAATTAACTTGGTCTTGGCAGGGGCTAGCGTGGAGTGGAGAAGTAAACTGTCTTTACTGCTTCCTCACACACACAAACACCCAGCCCCCCCCCCCTTACACACACACACACACACACACACACACACACACACAACACACAACACACACACACACACAGACAACCAGTTCTGCAAGCTGCTAGACACATAAACACAGGCAAAAAGACACATGAATAAATTAACATAAACACACACACACACACACACACACACACACACACACACACAACCAACCACACAAAGAGAAACACACAGACACACTTTCACTCATTCACGATTTCCTACTCTTCCCATTGTGGCACACCAGTGCAGAGGCACAGAAGAATACAAATCCACAGTCCTGTCTGTCTAGGTTTAGGAGGTCGCTGCTCTGGTAACAGCACAGTTGTCTGGAAACAACATAGGGCAGCATATTGAAGGGTAGATATCTTCACAATAGACTGACAGATAGGGGGCAATGTGCAGACGGGCTTGACACACGCCCTGTGACGATGTCATTGGTTATCGGTGAAGGGGTTGGTATAAGGACGTGGTGCCTGTCAGTTGAAAGGCCGTGTTGAAAAAGAAAAAGAATATGTAATCATAACGTGATATGTAATTTATTGTGAACGTGTTTTTATTAACTATTGAACTGTAGGTCTAATTCACAGATTAGGTTCCAGAATTGAAAGCCATTTCTAGAGCAATTTGTTACTCGTGTAAATGATTGCCTTCATCGTGTACTCCTAAATTATGAAATCCCTTTTTGAGTTCTAGAATCTAGAGTCCAACTGTTGTGTACTAAAACATTCAATCGAAGTTGACCACTCATTTCCACTCCATTTATTTCAGCGAGGTTGACCTTTGACACCTGAAAATAAAAAACGTGCACAATTAAATCCTTTTGTGTGTTTCCAGCTCACACTGTGTTAATGTAACTGTAGTGTCCATATAAAACCATCGTACATACAATAGCAAGAACAACAGCGTCCACAAGCGTCTAATAAAAGCAAGAGCACATCATACTTTATTTGTCAGTGCAGGTTCATTAATATCAAGTAATCTGAAATAATCCCTCTGGATGTACATCCAACCGTATTTCCTCAGACTTCACCAAATCCCCCTGAAAAAGCACTCTAGCACCTTCCAGGAGGAAGATGTTAACCCCCCCTCGCCTCCTCTGAAAGTAAACATCTCGCAAAAGCCGTGACAGAATCATATGCGTTATTGTCTTGGAAGCTGCTAAGGCAGAGGGAGTGGGACTGTGGCAAAAGTAATCCATTTTAATAGAGCTGTCTCTGTATTATTGGCAACCTACCCCTGGTTCGCTCTCCTCTGCTTTCAAATGAGCCTCTCTATGCAGCAGAGGAGTGTGTGTCAGCATAATATCGTTAATAATAAAAAGTCACCACTAGGCGATAGAAAAAAAAAAGAAGCAAGACTCGAAATAGCTTTGAGGGAGAGAATATTTATTCCCTTTAATGATCAAACCCTCTATTGACTTTTGGGAAAATCCAATATTCTGGCCGCGAACCAGCAAGAATCTTTCTCATCGTATGCAATTTTGGAAATGATTCTGGGACAATAAACATTTATAAGCTTCTAACACCCAAACCAACACAGACACACACACACACACACACACACACACACACACACACACACACACACACACACACACACACACACACACACACACACACACACACACACACACACACACAGCATTGACATGTGGACTCAGCCACCCAAACGCACCCACACACACACGCACGCACACCTATCACATGCGCCAATGGTCACCTCTAAGCTTATTCCCAATGTCACACTCTGTTAGCCTCACAAGTCCACAGAAGCCCACGATGAGACAAAACATGATTTGCCTCCCATATGGCTATCACTGTTTGGCAGCCAGTCTCTGGTGCCTCCTTGATACATAGTAATCCAGCTGTCAACAGGAGGTCTAAGAGGGGGATGAGAACAGCAGTTAGGAAACAGAGGAACGCTGAGGAGAGGAACAGAGGGGGGGGGGGGGGGGGGACTGAGAAAGAGAGAAAAAGAAAGACAGGCAAGGGGAGAGTCGGAGAGTAACAACTGTATTCTTGTGGTAAAGGTCAAGCACTCTGTTCCACACAGTTGCATTTGTCACTGGAAGCTGACCCCATATTAGCTGTGTCTACCGGCATGAATAAATAGTGTTCTAGGTGAGGGCAAGCCGAGAGGCTCGATGAAACTGATGAGAGGTGTCAGATTCTGGGCAAGAGGTCACATTTCTACTAAAGAGCTGATGATGATACTGGCGCCATAGGCCTGAAGGGGGCAGTGTGGAGACACAGAGAAAGACCTATAGAGGAGGCCGGAGAGACAACACAGTAGAAGCTTAGTTCCTACTAGTTCCTGTGAGTAATCTACTCCATAGTTCAATATATATAGCCATTGGCCGAATACTACGCACAGGGTCTGGGTACAATGTAATTAGATGAAGCAAACTGGAGAGAGATGCCAAGATGGTTGAAAAAAATAAAGAAAAGATGGATGAATGCAGGCTATTTTGGTGCTGCTGCTGTAGCACCAAAATAAACAAAATGGTTGTCAAGTCGGTTCGCCTTCCTTTCTTCTACTCGTCTGTTAGAGTAAAGAGGTGGACGTGGGAAGCTTTCCCAGAACCACTCCAGTTAAACATCCATTTGTTATGTAAAGCACAGCACCGTTCCCTTTTTAAAACAGAACAATGATTAGTTATTCATATTTCATATGCTGCCAGCGGCCTTGGAGATGGGGTTTGTATTTGAAAAAGAGGGAAAGTATGTTAATATACATAACCAAATGAAGTGTGTGTGGGGGGGGGGGGGGGGATAGGTAGAGACAGGCCTACTGAATGGACAGGCGTTTAATCAATACCTGGAATGGAGAGGAAACTAAGGAGGCAGGCACTCATTTTTGGAGTAAATAGCTCCATGCTTATTGGGGCATTGAGGCAAATTGAGTGTGTCATTGATTCATGATTAAACATGCTCAGAGTCACACTCCACCTCTCCTACGCAGATCAAGGGTCTCGTTCAGACTAGACTAGATAGTCTGCAGACGGCAGTCTGCCGTCTGTGTTTCTATCAGAAATTGCCCATTAATGAGAGCCGACCGCCTGCTTGACGACTATTTTCTGCCCGAGGCAAAAATATTGGTTATCCAAATATTGTGATGAACCACTTGGTTAGATGTACAGATGGGATGAGGACTCTTCACATCTAAACGTTACAGGAAGCATTTGCCAGTTTACATAATGTGTCAGGGCTCAGTTCAGACATAAAACTCTCACACCCTTGTAGGCACAAGTGCCCTGTTCTTTGCCTTTTTACTCGAAGCCTTGTGAATGCAAATCTAGTGTAATTTAGTGAGGGAATTTGTCTGTGTGTCTCACCTTGTTCACGTCATTCTCCGAGGTCATCTCTTTCCTATAGCACTATTGGTTTCCTTAGAAACCTTATGACATAACAGCCACTCATCAGAGATAGAGGTGTCTCACCTGATTTGGTGAATACCAGGAAGTCCTTTCAGAAGACATCCAATCAGAATGATTTTTGCACCTTGAGCGCTGGCCTTGCATTTCAAAGAAAGACTTCAATCAACAAAGTGCCAGGCTGCTAAGGAAACCTGAATAGAGTAAAGGCCGGGTTGACACACACACTTACAGTATTGAGATGGGACCTGTAGCCATTTTGGGTCTTGTACGCGGACAAAAAAATGAAGCAAGAGAGAGGGATAAAGGGGAGCAGGAGAGAGAGGAAGTCAGAAACCAGGAACGAGAGCCACTGGAGAGTCAAGCCAGATTTATTTTCGGTTGCTAGTCCTTGGCTCTAAAAAAGTACAGGTTAGGCCTCAATCTAGGCCTACATGTTAAGACACCAGAATAATCAGAAATACATGACATTTATTTGGTGCATTCCAACCATAAAAGATTCATCCAACGAATCCTGATAATATTTCTAATCCCAAAATAAATACTTTATGATAACTGCATGTGGCTTTATGCTCTATTGCCTAAAGAAAAATAAGAATACAGTTGGGTACTACAAAAATTTAAATATAAAAAAGACAAGCACAACATTTGCACACACGCACACACACACACACACACACACACACACACACACACACGCACACACGTACCCACACGCACATGCACACACGCACACTTACACATACCTTCAAGCAACGGATGTTCTCTTTTTCTGTCCAGAGGTCTTTGCGGTTTGTGTGTGAGCTGGCAGAACTACCTCAGGATTTTAAATCAGTTCAGCCTCCACAATTGATTCTGATGTCTGCCTTCCCTGCATGTTAACGAGGGTGGGAAACACATATCCACTCTGACAATGCAACAAAGGTAGCACAGCACAGGTCATTCTTGCTACTTATACTGAATTTATTACATTACATATCACTCTAAAACAGAACGTGTGTGCGTGTGCATGTGTGGGAAGATGGTTGAATGTGTGGAAGTGAATGGGGTCGCAAGGGTACGAATCACTTCTCTGTGTGAATCCATGCATGTTTGGAACTTTTTTTGAAATAAAAGTGTGCCATTTTTTCGTGAGTGTTTCTGTTTTTGTGTGTGCGAAACAAAGAGAATAAGTGAGAGAGAGAGAGAGAGTCAGTGAGTGTGTACTCGTCTGTGAATGTGTATGCATAATACAGTGTAAGAGTAGAGCAGTAGCTGAGTGCAAGCCAGAGTGTCATTAGCTCAGTCGGTTCCTTGGTCCTGATTGAGGTTATGCTTTACAACGGCTTCCGCGAGACTAGCTTGCCACTCTCATGTAGATAGTCCCTTTCGACTTAATTATGGCAATAAAAGGTCCACTCAATGTAGTCAGAAAAACGTCACCACTTGCAATGGAACTGAAAGTGTATTGCACACATTTGACAAATGTTAGTCTATTTTGTTTGTGATAGAATTTGTCAATTTAAGGAGTGTTGCATGCATGCATGCATGCATGTATGTATGTATATATATATATATATATATATATATATATATATATATATATATATATATATATATATATATATATATAATATAGATATATTTATACCTACATGCGCACACATGCATACATACACGCATACATACATATTATATCAAACTATGTTAAGATGCATGAGCAAGTGCTTTGCCATGACCAGTTAAAATTGTAGTGGCAGATATTAGACTGTGTTTACGAAAACATGCGTAAGCAGGGCTCTAGAGAGATGTTGCGTTTTTGCACTTGTTCTCAGTGTGTACAATGCGTTAGTTCCAATTGGTCAGAGACGGTCGCCTTAAACGCCCGTAGCAATGCCTGGCCACAGGGGCGATCTGTGGAGGCTTAATTCCCTCTGAAACAGCAGCCAGCCTCCCCGTTTTGTCTGCTTACAGTATAAGGAGAGCTAATCCCTGCACGCTTGTCAAGACCCCGCGCTGTAATGCTGTGTTTTTTTTTGCTTGGAAAGCAGCCACATTAATTCACTCTCAACTTACCCCATTGAATGGGAAGGTATTAAAAATCTCCAACCTCCCTCATCCCTTTTTTTGCAGCTTTCTAATGGAAATGTCCACAAATAGAAATGTTATTTAGGTATGGACTATAGATTGCCATTCTAATATAAAGTCCCCTCAACAAGCCGCTTTCGGAGGAAGTTGTGAATTATAATTGCATATTCATTTACATCCATTTTTGTGGTTCAACACAACCGAATAGGTACTTAAGCAACAGAAGATTCATTTTATGGAGAAAATGACAGCACAAAGAGTGCATTTTTTTTATTATTATTTGTATTATTAAAGCCCAGGGTCAGAAACACCCTAGGGACATAACTGGATGTTTATTGGAAAGTGATGGAGAGGTATTGACTATTATTGAGGTTTATTGAGTCTAAATAATTGCATTTTATTGGCTTGGCAATAGACTTAGACCTTGATGCGGTCAGGATTTAACCTCTTTAACAAAATGAAAACTGTGTCCGGGCCACCAAACTTAAAGGGAACGCTTGAGGGGAAAAGTCAGGGATAATGGTACACTCGAGCAGTAAATGTACACACTGCAGGTGGTATGGCCCGGCAATTAAAAAACCAGAGTTTAACCGCTTTAGTGGTAGTAAGTGGGACAGCGGAACGTGAATAATTTAGTAGGCAAAGAGATACCACAGCCAGAAAAGTTGAGCTAGGAGGCAGTACCCTCGGCGACTCTGAAGGGCTCCCTGAGTGAATCTGGGGTGCTGACATTGAGGCCAGACTTGGGTCTAAGAGGGCTGCTGGACCAAAATGACACAGCGCGACCAGAGAGCGTGGAGACGAAGTTGACAAGAGTTGCTGGAGCGTATTAATGAGATTAATGAAGATGATTGATGTGCTACAGAGACCGGTTTGGTTCCGGAGAGATAGCTCTGCTAAGAACAGGCCCCCCCCCCCCCCCCCCGCCCCAACCCCCCCGTGCAGTCTGGTCAGGTTTATTCAAGGCATAGCACTAAAAGAGAGAGGTGGAATCTAGCTGTAATTGCGGGGCGAGGCTAATAGGCTATTTCTCACCTCTGCCGAGCATTACTCAGCCATCTGCTGCAGGGAGTATCCTCTTGCCATCGGGCTCCTGTTTCTCCCCCTCTGCGGGGCGGGCGGTGGACCAATGGCGACCCGAGAGCGTGGCCACACAGCTGAGCACAGAGCTGAAGCACTCGTGTGAACCTGGAAACTTTTCTGTCTGTCACCTCTTCTCCCTGTCTTTTCATTTGATCGGGGGAAAAAAAACAAAAAAACTTTAATTAGTTTAAAGTTCATGTTTAATATTGCTGAATTCTTTATGAGCTCAGGGCCTTTCTGTATAGCATGTGCTTAGACTTTGCTCAGGGACGTTCTTTCTGGAGTGAGCTTCCTTTAGTACACGCTGGACAAGAGGGCTACTGAAAAAAAAGGAAAGCTGCACAGCACATAAAGGTAAACAATGTTTTCTATGCCATGAAATGTCCTTCAACACTCGGAGACAAACACGTTTCTAAACAATAGATATCCCTCATACGTTTTTCTTTTTGGTGGTTGGAATAAGGTGCAAGGTGAGAACACTTGTGTGTGACACGCAACATTTCCATACCAAGGGACAGCATTTTGTTTTGCAGCAACCATTGGCAAGGCAAGCTCCTCTTGTGTTTGGCTGTTTGTGGCGGCGGCAACGGCTACTCCTGCAGGCAGGCTGATAAGCAAGGCCGGGAGTGATGCTATCGGACCTCTGAAGCAAAGAAAGTGACAACTTTATCACCTGCAGCCAGTTCGCATGGTGACAGAGTGGGGATTGGGGAAGTATGCCAGAAAAGAAGTCGCCAGACTGTCCATGAGTAACATCACTATTTTCTATAGGCTGTGATGTGCTAATATACTGTATATTGATGTGTGCTGAGGTCTCCTAAGAAGTTCCAATCCACAGGTGAATTGGAAAGGTTTGAATAGTTGGCAAGTTCTGGTTTGGCCCTAGTAATAGATTTGCAGTCTAGAACATTGCATGCTTTGTGCAGACGTGGCATGGAATATTCATACACGAATGACGATTACAGCTACTGTTAAGAAAAATGAGGAGGGTTCTTTTGTCAAAGACTCCTCCCTCCCTTTTACTCAATCACGCAGTATGGAACAAACACCAGCCTTCTTGCCTGTGTTTGGTTGACCTCCTACCGAGGTTGTTTCGACATGGGTATGAGGTCACTGACGTCCTAAGGCTAGTCCTGCGAGAACAGAAACTAGATCAATTTGCCAGAGTGACAAGGCATCCCTGGAGCTACAGAGCCCTATCTCTCCTGCAACCCCCACCCCCCGATGTTGTACTACAGCAGAAGCAAACACTGCACTTTCTGACGCCTCAGGAAAACCTTAATGACTGATGTGTGTGTGTGTGTGTGTTTGACTGCAGCATGTTGCCTCTGCATGCATGCAAATTGCGGTTGGTGTTCTGTTTGTTTGTCGGTTGTAATTTTTGTGCTTCCAAGTTTGTGTGATTTTTGATGGATGCAGCAGTTGGGATGTGGAAAATCTTTGTTTGTGCATTTGGGTTTGTGTGTTTTTGTTCTGATGTGCGTGCATTCTGGGGTGTGATGCACTCACATCATTGCTGATAGGAGTTTTGTATATTGAACTCCGTTCTCAGGGCAGAAACTTAGGATTGGCTCAATCAGGGGACCAACTAAATCACTTAGAGGAGGTGGAGCCAATTTGTCTCTAGTGGGAGACAACCATTTGCTAGTCAGCTATATGCCAGACTTGCCACTATGTTTGGTGTGCATTTTATACGTATTCAATTATTATTTTAAAACTTTTTTTGAAGAAAAAAGATATTCAGGTACAACAGTTCAATAACGAGCTAGCCAAATAAATTGGTTATTGACTACTTGCAATTAGCTGGCGTGCTAACATTTGTGCCAAGTATTGTTTTTGGTAGCTAGTTGTAAACGTTTACAGCCTACTTTTTCATTAACTTATTTTTGGTAACATGTAACACTCAAAACACAGAAATCACGAGGGCCACCTGCCTTTTCTCTTTTTGTGAGGTAGAGAAGAATAGGCTATACATTTAGGCCCTGTCCTCGCACCAATCTTGATATTTCGCAAAACTGAAAAATTTTCGTGTTCGTTTTGGTCTGTCATCCACATGCAAATGGCGCTTTATATAAAACTTCTTCTAAAATTACGATTTTTTAAAACTGTGTTTTCTCTGCGTCTCTGTGGACATGTAAAACGGAGCTTTTGAGAAACAATATCACACCTCAATTTGCGCATGCCCTTTGCTGCTTGTTCCTGGCCTTGGTGTATACGGATATATTTTGTAAAACGATGGTTGACTCTGTGACTCTGTGTGGCTACAGAGTCTTTTGGCAAAAATATCAGTTTCGAAAAATATCCGTGAACGTGTGGACAGGGCCTTGTTTTGGGTAACACAGTCAGTCCCAGTTGTAGCCCACAACACTCATGCTTGTTCTGAGGGCTGTTTTGTTTTTCTCCTGTTCCCTGGGAACAACAAGTGGAGAGCAGTGATCGAAAACAAAAAGTCGGTGATTGCCAATACCATTTCATGTTCCTGCTTTTTTTGTTTGGCTGGCTGAAAAAAAGTGACATTGACGAGGAGCTTTGGCAAATCTTGAATCATTCTGAACATAGCGTTCTGCCAAGAAGCTGAATTTGCACCGGGCTCTAAACAATTCAAAGGACGCAAAATGCACCACTTTTGAGCTGGTGCACAAATTGAAGACTCAAATCTGATAGGCTGTAGCCGGTATCATGTCTCCCTAATAATGTAATGCATTATCTGTGTCCACAGAGATCGTCTTACTAGCACTGATGTAAGACTAGATAGATAAAGGTGGAGGTAGGTAGGATGAAAACTATCACTATGGTGTTCCCCATGTAAGGGCACATTTTGGCATCCTCACGGATGCCCAAGTCTAAGCTGTTCCAATGTGGAGAAAGGGTCAGAGTGAAAGCCAGGTCACCAAAGAGAAAGCATGCGCCTTTCTGAGACATTGAAGACCAGTGTAACATCATAAAGATGTGCATTCGTGTTCCTGTATGCATACGTGTCTTTTCAATACTAGGATGTAACACATGTTCCCCCTTGACCAATGGAATGATTTATTTAGTTTAGACCGATATACTAATTTCAACCTTGTCAACAGATACCAGAATAAACCAGAACTTACATGTCTTAAGACTGAACTGACTGTAGTAATTTATTTGTGTACACACAGCAAAATGGTCAATGTTATATTAACACCCTCCAGTGTCTATATGGGGAGGGGGGGGGGGGATTTTATGTAACACTAACCATTTAGCTGTGCAGACTTGCTCTCTGTACTTATCAATAAAATTGTACTCAATCATTGCTCTTCTCTGTGAAAGAGTGAAACTATCCACGACACCCACCATCAGCCATTGCCCTGGAGGGTATGTCTGATACCTGAGGGAGCACGTGCGCCATCCCCATGCCTGTTCTAAACCAACTGCTGGGTTTTGCATTGTGGGTCATTGGTTTGGTGATTTTGGTCAAGCAAATGTTTAACAAATGTCATTCAATTAATGTAGCATTCTCTAATTTGGGCTTTCATTAACGTTTCTGAGTACAGGTTTAGGTTTTGTTTCTTTGTATTTCTGCACGCTGCGTATTTGTGAACCCATTGTCCTGAGAACGAGCTCTGTGGACGAGAAGAACAGAGGGCATGTTTCCTGTGATGGGTCGACACCGGCAGACGATGATGCATTGTTTTTCCTAATGTGTTGCTGGTCTGGCTGCGGGATCCATCGCCTCAGCACAACACAAGAGGCATCTGTGTCCACATCCCCCAGAGTGGCGCGACGCGTACTTGGTATTCCTGAAAGGGCAGTGCTGGCTAACTCAGCCCGCCTGGCAGAATGGCAGACCGCTGCATGGAACCAAAGCTCCACATTAGAATGGCAGTAAAAAAAAAAAAAAGAAAAAAAAAAAGAGAAAAAAATCACACCCTGCTACAATATATGGGCTTTGAGTCGGCTGAATGGGCTGGGAGCTGAAGACATGCAGAGAGTAATACATTCAATTTATGGCGTGGGGATTTATGGCAAGCTGTTGCACATTTGGTGTGTGTTTTTTTAAATATTTTTTTCCCCTTCTGGATTTTATTGACGTAAAAGGGTTGAACCATCATAGCAGTTTTTAGTCATAAAACACTCAACATATAATAAAATGAAAGATAAAATAAAAATTATTATTATTTTCCTTTTCGTGTTTATTTATGTTTAATTGATACGAATATGGTTTTCTAGCCGTGGAGGCCCTAAAACAACTGAATTTAAGAAAGAAAAGAAGAAAAAAAGAAGCTTCTTTGTGCCTTGACGAGTCTACAAGTTCAAGACTACTGGAGGGATGGAACACCATTCTGAGGTCCTGGTGACTGCACAGGCCATATGTCATGATTCACTTACTAGCCATACTCTTGTATGTATTCATGGTATGTATGTATATGTACAGTATATATGTATGTATGTATGTATGTATGTATGTTCAAGTGAATGGAAAAGTGTCTCCAAACTTTTGACTGGTGCAGTATATAAGTATACATATACACATACATATGTGTACACATACATATACATACTGAGATTCTCTCTAAAATCGTACCCATCCCCTTACCTGGCCCTGCTGCTACATGTGCTCATTGATTCCTGTGTTCCCCCTCCATCCCCCTGTTCAAATCCCTCCGGAGGGTTTCCGTGGAGAGTGATAAAGGGCATAGCGCACGGCCACTGGAGCTGGTGGATGAAAGGAAACACGGCTCCGAGAGAAGGTCATCTGTGGACCCCACACACAAGCAAACCTTTAAAAATGCATGTGATCGAGGCGTCACATGGGGAAACGGCAAACACGGAGTTTCGGAAGGTCTCTTTCCTTTGCGCTCACACGTTGACATACCCAAGCACGCAGGGATGCGCACACACCCGTCTACACACACACACACACACACACACACACACACACACACACACACACACACACACACACACACACACACTCTTTGTATACAGGCCCACACATGACCACACAGACAAACACTAATACTTTTCTGTCCTCCTTCCATCTGTTTCTTTTTTTTTTTTTTTTGCTTTTCTTCTGTTCACAGTATGAGGCACGTTGTTTAATTCCCCAGACATTTCTGAGCGAGGACAAGATTAATCCTCTGGACACTAGTGGAAGACAGAACACAGCGTCTATACACTCCCGAAAGAAAAGAAAAAAACTCTCATGACCTTCACTATGCTGACTACACAACTATTATCTTGGTCATGAATACACACACACAATACAAAGCACTTTTTGATTGCCTGGCGGGGAATCAGTATTCAGCAATTTGGACAGTTTTTCATAGTTTTATTTTTTTTGCTTCCTGGGAGTATAAGTAAACATTCCATCTTTTCTGCTGATGAACAGAAATGTCAGGTAGATTTAAACCTCACAACGCTGTTATAGGAAAGCCCAGATGGATAAAAACGGGGCCGCTGAGTGGCTCCGGAAATTAAATCTGTCCCTTTATTGCCAATCTCTCACTCTTGTTCTCCCCACCCCTCCCCTGGTCCCGCTCCTGCCGAGCCCCCTGCCATCACCCCTTCAATTCTGCTAAAGACAGCAGCTCCCCCACCCAGAGGATGACATGTCAGGATCATATAGAAGAGAAATGGGGTAATGAGATGATAATGGTGTGTTTTCCGTGCCGACGTGTCACCAAAGGGGACAAACACGCTTCTTGGATGTTTCCGTCAATAACTCACTGGAGCAGAGACAATGACATTACAGTCAATTAGAGATGGTGCTAGCTTGAGTGAATCGCATGCACTTGAACCAGCCCCTCACATTAAAAAAAAGCCCGTTTTTATTCTCTGTCAAAAGCGTTGCAAAGCACATGTCAACTCCTCAATAAGGACTGAGTTATGGCAGTTTGTGGCTGCTTACATGTGATGGAATAATTCAAATGTAGATTGCACAGTAGTTTCCTGGCTAATCATGTGTTGGTGGTGGACAGCTTTGGTGGTTGACAAGAAACTGATTGTAGTTTGCAAAGGGTCTTAAAACGTCGTGCCGATAAGTGCATTGAGTTTTTCTCTTTTTCACTGCTTGCTTTGACAGTCTTTTACACAGTGGCCTACTTGAAGTCATGACAGAATTCTTCGTAGTTCTTTTACTTTTGCAAGGCCATTTCAGGAGCAAGCCAGAAACTAGCCAGGGCCACTCATTAGGGAAGTTAATGGGGTTTAGAATGCTACTGTATTATAAATATAGAACAAATAACTTCAGCTACCAAAAAGGAATGAAATCCCAATCTTTCTGTTTAGGGGGGTACGTCTCATTTTGAATAACATGAAAGTCCTGAAATTACATAGCCAGCATTGATCTTCTCAATAGCTCACACATGATGGCTGCTGAATCTAGATGTTTTCAACATGTAGCCATTTTCAGTGAGATTTTAATGAGCGTTGCCCTGGAAGTCTCCTTCACTTTCCTGAAGTCTCAGCGATTTCCCCAGTGCTGCATCACAGCGCCCGTCTCCTGAGCTGTTTCATCCCAGGAGAAGTGCATCCAGAGGCAACACAACAAAAGAAGCGCAGTAAAGAAAAAAAAAAAAAGAAAAGTCACCGATTCATTTGACCCCAAGTGTAGAGTCTGTTTCATCTTTGTGGACTCACCTCCACTCCTCTCCACTCTTCCTCCCTTTTCACCGCGCCTGTGCTCTCTCCACGCACTTAAATCACCGTCTGGGAAACCCTGATAAGCTCCGAGGCAGACAGGCGCGTTTGGCCGTCCAGTCGAGGTGCTGCCGTGAGACGACCCGAAAGTTTGCTCAACCGACGCTTCCACGCGGAGAGAGGCTCGCCAACGATAGCGTTCTCTATATGTTTGTTGGCCTCTCTCCCGCCATCTACTTTTTTTTCCCTCTCTCTTCCACTTCTTCTGTATGCTAGGTGTGTGACCTCTCCTGCTCCCTATTTAAGAGAGGTAAAGAGATTTAGGGTGAACACATTTATTGAAGGACTTGAGGGTCCGTGTCCTCGTGCAGGTGCGGAAAGATTATCCCCTTTCCTGTAGATTAAGTCGCCCATCTGCAGCACTCAAAGGAATTTCCTCAAACTGAAGCCCTAATTAAACAGAGCTCATGTTTATTCATGAGCTGCTTTTTCTCCAGATATGATTAGAACTGCAGCTCAAGACTTAGATTGGGACCCAAGTCGTCTCTATCTCAGGAGAGTGTTGGTCACTAAACCATTAGTCACAGACTCTTTTAGATATACGAAAGAACATTTGTGTGCAGCTTTCTCCAAACTACTTTCGAAGACATTATGTAGATTTTTTTGGAGCCTGTGTAAATAACCCAAAAAAAGCTGAAAAAAACATCCAAGACATTACACGTCTGTTCGTCAACCTGCACATGCACTAATGAGCAGACTAGTGGACTAAACATGTAGTCTTTTAAAACAAAATGTCTGTGTTGAGTCTACACTGATATTGAGAGCATACCCACATGTGCACATTTGGGAGGCTCACATCTGGACTATTTTATGCCTCCATCTCATCTTCACATCTGAGTGTTCATCTCGGCCATGCAGCCTAGCTGAAGGTCAGGAGGGACCCCCCTGGGCGGTGTGTGTGTGTGTGCCCGGCCTTCTGCTCGGACAGCCCTCAATGTCTCAAAGGATGCTGATCATAACCCGTTCTCTCTCCAACTCTCTGTTCTCCTCTTCCTCTGTGACCCCCTGCTGGTGTTCAACTGCACACATGGAGCAGGTCAGTCTCTGCACGTGTGAAAAGAAGTCTTCTTCTGTGGTTGAACATGGCCAAGATGCGGCTCTATCTCCCACTCTAAATGTAATAAGCGCATAAATAAAAAAGCTTCAGATGAAGAGGAGAAAGCCAATGTATTTTGCTTCTTATGCACGGAGGTGCTATGTAGATGAGATTTACGTAAAATTGCCAATGTGTAGCTTTATTTTTCTACTTTTACTTGGTTACTGGTCACTACAATTACTGCACTCTCCTTCATATTATTATAGACAATACATTGGTTCTGCAGATAGATAACAATACCTTAAATGGTCATTTATGCAGCCATCAGCCTGCTGCCAATGTTTTGTGGCACGTAACGTCTCTGTATTCAAATGAGTTTCTTTGTTGTTTTTCCTTTCAATGTACCCTTTTAAGCATATACTTTTGTGGTGCCAGACACATGAAAACAATGAGACATTTCTTAAAAGGAGGAATTGTCTAAATATGTTTTTACCCTATTTTGTTTTTCATGCATGCACCATGGTGTTAACTCCATTACGGCTAAATCAGGTGGCATGGCTTCCTCCACCAAAGACACAGCAGGGAGCCATTTTGTGCCAGTGTTAAGCACCATGCTCCTTCTGTGCTCTGTTGCACACATAACCTGGTGTCTGATCCTATTCTCTGGACTGTGGCTGTATGTATTATTGATGTAGAAATGCATGTGCGAATGTTTCTCTGTGATCCCTACAGCAATGCGGCATAGATCACGTTCTCTCCATTGACATCACAGGTGTTCTCTCAAATCGGCCTGCAGTTAACGAAGTGGACTCTGGGAAAAGAGTTTGTGTCCCAGAGGAAATCCAAAAGCCATCAGTGGAATTATTCCTTTTGCTGGCACTCATTTGTTTTAAGTGACTATTCACGTGTGTGTACGCGTGTGTACGTGTGTGTGTGTGTTGGTTGAGGTGGCCCATGCGGAGAGACACCACACCACTGTGTTGGACGGAGACAGTCTGGTGGACCGCAGACCCCAAGCGAGGCCACTGAAAGGCTGGCTGGCCGGACAGATATCAGATAAGACAGGTCAGGGAGAGGGGGAATGGGATTAGCCAACTATTCCTGGGGCTTTGATGATTTTGCCTTCAGTCGACTTGTTCGCTGTGTATCGACATCTCAGCACGAGAAGATCGAAGGGGAGATAGAGACTGAGTGACTCAGTTAGACCTCATTAGGTAATACATGGTGGAACACAATAGCGACCTGATAACATGAATATAAATAAATGGATGTCAATTTGCAGACATTTCATGTATAAATGAACGGCTATCTTCATTCGTTATTTGTCAATGCTTCCTTGTATTTGTAAAGTGTCCTTGGGTTTTTAGAAAGGCGCTCTTAAAATAAAGTTATCATCATTATAATCCTTGGCTTTCCTTTAATATTGGAACAAAATAAAAGCTTTTACTTCAATTTCAGTGATGGAAACGTTCCAGCCATGGCTAAAAGAACTCCTTGCCTGCTCGTCACCCACGGGGGGATCTTAAACTGGGAATAAACAGAGCAACCGAAGAGAGATGCTTCAAAAATAACGGCAGAACTATCACAACCCCATTTAGACCGTTCGGGCTGCGCTAACGGCGGCTCTCCTACGCGAGCAAGAAAATAAAAATAAAAACGTATCAAGCCCACAACCATTGTGAAGCAGGAAGGCTTCCACAGTCCATCACACTCTCTGTCTTTTTGTGTTGCTTCCTCGCTCAGACTACGAGAGTCACTATGAGAGGACGGGGGGACAGCGAGACATCCCATTAGGGCAGTGTTTAACGTCGGGCAGCCACAGAAGGGGCCTCTGTGAGGTACAGTAATGTCCTTGTGATGGTGGCGGGCTCTGAGCCCGGGACTAGGAGGAGATAACGGAGGTTAGGATGGGAATATAAATAATGAGCCGGGGACAAAAGGAAGATGGAGCACATTAATCTGAGCTGCAGGATGGACCCCCCCCCCCCCCCCGCTCGCTCTCGCTCCTTCTCATCCTCTCTCTCTCTCTCTCTCTCTCTCGCTCCTTCTCATCCTCTCGTTCCTTCTCATCCTCTCTCTCTCTCTCTCGCTCCTTCTCATCCTCTCGTTCCTTCTCATCCTCTCTCTCTCTCTCTCTCTCTCTCTCTCTCTCTCTCTCTCTCTCTCTCTCTCTCTCTCTCTCTCTCTCTCTCTCTCTCTCTCTCTCTCAGAATGTGACTTCTGCAGTTTGGTAGCTGACACTACACCCTTCCTCTTTGATGAGCAATTAGCATACTCTCGCCTGAGTTTGTATCATGATGATCCATTCATTTCCGTGGTGTAATTATGTGTATAAGGCTTCTCATTTGGAAAACATTGAACTCATCAATCTTTTTGCACCCGTTTTCTAATTCGACCCATTGAGAGAACCCCGGGGGATGCCAAAACCACACTTAATTGTCCTCATTCCAGTCAGCTTCTAATTACACCCAGTGCCTTAGATCTCGTTAGAAAAAGTTCAGGATCTTCCCTCGCTACCCTCTTCTTTCGAAGAGCTCCTTTTCAGTGTAAAGTGAGAGAGGGAGAGAAAGAGGGAGCGAGAGAGTTAGACAGAGGGAGAGAGAGAGAGAGAGAGAGACAGGGAGGGAGAGAGAGTTAGAGAGGGAGAGAAAAAGAAGAGAACGAATGACAGAGAGAAAGAGAAATTCCCTCGTCACCTTGCCCTCTGGCAGCTGCGCCCTGGATAAACAAACACGCGTCGCTGAACATCAGTCAGCCGGGTTCGGCGCTGGGGCTTGATTAAAACGCTCCCTCCCGCTCTATCTCCGTGGCCTTGCTCCTGCGAGTGCCCAGATAAATGAATTAATAAATAGCTCTCGTTGAACTAATGGGGCTGGGGTGTGGGGGTGTGGGGGTGGGGGTTGGAGGACTGACTGGGTAGAGGTGTGCTTCCGTCAGGGGAGAGGGGTGGGTGGTGGGCGGGGGGGGGGGGGGGGGGGGGCTGTGGGGTGGCTGTTCTGTATGGAGCTGTGATGTGGCTCTCCGCGCCCGCGGGTCCAGATCGGATACTCAATATACCTCAATGCTCAGGAGACTACAAGCGGAAGAGAACATTCGGTCTGCTCCGGCTCCTGTGCTCCCGTTATCTCCTCCTGCTCCTCCTGCTCCTCCCGCTCCTCCTGCTCCTCCTGCTGCTCCTGCTCCTCCTGCTCCTCCTGCTCCTCCTGCTCCTCCTGCTCCTCCTCCTCACCTTCCCGCCCTCCTCCTCACCTTTCCGCCCCTCTCCTCTCCGCTGTCCACACGCAGCGCGGCTATTACACAACTGTCTGGAGCGCAGGTGCTGGGTCTGCCCCGGAAAACTCACATTCCCTGTTTGGAAAAACAAAGTAGCAAAGAACAACTGTCACATGTGTGCTTTTGTCCTCTCTGGGTTTCGCGCTGAAATCTGAATATTAAAATACGTTTTTGGAGGAGGCTAGAGAAAGGCTGTGGTAAACGGAAGCAGCTGGTTTTGCTCTTCAATGAAACATGAAGACTGCTCACTCTCACAGACATGTGCTCATAAGGATGTAGTCGCGAGGACAAAAAAAGACTATGTGCTCCGAGCGCTCCAGGCATTGATTGTGTACCAATGATACAACCTACAGCTGCCGGCCTCATCTCACTTTCAGAGTCTCCTTGTAAAGTAATAAGGCAATCCAACTTTGAAACAATGTTGAAGTAGCGCACAGCAAGCCTGTAAGATTGTATAGGTAGGGAATTCAGCAAGGGTAAAAAGGCATGGTTTGGTCACCGATTTAACAGAGAACATTTGGAAATCACAATCCACACACTCAGTAGCCATTTGGTGGTGTGTGTGTGTGTGTGTGTGTGTGTGTGTGTGTGTGTGTGAGTTTGTGTGTGCATGCTTGTGCCTCTTTGAGTGTTTTTTACCTTTGCTTTCATGATCTGTCCGATAGGAATGCTGGATAAAATGAATTAGCAGCTGCTGCTGAGTGGGCTGACAGAAAAGGTAAGAGAGACTATGAGCCTACGGGAGGACCGAACACGTGCACGCATGGTCACACACACCCACACACACACCCCCACACAAACACACACACACACACACACACACACACACACACACACACACACACACACACACACACACACACACACACACACACACACACACACACTAACTTACACTCGATCACACATACGAAGGGTTAGATAAACAGCACATTGGACACACACAGACACACAGGCTGACACACAGACTGACACACACACTCAAACCGGGCCCTGTGGCGTGCTGATCATCAAGGTCAAACAAACGCCACCTGAGACAAGTGTACCAGACCACACAACTGGCCCTCTGTGAAACTAACAGCAGACACACACACACACACACGCACAAACACACACACACACACACACACACACACACACACACACACACACACACACACACACACACACACACACACACACACACACACACACACACACACACTGCACTCCTTAACACAGCTATCTCATGTTTGCATGTTGAATACAAGCACACACACATGAAAAAGGCTTCTCACCTACTCTCCTAAGTCGTTATTGGCCGACGGCGTTATTCGGCTCACCTCCTCAGACTCTCCTTAAGGTTGGCCAGCGAGTACGAAGTCACTTGGACTTTGATTTAGAAGTGCAGTAATGAAAGGACTCTGTG
The DNA here is from genome assembly GCA_026901105.3 of Galaxias olidus. Lineage (NCBI taxonomy): Eukaryota > Metazoa > Chordata > Actinopteri > Galaxiiformes > Galaxiidae > Galaxias > Galaxias olidus. The sequence continues at coordinate 24,310 of JAPMUY010009918.1, forward strand.
TACCCGGGCACAATGGAGAGGGCCACTAAGCCCCTGGGGCCCCGGAGCAGAACGGGGAGGCTTGGATGTTATTCTGCAGAGAAAGGACTCTTTAAAGCAGGGGAAAGCAGTAAGGAGCTCCACGGGGACCCACATATATACATCAGCGTATCGATTTTCTCCGGGATCTAAGTGACAAGGATGGAGCGAGCAGTTTTAGGGATTGATTATTGACCTCACAGGGTGTCATTAACTCATAGTGTTAATGAACCAAAAGGGAGTCGCTCCCCATCCCGGTGCCAGTTTAATGTGAGGAAACTCTGAAATAAGCACATTATCCCGGTGTGTGTCTGCCAGCGAGTGTACGGGTGCGAGTGTGTGTGCGTCTGTGTGTCTGTGTGTATATGTGTGTTTATGCATTGAAGGATGGAAGACACAAAACCACTGATGTGTGTTCACACATTGATGTAGTGAGAATTATAATCATATTCATTACTTCATTCAAATGCACACATGTTGATTGTTGTCAGGGGTACGCCGCCAAGAGAGCAGAAGAAATAAATAGTCTCATTTACTTCTCTATCTGGGATTGCAGGACAGTGGATAAAATACATCCCTGATTGATGAACTGTTCTCAGGATCTAGGTAATTACCACATCCGAATGTGTGGATACCTTTTTGCCAGGTAATCTCATGGTGTGTGTGTGTGTGTGTGTGTGTGTGTGCATGTGTGTGTACGTGCACGCTCCGGTAGTCATCTCACACCTCCTGCTTTTCAATCTTCAACATGATTTTCCTAATCTGAGTGATTATGGAGGTACAATCACCTGGGACGGCTGTAATGTAACACACAGGCGCCGCGAGTCCCCATGCACGGTGAAAACGGCTCAAAGCTCATTCCGACAAATAGCTAAACCGCAGGAAAGGGTGGCTGCCATATGTTCGAACGCGCTCCGCTCTGCCGAGATGTGCTCTTACTGAGCAGTTCACTGTCGGTTTGAATGTGCAAAAAAAAACATGTTTGTTTGTTTGTGAGTCAGTTGGATCTCTGTTAGAAACTTTGTGTGCTTTCTGACAGGGAAACCTCTGGCTCTTTCAGATTACACAGCCGATGGTTGTGAATCAGATGTCAAGACAGTAATTACATTTATTAATTAATTAATTACTTTACTCTGTAGAGAGGTAAACTTCTGGTGTACTGAGTCTGAAAACCTTAGGCAAGGTCTAGAACTAACAGACCTCACAGTGTTTGCATAAGTTAAGTCAGTGAACACATATACAGTGTCCAGAAAAGTAGCACTTTTGGAACTGTGGATTGTAACTTTGTTCTGCTTGTCCACTCCTAATTGATTGTACGTTTTTGGAATCACAGTAAAAAGAAGACACTGTTAAATAAGCATAATGTGTAGCTTATAACCCCTTGAGGCACCTAAGACCTTGAGACCACAACTCTCAGACACAGCTTTAGCAATGGAGGCTTGTTCTCGAGTGAGGGGAAAATGGAACGAGAGATGGGCCGGAGAATTGGAGCAGCGGGTGCGGTGTTGCAGTCGCTTTATCGCACCGTTGTGACGAAGAGAGAGCTGAGCCAGAAGGCAAAGCTCTCAATCTACTGTCTATCTTCATTCCTACTCTCACCTATGGTCATGAAGGGTGGGTCATGACCGAAAGAACGAGATCGCGGATACAAGCGGCGGAAATGAGTTTCCTCCGGAGGGTGGCTGGCATCTCCCTTAGGGATAGGGGGAGAAGTTCAGCCATTCGTGAGGGACTCGGAGTAGAGCCGCTGCTTCTTTGCGTAGAAAGGAGCCAGTTGAGGTGGTTCGGGCATCTAGTAAGGATGCCACCTGGCCGCCTCCCTAGGGAGGTGTTCCAGGCACGTCCAGCTGGGCGGAGGCCGCGGGGCAGACCTAGGACCATGTGGAGGGATTATATCTCCACACTGGCTTGGGAACGCCTTGGAATCCCCCAGTCAGAGCTGGTTAATGTGGCCCGGGAAAGGGAAGTTTGGGATGCCCTGCTGGAACTGCCACCTCCGCGACCCGACCCCGGACAAAGCGGATGAAGATGATGATGATGATGATGGTGTAGCTTATAACTTTGGTTTCTCTGTGTATGCATTTTAACAGTGCTATTAGGCTGTACCTTTTGTGTAGCCATTACCGTTGATAAATATGATTAATGCACCTACTTATTTCTACAAGTAACACTTATTATTTATAAACTTCAAAACAACATAGTGGGCGCTCTCAAAGTTAAGTTATTAAATAAGTTATTAAATCTAGCTGAATTTTCTCAACGTGCTGTTTTAGTTCATAAGTCTTACTTGTTTCGGGCTCATTGGGAAGCTTACAGAACTTTTTCCCAAAAGGATATGCCTTTACTTGAACAGATTAATATAAATTTTTGTACATTAAGTGACGTATATGAATGGAAAAACAAGGAAACAAATAGGAAAGTGTTGCTTAAGCAGAATCAGTGCCAGTGAATAAACTCACCACAGCACATAACAATACACGCCGAAGATACTTTCCAACACGACGGGATTCCTGTGAAAAATACTTCCACACACAATCTTCATTTCCATTTGGTTTGTAATCACCCTATGTAACAGTGATCAAATAAAACCCAATTTAAATTTCTTATCCCCGCCCTGACAGTTTTCTCATTAATAAAATGTCAGAATCAGCCTGATGAATATTACATTGAGAGTGGGAGGACAGCGGCATCGTGACTCTCACAGCTCGTCGCAGGTGATCATCTCATCCCTGTTTTCCATATAAAAGAGACTGTCGCGGGTTCATTCAGTACAGCTGAGAGGTGAGCAGCGTCTAACTGACTCCTGGGAGATGAAGTGACACTCTGTGGTTCTGTTTTTATCATCCTATACTGTCGTGGTGTTATAGTATCATCAAAGAAGCCTTGTTTGTGGCGGCTGGCATCCTTTTTTTTTTTTTTACCACTTTTCAAAACCCCTTGCTCATCCTCGCAGGCTATCTCACTCTGTCTCATCCCTCCCTTTTCCTTTCCTTTTCTCCCTGTATCCTTTCTCTACCCCCCCCCCCCGTCCCCCCCCCCCCCCCCGTCCCCCGTCCCCCGTCCCGTCCCACTCCCATCTACCGTCCCCTGCCTCCCACCACCTCAGCCGGCTGTGTTTCAGTCCCCTTAAGAGAGGGACTTCAGTTCATGTGTCGGCCTTCATCTCTTAGAAC
>JAPMUY010009918.1:30000-47500 GCA_026901105.3 Galaxias olidus
TACAACTACCTGTATATAAAACGTTACCTAGAAGTCCCTTTGTCACTTAATTTACCTTCCAAAAGCTACACTAAAGAAAAAAAAATTAAAAGTCATTCATTTCATTTCTCTATTTCTCTCTCTCTTTTTTTTCTTAAATAGACTCTTATAAAACCTGGCCTGTCAAAGTTGGTAGCAGTAAGTGTGTGCTAGCACTGACCATGGACTCCAAGGTTTTACACCCAGAGATGAATCACAAGTTTAATATTGATGTACACCAGAGACTCATGGAACATGTTTTAAGAATACTCAGAAGATGTGTCAATGTGCCTCTAAAGCTTTAAAGGAGGCTGGAAAAAAGGGTCTATGGAGTTATATTTGAGGTCAGTTTAGTTTTGTTAGTTGTGTGTGTGTGTGTCAATTTAAGGTGGAGGTTGTAACTTTTACTGTTATTCTAATTAGTTAAAATAGGCCTAATCTCTGTTTTGCCATTTTAATTTAGCCATTTACTTATCATATTAATATATAAATACTGCATGGCCAGACAGAAGAAGCAACATTCTCGAATAAAAACTTTTGTTTTTGCTATAAAAATATAATATTTCTCATTTACGGTCTCTGTAATGTTTAAAATATTTATCACTGCCACTGTAATGTATCTTGACAAATCTGAAAAGCTTCGCTTCATTTTTAGTCTGAGAGTACTGCTGCTACAAAATTTGAAAAATGTATGACACCCAAAAGTCATCCACTTCGATCCCCCCAGTGTGAGCCCAACGACACACCTCCCCTTCCGTAAGTGCACGCATACATCATACGACTGCATAACACAGCCAAAAGCCACATAAATCATGCAGCGAAACATACTTTGAAGGCTGCAGTCTATCCTATGCTTTCCCCACCATAGAACCATTTCCCAACCCAATTCCTCATGAGCGTCTCCAATACTGAAGGTGTGCAGAGTGCAGATACTGCCGTACTATATCCAGGAGTAAGAGACTGTTTTGCTGCAAGATAACGGTGTATATGTTCCCCCTGACGAGCTATCAAATGGGATACAAATTAATGTTTTTTTTTTTGTTATATTAGTAATGGCGGCCATGGCCTAACTTCAAAAGCATGTCAGGTTCCAACTCGCTGAATTTACATTTTCCGTATCCTACAAAAACAATCACCATTTTCTCATTGGTTTTCTCAATTCTCATAGTTTCTCTCACTGAAACCATTGTGCTGTATTCATCAGCCAAATGACGAAAGGAAGCTTTTGTGCCCATGTCCCCATTTCAGAACAAAACTCATAAGCGATATTGGCTTAGGTCGTCTGACTGAGAGATTGTTTGTAAATTGTTTTGCAGATGAAACAGGCAGGTGAAAGTGGGCAAAAAGCGTATCCGTGGCAACAATCTTCTTATCTGGGTTTCTCAGTATTTGACTGTTATCTGATTGTAGTTTCCCCACCCCCATTCCACTGACTGTCCGCACAAAACTAGAGCTTTCTGCACCAACCCCAACCACTTTGCCATTATGCAAATTATTCCCCCGTAGTAAAACTCTACGCTTGGCGCTCATCAATTCAGTCAAGCCTGCTGTTTGAATGTGAGTGTTTTTCCCCCCTTTCTCCATCGTATATACTCCCATACATCTGAGAACAGGGTATATTTTTAATGCACAGCACCCATGTTCGCATTGCAGTGGTGAGGGCTCCCACTCAATCAATTATATAGGCCTAAGCCTTCTGAAGGGTTGGCTACATTCTATGGGTAAGAAATAAAATTATACCAATTCATGGGGAATGACAGCAGTGAAAAGTAAGATGCACTTTTCCAGTCTAGCTATAGGTTGTGTCAATGGCAGTTTTGCCATTCCTGGCACATATTGTAGGCTACAGCACATCACACGATAAAAATAAATTCACCCAAACACATTTGATTAACACTTCAGATGCCCTGTAGCCATTTTGGCCCTGCTCAAAGCTCACCCTGTCTAATCCCTGCCGCCTTTCCGGAAGATTCTCTTAAAGTAATACCATCAAACGCATCTGAGTGTTCCACAAAAGCCAAGGGCACGAAATCTATCTGGAAAACTGGACAGCCTCCCTGTTTGAAATATCAAGATATAATGCTGTTTTAAATATTTGTTTTGATATTTGCATGTCCTCCGTCTAGTATAACAATACTGTAGGTCTATACATGCCAAGCTGTTTGTTGCATCAGATTTTTTTTATTCATCCATATCTTATAGATTTGTGATTAATAATGCAGTGGTGTGAATATAACTACAATGCAAAATGCAGGATTCAATTTCCATGGAGTTGTAGCACACCTTCAACTCCGCCATATGCTACCGATGGCAATACATTAAAAAAGGAATTGATTTGATGGTCAGTATTCATATAGCGCTGGTACCGAAAGCCTTTTTCTTACTCAGACTGCAACTGAATACAAGCTACCTTGACTCATGCATAACACAGCGTGGCTTCAGCATAATTTTCCAAACGCAGCCCAACCATCTTGTCCTAACGCTGCAATGTGGATGCAACAGTCTGTTATGGTAATTTACCAAAGCTCTCCTTACCTGGAGCGGTCATCACAGATCGACGTGGCTACCCCAAACCCAGGCTAATAGATAATAATAGGAGAGTGTACATGGTGGAAGACGCGCACGTACGTTACAACTACCTATGATCCTTACACTATCATTGGATTCGTATATGTGTGCTTTGACTCACGCTGTCATCTAGAACCTTCACGCCAAAAGTATTCTTGGGAATAGATTTGGAAGAGCTTTATCCTACCACAGAAGAAGAGCTTAACTCTCCGGTTTTAAAAAAACAAACACACGCTGTGCGAGGAGGAGGAAGCATGCTTTTCAATAAGTCCCTGCGCTATTTCCCATATATCACCGGAGATTAGCATGATTTCGGTATGACAGCTGTCTAATTATACGGAAAGCCAGGATGGCAACGGCGCTCGGCGCTGTGTTTAAACAGCTGAGGCCGAGAGCTCCAACGGCTGATATTCCCTCCACCTATTGACAGTGTGTCAGTCACTGGCTTTACACATGACAGCCCAAACACGATAGTCTTTACAATTTCATATTCATACGCTAATGGCACGGCTGACAGTGCATTCAACGACAGTCATATAAGTCACACAGGCCTCAAAACAATTTAGCACGCGCAAAATCCCATAATGTCATTGTGGCTAATTGGAACTGTTTTATGGACGAAGACTTGCTTTCTTGATTATTCACCATTGCTGAATGTATGGTCTCAACCGATTTAATGAAAAGAAGAGAGAATCAGGACCAATGTGTGAAAAGAAATGCCAACAAGGATGACACCAACAATGTCAGCTCTGACACAGCTCCTACCTCTTGTTGACCAATCTCCACTGTCTGAACAGACTCCTTGCTATTGGCTTTGTAATTCATTTCAATGGAAGACAGGATCTAAATAAACACAAATCTAAATGAAAGGTAACCCTAGCTACGATGTGATACATTAATGATTTACCAACTCTGCGGTGGAGAATTGCTTTTTGCAAAATTTCCCCAGTTTATTCTGCCTAGCCGCACTTTGCATGCAAAGCAACTGATGTTGATGGCATCCCACGGCAGAGGACGTGGTAATGTGTGTTTACACAGGCTGCCTCTGTGCCATGGGGAAGTCCCCTTAGACCTAAAGCACACCGATCAAATGAACTTAACAAAACAACAGGTGTAAAGAAACAGGGAAATAACTAATGCCTTTTTAAAGAGGTGGCGCTATTGTAATGCCCTGCTCACTTAAGTAAATTCACAGTGTCAGCCAGGACGCATAAATTAATCACAGAAATACATTTGCAAAGATTTGTTAGACGATTCCCCCCAATATGATGTATACGTTTTTCTTTCGTTTATTTGCACACAAAAAATACTCAAGCGAGGATACTTTTAAAGAGACGTTACTTTCTGATTTCTTTCCAGGGACTGCAAATGACAATGAGCCCTTCTGGCTGCAAATGGATACGTTGAATGATTGTCAGTGACAAAATACCTCGACAGAGACAATCAACTAATAAAACTTTAATCACACAAGTTTCTTGTTGCCAACCAACTCACGATACAAATGGTGGTCACAAAAAGGTTTTACTGGAAGAAAAGTGAGAAAAACATTGACCCATCTATTACCCCGCAATGAGCCACTGTGACAATCACCGTGGAAATAAACTTTCTGTGAAAGTAAGAGATTAGAATATTAACAATGCCCTCGTAGGATAAACCCACTGATGGCTTGGTAATGTCCTAATCTGACTTTGATACAAAGTTAGATAAAAGACTCATCAGTCTTCATTGAAGTGCTGTGATCCACACACACACACACACACACACACACACACACACACACACACACACACACACACACACACACACACACACACACACACCGTCTGGAGATGAGCGATCACTCCCCTTGTTTCATGCTGACATCTGTCTGGTATATTTGTGATGAGCGGCGATGTGTGTGTGTGTGTGTGTGTGTGTGTGTGTGTGTGTGTGTGTGTGTGTGTGTGCAAAAGTGTGCGCACCTAGCATGGGTCTGTTTGCCCGATCTGTCTCCAAGTCTGTGTGTGCATGCGTGATGAATGGTAATGTAAGAGCTCTCATTGCCCTTTCCCTATGGAGCGATATTACTGCATATGAAGGCCTGTCAACACAACAGAGGGGAAATATCCCTCTTCTCTCAGCTCTCTGGCTCTCTCCAATGCTCCTCTGCTCAATCCGGCATGAAGCTGTCTCGCCCAGACCTCTTCACATAGCCACACCGCACAGCCTGGCCTTTACTCCAGTTATCTTCTGTACCCTTCAACGCAGTGGGGGAGATGTGGCAATTTCTGTGATGAACCTGAAGTAGTGAAAGTTCAGGAAGAGTGGTGGAGGGTGGGGGTGGGGGGGGGGGGGGTGGGGTTTAAAGACACGGTCTGCCGTCTCCTGTGTTGTTTCTCAGGAGGGGGCGGGGGGGCCTCTGATTCTCCCGGAGCTCTCAAGGTCTAAGAGGGGTCGGGGATGTAAAACCTGAGCATTCGTTCTCAGCTGCCGAATTTCAGCAGTAGGTGCTTGTTAGGCAGTTTGAAGGCGACTTCAGTGGTTTCGCTGAGAAAGTACTCTGTCATACATTCACTTTGCTCAGGAGGAAAATTATAGTTTTGGAGCATATACTCAAAACGAATACTTTCACGAAGTTTCACATAATAAGAAAATGCAGCATCCACTCCAAATAATACTAAGAGCCATCAAATCGAATTATCATTGTTGGAAGTTGTGTGATACCGGAAAGAAATATACAGTACGTCTCACATTACACAGAGATTGTGAGTGGAGACAGCTTCACGCCCGCGGGGTAGAGTGAAACTATTCTGAATATTTTTTTTCTCCTGTGGATTGTCCTCAAAGAACCTTCGGCGGCAGATCTGAACCCCACAGACTTGTTGCCGAGCATCCTGATCTTTAAGCTTGAGCCTTTGAATCACACTGGAGATGTTAGACGTGTTTGGAAGATCTCTCTGATCCCCCCCCCCCCCCCCCCCCCTTGCTCCACATCCTTTTCAGAGCATGGCACTCCAGTGATACATGGCTGCTTGTGTATGTCTGTGTCAGTTCCGCAGTGACAGTGCGCACATGTTTATGCATGCGCTGTACGCTTGTTTTTGCTTGTACATCTGCAGTGCTAGCGCGTGTGTTCCTAGATCAGCAGTATGTTTTGTGTGTGCGTTTCTGTGTGGGCATGCGTGTGCATGTGTGGAACTTGTATGTGTCTGAATATATGTGTGGGAACTGTCTCAAGAATTATATTCATGCGGAAATGTGCTCTTACATAATCATGAATGCAGAGCTGCTTATAATTGGTGGACTGCAGTTTGCGTAAATGTACAGTGTGTGTGTATATCTGTGTGTGTGTGTGTGTATGTGTTTCAGTGAATGCAGAAGGGCTCTTTAATGGGAGAGCTGTGGTGTAAGAAGGCGCGTGTGTTTTTCTCTACGAGTGTGTGTCTGCGTGTGTGTGAGTGTGTGTGTGCGTGTGTCAGATTGTAAGTGGCGTGCGCGCAGAACCAATGCAGATAGAGCTGCTTCTCTGGTAATGAGCTTGCTGGTGCCTCAGCATTTCTGATGAAGTCTTGCCTGTGATCACCTCCCCATCTAATCCCTGTCGACCAGGTTTCCCGGCAGCCTGCCTCCCATTAGCGCCACAGCCTCCAGTTCCGACGCACACCGGGATGGAAACCCACCACCCAAACCCCGCCCCAGGGGGCTTTACATTCATTCCAATGCGTTTATGACAGCATGGGACACACACACACACACACACACACACACACACACACACACACACACACACACACACACACACACACACACACACACACACACACACAGGCTAATAAACATGTAAAACACGATGTTCCCCAACTCTCTCTCTCTAATGAGCCCTGCATGCACGTGCGCAAGAGACATGTTGGTATTCTACAAATGTGTGTGTGTGTGTGTGTGTGTGTGTGTGTGCGCGTGCGTGATATAGCGAGCATTCGAGGTGAGCTCTCCGAGCGATGTGGACTGACTTGTGCCTTGTCCTGGCCGCGCACCGCAACGCTGGAAGCTCCCGCTGGGCCCCGTCCGTATGGTGCCTCATCGTAGACCCCCCAACCCCCCCCACCCACCCCTCACCCCACCCCCGTCTCCGTCCACTCCGCTTGAATTATTCATACCCTAAAGCCTCTTCTCCCCTATCAGCGGAGGCAGCAGCTTCCCAGGGTTGCGAGCCCCTCAGCCATGTGACTTTGTGCGGACCAAAGCTCCTCTACTAGCCGACCAAAGCCCACGTCCTCTTTCAATCTTCACCGCTCCTTCTCTTTACTCTCTGTTTTTCTCTCTCTCTCTTATTTTCATCTCTCTCTTTATCTCTCTCTCGCTCTCTCTCTCTCTCGTTTTCATCTCTCTCTCTCTCTCTCTTTTTCGTTTTCATCTCTCTCTCTCTCTCTCTCTCTCTCTCTCTCTCTCTCTCTCTCTTGTTTTCTTCTCTCCTTATCCCCCGCCCCCCTCTCTCTCTCTCTCTCTCTCTCTCTCTCTCTCTCTCTCTCTGTCTCGGTCTTCCTTTTACCCATCTGGTATTCTATGCCTTTCTTTCGAGCTCCCTCTCTCTTTTAGCGCCTCCACACACACGTCGCTCTGTCTCTCCTATTCCCTCCTCTCTCTCTCTCTCTCTCTCTCTCTCTTTTTATCTCCCTTTCTTTTCTTACCTCCTCCTCAACACATTATTTTCTTTTCCATTCCCTCCACTCTCTCCTGTCTGTCTACTCTCTTTCCCTCTCTCTAGCTCTCTCTCTCTCTCTCTCTCTCAATCTCTCTCTCCTTCCCCCTTTCCTTCTCCCTTTCCAACTGTTTTCCTCTGTGCCTCCCTTGCTGGATTTCGCTCCCTCGTCCCACTGAGCTGGGCCTCTCTCCACCCCGAGCAGATGCTGCCGCTGACCTGTTACCAAATGTGTCCTCCGTTTGCATCCACTACCCAGAGTTGACTGCGCTGTCCTCTCCATGACTGAATCCAAGGGCAGGCCCGAAGCCATATAGAAGCCACTGTACCGTGCAGATCAATGCAGGGGCACCATATGTGATTCTCAAGGGTGCATACGGATCACAAAACGACCGGTTCTATGGTTCTTATTTTTAACTTCTACTGAAAGACATCCCGTTTATTTTTTTCATATTTGTTTGATTGAAATGTGAAGTTTACGTCGTCTTGCACTAAATGAAATTGCACCTTTGCTGTTTTCTTTTCGATAGGATTGACTATTTTACTATTTTGAAAGCACTTACAGTACTTTGACCTAATTTTGGGACTTGTCTCATTCCATAAATCCGCACGTTTCCCAGTGATTTAACCCATTACCTCAGTCCAGATGACATTTCCAGGAAGGCCGGTCTTCTTTCTCCACACTTTGTTTCCACAGAGGCGAACACAGGCATCTCCTCTGACCTGAAGAACTCCGCAGGGCCTTCCAGAGGTGTGATGTCTGTGGACGGAGAAGATGGAGGACACTAAGACCACGCCGAAGAACATTTTCTTTTATACCAGATGGAGGAACAAGAAGAAGGAGGAAAAAAGGAGGAAGAAAAAATAACACACCGCCACGTCTCTGAACATGAGAGATGTGGGTGTGTGTAATGAAAACATGAAAGGAGATATAAAATATGCTCTTTTATATCACATCTGTGATGAGGCCTTGGAGGAGATGTGTTGCAAAGCACAGGCATCTAAAGCGATGTATCCCTAATTGATCTCTGTTTCAACCCTCCTTCCATTGCACGTTGTCATTGCAACTTTCTTTATCACATGAAGTGTTTGGTTAAACTTTGTTATCAAAGTGTTACTGTGTGTATTAAACTGGACCTCACCCCCCCCCCTCCCACTGTTACAATGTGCTAATATTATATTTATCATTGCATTCATAACCAATATGTACATATTCTGTGTGCGCCAGACATAAAGGTATATAACCATGTCGTGAAACGGTGAAGCAAAAGTTTAGAAGTTCAATGGAGTTCAAGTAATGCTTATCCACTTGTATCTTGAGTGAAATAAGTGTGGTTTAAGTGCTTATAATGTATGTGCATTGGTGTGTATATTTACAGTATTTATATAGTTTAGGAGATGCATAGTCTGGAGTCGATACCCAGATGGTCGACAATGATCAAGAGCCAATCAGAGAGAACTACCTTGTGTGACTCGGGACTAGTCATGCAAATCAACTCTCACCATCTTGTGGTGACAGTGTATTGATCTAGATGGGTCAGATTGCGTCCACTCCATAGCAGATTGATTCAAGGCTACGCGGACCAGTTTGGAGGAGGGAATTGAATTGAAACAAGTCAGAGCCTGACTCACGGCAGCTGGAAGTTTATTCAGCCACTGAGATGAATCCGTTTGACTATGTTATCTCAATGGCCCAGTTAATAGAAAATTCTCTCATCGCCCTCACATATTGGAGAGATATGCATCACTCTACTCTCCATAGGACTTTGCAGTAATGCATATTAAAATGTATATCCCCCCCAGTAGCCTATAGAGTGGCCAAAGCATTTTGCGCAGATGATTATGGAGTATTCTCCAATATATGTGTGGACCGTTTCTGCTCCCATTTTTTTCTTCTTGCGTTCAGTTAGTCCTCATCTGTGGGGTCAGAGTTCAACCTGAGGTCTCTCCTAATTGGTTAATGCGAGTTTTGTTTCACACTGCTGCTCCGATCATCGTCTATTGGGGGCAGACGGTTAGGAGTAACTCTTTCTAATAGGTAAACACCTGCAAATAAGCTTTAATGAGCTTTCATTCCTGTCCCTGCGGGCCCTTTCGCCCAAAGTCTTATAGGTCTGTAAACACGGACAACGTACAGGCAGGCTGATCCATTGTTATAATTTAAAAAAAGATCAATAAAACAGAATGGGACTGCGAATGAGCTTGGATGAAATGACTTCTGAACTGAAAAGGGATATATATTTTTTTTGCTTATTGGAAGCCAACTGCTTTCTTCTATCGGGCAGAAAAGTAATTGCTTTCATAACAGTAATAGCAATGCAGCTTTTCACAGCTTTAGAAAACATATCCGACGGTGAAGCCAACAGGTCAAAGATGCAACAGTCCCAAAAGAGCTCCTATTCTGAAGGATCTTGACTCGAGCTTGCGAAGAAGATGGTGAGCATTGCAGGTTGATTTCCCCTTCCCCAAAAAGCCACCTCCTTCTCATGTTTGTTTCTGATTTATTGTAACAATATAATCATAGTTAAGAATAATCTTCTTAGACCTTAGATCTCTCTTCCTGTGCATTCCCTACGTAATATGATTATCATAATGAAATATTTGAGATATGTAATACCCGAATGTGGTAATACCAGATTTAAGCAATGCTTCACCTTGCCTCTGCGACAGCTCTACATTCTATTATCGACATGTCGTCGACGGAGGTTAGCATCTCTATTTCGATTGAAAATCAAGAGGGTTTATCTGTCCATTGTCATCACTCATCCCCGTGTAAAAGCCTGTCCTATCTTTGTGTCAGGGAAGGATCAAAGCTGCCATGTGAACCCCCCCCCCCCCACCCCCCCCACCAAGCTGTGCAGCATTGAGTCAACCTTTTCTCTCCGCGGGGCTCGTGTGCAACCTGAGAGCTGTAATCTGTGAGCATTACAAAGCTCCTGAATGACCCCCCTTTGATGTCCCAAGGGGGCTTTTGAGGCAGGTTCGTCTTCGAACCCTCTCTCCCCCTTCTTCTTCCTCTCGTCCCTGCTTCATTCCTTTCCCTCCCCGTCTCGTCTAGAGCAGTCAGGAGGATGGCTGCAGCGTCGTGCCGGGGCTTGTCACCTGACATCCTGGCCCTGCCGCCACGCCACAGAGCTTGCCGCTGCCAGTCAGGGAAATGCCAGGGTGTGTTTGTGTTGCCAAGACTACAAAGGGATCAAACGGCCATGATTCAGTGTTGTGAACCACGGAAGAGGGAAAATGTCACCCTGACTGACTGACTGAGTGATGGGAGTCTCTCAGGACAACGTTGTCGGCCATCGGTAGGTCCTCAAGCCCTGCTGTCTGCATCAGCTTTACCTTTCCTACTTGTGCTTGTGTCCGTTTTCAGTGCATGCATTACGACAATTGAAAAGGAGATGAGACTGTACCGCACCCTAATAAAAGGGACAACGTGAGAACTCCGAGGGTCAACGTGAACTTTGATGACCCCCAACAGCTTTCCTCCTTTGACATTTTGTTTGTTAAGTATCGTTGTGCTGGGACGTCTGTGTCGGTACTCAGTAATAGGCTACTGTTGTGTGTCGGTGGGCAGCACGGGGTCAACAAGAAGAGAGTCAACATTGGTGCTGAAGGCAAACATACTCTGTAATAAACACGCGTAGAAAGCAACTGTGCTTAGATCATCCATCCTGTCTATTCTAAAAGTCACGGCGTAGAGTTACAACAGAATAGAAAGGAAACGTCGGAATATGTCACATACTGTATAATCATTTCAAGATTCCTGCTCATTTGTGATGTGCGTTTCAAGTAAATTCCATTTCCGTGATGTTATAGGCCTTGAAGGCATTCCTAACATTTAAAAGTGGACTGAGTAATGTCTCTTTTCTCTTTTATATTTTTTTCTTTGTCTGCTCCATAGTTCAAGTTGAAGTTCCTGTTTTTTTTTCCTGTACTACTTAAGTTAACTTATAAATATTTTAGTTCGTTAGGACACTGTATGCCTAATGTTTACTCGTAATGCTGTATAGCCCATTACATAAGAAACACAAAGAGCTTGCAAGGCAAGCCTTTCTAAAATGTTGATACAGTGTACTATATGCCAAGACTTTCAGTACGTGGGTGGAGAACTAACCAACCTAGCGCAAAAGGCAATCAAACTTGCCCGGTCAGCACAGGTGGGACTTCCTGGATTGCTTTGGTGCCTTCTTGATTGGCTGCCACTCAGTGTCACTCACGCAGAACCGTTCCCTCAGTTATACAGAGTAACAGAGTACTATGCTTGCACGTGCATAGACACACAACAGCTCTCTCACACAGCTCCCTCACACACATACTGTACACTCACACAAACATCAGAATGTGGCAATAGGGAGTTTAAAAAAAGGCAAAACATATTTGCGAGAAGAATGAAAAAAAGAAAAGAAAAAAAGAATGGATTGGGGAATAGTTACACAAACCCAAAACTTTTTGGAAGCAGCCGCAGCAGCTTACTCGTTGAAATGAGGAAGGTTCGTTAGGCGATAGGTTCCCTTATGAGAAACACAGTTTAATTACGTGCCATTGGGACCTCTAGCAATTCTAGGGGCTGCCAATTCATTGCTTTTGCTACTGCAGTGAAACCCAGGATTGGAACAAAAGTTTTCAATAATTGCATGTAACCTGACTATACTCCCAAGCCTGTGCTGTGATGCTGCTTTTTTGTTTGTGTATATGGATTGTACACACTAGGGGGAGCA
This sequence comes from Galaxias olidus, assembly GCA_026901105.3. Lineage (NCBI taxonomy): Eukaryota > Metazoa > Chordata > Actinopteri > Galaxiiformes > Galaxiidae > Galaxias > Galaxias olidus. Next base: position 41,983 of record JAPMUY010009918.1, read on the forward strand.
GGTTATTAAAAAGTGTTTCCTATAGTGCATATTTGTGTGGGCATTTTGATAATGATAATCTTGAATGGAAATCTTGCTTTAATGCAGCGTAAATTAGAGGTGGCTCTTGGCTCTTGTTCTGTTGTTCTGTTGTCTTGTTCTGTTATACGGAAGCTATGTAAATATAGCACAGTGTGAAACCTGATATCTGCCAAGCTACTGTCTATAATGCAGTACCAAGCCTTTCTTGTTTGTTTGTGTGTGTGTGTGTGTGTGTGTGTGTGTGTGTGTGTGTGTGTGTGTGTGTGTGTGTGTGTGTGTGTGTGTGTGTGTGGGTGAGTGCCTTGTCTGCTAATAGAGTCAATGGCTATCGACAGAAACAGCTGACAAGTGTAGGAGGGGGCAGCTCCCCGAGGCGACAGGCCCCTTCGACAAAGAAAGAGGCCCTCCTCAGTGTGTGTCTCAGTCAGCCGACTCATTTAAAGAGACCCCCTACCTTCCCCTCATCTTCCCTTTCCACTTTTCTCAAAAGGTTCTTCTTTTTTTTCTCCGGGGGTTCAATTCTGACATCTCCATAGATCAGAGGAAGAGCCGAGCCCCCCCTGCCGATCTCACAGACAGATTGGTTCTGCTGGAAGATCCGTCTTGGTTCTATGCGGTTCTCCTCCGGGGACCTCGTTCGTCTAACATCCCCTCCCCCCTCCCCGCTCAGACACCCTCCTGTCTCTTTAGCATGGGCATGCGATCCCACCCCTCTGTCACTGTGCGATGGACTCATTCAAAACGGCTCCCCTTCACCGGAGTCACTTAGACACCGCAATCCCGGGGAAAATCAAATTATAGAGTCATTAATTTATCTAGGTAATCCAGGCTGTCAGCTGCATTGGAAGGCAATCTCCCAGGGCCGCGTTCATCAAGTGAGTAATGCCGGTAGAAGTGACGCATTATCTAATTAACAAGAGGAGAGGGTGGCTTGGGCGGAGTGTGTTCTCGTCATTCCTCTAAGACACGGCTCAAACTGGAACTACAGATCTGATCCACGTTCAGCTAAAAAGAATAGCCCTGGCTTTAACGAGATTTAAGAACAGTGCCATTGTTCTTTTTTGAAAAACTGCGACAGCAGAGCTATGTGTACGTGCTTCACCTTGGTCTCTTTTGTTGAGCTGGCATTGCAACAGTACCCAGTCGTGATACAACAAGTCGTTTTCGAATGTTACCCAGAGTGCATTTTTGGGATCCCCTTGCCGAGGGGTCGGGAGCCAAAAGGAGAAAAGGACAAGATTCTGAAAAGAATCAGTGTTAGACGTATTAGCTTCTATCATATATCACAATCTATCTCATTAGTAGACCTGAATAGATTTCAATGTTTCTCTGAAAAGATTATTTAGAATAATACATTTATTTTTCTTGATTAGATTTGGAAGATGATGAGAAAGTCATGGGTCTAATTATGCATTGAAAGTAACAGCTTATAGGTTTACTGAGAAGGTGTGGGGGTGGGGGGTTAGATGGGTTGTATCTGTTCTATTACATATTGGTTCTTGCACAGCTTAAAACTGAATAATTATATTAATCAAATGAGGCAGAGACTAAGAATGCGGTTTGTTTTGGTTTTCACCCCCTCTGTCTCCCGCCTTGTCGAAGCTTTTTTGTCAAACATTATCTCCCTTGAAAAAGCTTCAATTGCTGAGTCGTTGAACCCCCTCCTCAGATTTCCATTTCTGGAGCTCAGGGGTTTTACTCCGTAATCACGTTACCAGATCATTTTGTGACAGCTCTTTCACCATGTCTGATGCCTTCAACTCTTAAAGACATTTCTGCTCCAATGACACGCCAAGGGGCCTGGAAAAGCAGTTTTGTTTACCAAAATAAAGACCCAGAAGGAAAAACCCCTGTGTTTGGCTTTGCATCTGTAAATCAAATCATTGTGTGTGCATTCACTTTGTGTTTCTGCGTTTGAACGCGTCTGCATGTGCACGAAGCGATGGAGTCGTAATGAGGCATCATTATAGTTACCCGCTCATTGGAGACATCCTTGCGTGCAAAGCAGGACGACAATAACGCATTCAACCAATTTTCAGATACAAAAGATAACCTCCATTTATGATGTGTGCATTGCACTCGGCCGTACATCATAAAATCATCCTGCGGTTTGAATACACACGCCCAGACCTTTTTGAAATGTCATCTTTCTTGTGACTAAGTTTGCTGCCTTGTCGCTCTTTCTGTCACAACAAACAACCCCTGGGTGTTGGTGAATGACAAGTTGGGACTGATCATTTGTCACATTCTGTCGTATACCCCTTCATGGCGACTCACTGTGTATGTCGACGCCGAGTTCCATACTGTCAGCCCCCAAATGCGGCGCCACCTGCATGTGACACACCAAACAAGACAGTGTCCCTTCAAAGCAAGCGGGGGAAAGAAAAGGATGAACTGTGGTGTAGAGTCTGGACTTTGGAATAGGAGATGACGTTTTCTTTTTTTTTTTATGTTTGTTTTTTGTGAGGCAGCTGAAAACGGGGCGACTGTGGTGTTCAAGACTCTCAAACCGTTCCAGCCTCTTTCATCACGGTTCTTTTCATTAATGTCGAAGGTATTGTTTTAAAAGCCACAGCCCACTGAGGCTCTCAGACACGTCTTTCCTGCAGAGCACTCACGCAACGTGACACAGACAACAGGGGGGTTTCAACCACCCACCTCACAAGCAAAGTAACCATTGTGTGTGGCTGTGTGTGTGTGTGTATGTGTGTGTGTGTATGTGTGTGTGGCTGTGTGTGTGTGTATGTGTGTGTGGCTGTGTGTGTGTGTGTGTGTGTGTGTGTATGTGTGTGTGGCTGTGTGTGTGTGTATGTGTGTGTGGCTGTGTGTGTGTGTATGTGTGTGTGGCTGTGTGTGTGTGTATGTGTGTGTGTGTGTGTGTGTGTGTGAGAGAGAGAGAGAGAGAGAGACGGAAAGCTGTCATAAAGATCCAACAAAAGGCCCCCCACAGGGTCCTAAACCTAACAACAGCCATGTTGGTGGTACGCTGGGCACCGCGCTGTTTAGCGTCTAGCATCATTGATCGGTTAAAGTGAGTAGCGGCCACCATTGGCTTCCCTTCACACGAGGAGGAGGCAGGGGGAGAGTGGAAGAGTGCAAAGGGGTGCAATTAGCTGTTCCCAAGAGCAATGGAGGATTGACATCCAATCAACGAGGTGCAAGGGCAACAGAAGGAAGGCAGGAGGCAGAGCAAGATGGAGGATTTTAGACCGAGGGCTGGGCTAAGTGACACGGAGGGAGAGAGTAAAGGGAGGAATGAAGGGATAAAGGAGGAGATAGATAAACGGAGGAACTGGCAGGGAAAGAGAGAGCGAGAGAGAGAGAGAGAGAGAGAGAGAGAGAGAGAGAGAGAGAGAGAGAGAGAGAGAGAGAAGGGGGGGGTGATCTGGTCATTACCAGGCAGGGCCGTTATGCCCCATCCATCCCCTTGCTGCCACACCCCCTCGCCCACGCCACGCTACTTTTAATTGGACCCGTATACAGTGTTTGCTCAAGCACTGGGAAAGTTTGATGAACAGCTCTATGGGGAATGTGGTGAGCTCAGCGCACTTATGCTGAGGATTCACAGGCTATGGGAAGGAGGGGGGTGTGATGATAATGTGTGTGTGTGTGTGTGTGTGTGTGTGTGAGTGTGTATGTGTGTGTGTGTGTGTGTGTGTGTGTGTGTGTGTGTGTGTGTGTGTGTGTGTGTGTGAGTGTGTGTGTGTGTGTGTGTAATGTGTGTGTGTGTGTGTGTGTGTGTGTGTGTGTGTGTGTGTGTGTGTGTGAGTGTGTGTGTGAGTTTGTCTGTATATGTTTGTTTGTGTGTCTGTCCCAGTTTTTTTGAAAAACACATCTCAGCATAAATGCACATAAATGTCCGCCACAATTATTTTCTGCCATTAAATACTGAGAAGGGTTTGTTTACTTTTTTTTTTTGAGAGAGAGGTATCAGCTTTTATTAACCTGCTGCTGCCAGTGCATTTGAGTGATCACTCCCTGAGACCCTTCCCTAGCCCCCTGTTTAATAATGAAGCCCTTAAACCTTATCACGAAAGATCTTTCAGAATACAGAACTGTTCTGCACTGTCTGAGGATGCTGTCTTGAAAATAGAAGAAAAAAAGCTCCTAACTTTTGCTGTGCTCATCACAAATCCCTTCTTAAATCCATATGCATTCCCTGCACCTCCACAGCTGATGTTAGCTTAGGTGTGCCCAGCAGGAAGTTAGCAAAGTTAGGCGCGCAAAAAAAAAAGAATGTTTACCAGACTCCCTGCACGCTGAAGTCGATTGGATGATTGAAGCTTGGTTGTGGATGCAGTTGCAGAGCGATATGGAGTGAAGCCTTGTCTGTTCCAATCTGATGGATGTCCTATTCAAGAGTCCCTCACCTGGCACTGGCGGGCGGCGCACAGCTGAGTCAGGATCTTTTGCAGCTGCTGGAGAGGCCTCGTTGAATATCTAAGAGCTGTCAGTCCTTACATCCAAGGGTCCAGGCACTTTTTAAGGGGAATCTTGTCCCGGCTTCACAGAGCCGATGAACATAAAGTACATGTTAGGTTTCCCTTTTATGCTTCGAGCTGCAAAACTCAAAGATTTGCCAACTGTTCAGAATGTACATCGTAACAAGTTATTATCACATCATTCATTTTACGACATGTTTAAGATGTGTGAGAGATAAAAGGCATAAGGAGTGGCCCCTGTTCGAAACGTAAACGCTCCACCCCCTACAGAACCTTCATCTGTCAACCAAGACACGTAAGTACAACCTGAAAGTGCCCAGAGAAATCACAACCCTAAACCCTTCCCCCCACCGCCTCGGGATGTCACCAAACAGGCTCCGCTTCCTTAGTCGTCTCGTCTCCCTGATGTAGTTCCTTTGCGTCAATGATAAAATGTTCGGAAACATTGTTACACGTAGGTACATGCGAGCAAATGCACCATTAAGATACACAATTTGCCTCTAAAAGCGACAAACGTTCACCTCAGTCTGCCTGGGAATCGGTTTCAGCTTCAGGTTTGATTGCACCAGGAAGTGTCCCATGCAGGTTGCAGCAAAGTTGTCTGCCCCTTAAGGGTATTTTATCTCTCTGCAGTATCTATTTCATCCGGGCCAGACATCTCTTGTGCCAAGAGGAAACCTTAAATGACAAGTGTTAAAGAGCAAATTGGCATCGCCGTGGAAACCACAATAAGCCACATGTCTTCCATGTAATGGATGACTGCAGGGGGCAGGGAGGAAGGGAGGGGGCGCCTGCCCCTTGTCGGCAGACGTCCGATCAGCACGTAACAAGGGGTTGATTTACCCTCAGTCTGAATCTACCTGAATACATTAGGCCGGCCGCTGTATGATTCATATGCAAATGCCCTATATGTGATCAGGGGCCTGAATGAGTGGCTCTAAAACAAACCCACGTACGGACCCTGGCTCACGCACGCACCAGACAAGACAGAAAACACACACTCAAAGACACATACTAGAAAGACGCAGAAGAAACACACCCACACACCTAAGCCC
>JAPMUY010009918.1:52500-80000 GCA_026901105.3 Galaxias olidus
TCACTCACTCACCTCGCTCACTCACTAACCTCACTCACTCACTCACTCAACTCACTCGCTCGCTCGCTCGCTAACTCACTCACTCACTCACTCGCTCGCCTCACTAACCTCACTCACTCACTCACTCACTCACTCACTCACTCAACTCACTCACTTACCTCACTCACTCACTCACTCACTCACTCACTCACTCACTCACTCACCTCACTCACTCACTCACTCACTCACTCACTCACTCGCTCGCTCGGTCGCCTCACTAACCTCACTCACTCAACTCACTCACTTCACTCACTCACTCACTCACTCACTCAACTCACTCACTTCACTCACTCACTTCACTCACTCACTCAACTCACTCACTCAACTCACTCACTTCACTCACTCAACTCACTCACTAACTCACTCACCTCACTCACTCACTCACTCGCTCACTCACTCGCTCGCTCACCTCACTAACCTCACTCACTCACTTACCTCACTCGCTCGCTCGCTCGCTCACCTCACTCACTCACTCACTCACTCACTCACTCACTCACTCACTCACTCACTCACTCACTCACTCACTCACTCACTCACTCACTCACCTCAAATCAACTCAACTCAACTCAACTCAACTCAACTCAACTCAACTCAACTCAACTCAAGCTGTTCATTGAAAACAACACAAAAAAAGTTTACCGTCACCCTAACCCGCAATGGTAAACCACCAAACAGTGTGAAGCGTTCTTACTGCTGATCCGATCCGCAGAAAGCCTGAGGAGGAGAGGTAGGGGAGACTGATGTGCTTATCTGTTCATTAAGCCCCGCGTCCTTACTTTCCCCAGCACACCTTGGCACCTGCACGCCCATTAGAGGTGTTGGGTCAGCAGTGCTGAAGGCAGCACATTGGACCCCCGTCACGCCGTAATTAGGCCCCCTTCCGCAAATCACAGTTCTGCTTGGCTGGGCTCCCCTGAGAAGCACCCATCATGTGGACACGTACACACACACACACACACACGCACGCACGCACGCACGCACGCACGCACGCACGCACGCACGCACACACACACACACACACACACTCAAGCACGCACGCACGCACACGCACACATGCGCACACACACAATTAGTGACCCTGATGTTGTATTTGTTTCATTCTTGTAGGGTCCTGAAGCTCATTTCAGGTACAACAATGATAGTGTTTCCAAGAAATAGGGAAACCAAATATGAAAGTTCTTAACTTTTTTTTTGGGCATATCTTAATGAGATATGGTTGAATCTGCTCTCTCCCACGTACAAACCATCCCTTATATCTAATCAAATGCTAAATCTTCAAGCCACGTGTTTCTGTTTGAATCCTTTATTTCTTAGTAATAGTACGCATGATAGGTTGGCTACATTCACAGCAAGTTTGGGATTGCAGAAAAATGGACAGTGATAAAAAAAAAGATTAAGAAAGACTTAAATTTCTCTTTCTCTAAATTTCCTTCCACCCATAATGTTTGAGAAGACAACGTCTAAGTTTTGAAGTGAATTTGCATACTAACTGAGCAGTTCCAAATTAGGGCGTCTCGAGCAGCAGCGCTGGCTTTATCTCAGAGGTAATTTGCATCATCGTCTCAGCAAAACATTAATCTCATTCCATAATGAGCTCAATTGAAGATTTACAGTTCGGGAGCTTATAGTCAGAAGGAGGAGTCGCAACATGAATTCGACAACGCAGTATCCCTCCATGAGCCTAAAACAATCCAATAAAAAATTACATTTTAACTTTTTCAGGGGAGGTAGCAAGAGCAATGGTTTCCTGGAGGATACACGTGATGCATGTATGTTAGTGTAATCCACATCACCTACTTTGTAAAAATAATTATTTTCGTTTTTTGTATTGTATTCCCCAGCAATTAGTTGGGGACCACTTGAGGATTTAGAGTGAATAATGAACGTAATGTCCCCGGGGAGTCTGGCTTTGCCAGTAGCTTGACTGTGGTGTTGCAGGCACTCAGGATCTGGTGACTTCAAGACATTGTTATCACATGAAATCTCAGACCCCACTTCACAATGCCAAATCTGGTTTTAGCCAAACCGACAGTAATAACTACGCATTCTTTTGAACTTGTTTTTTTTCTATGTACACAGAAAGCACAGATGAAAAGGTCATTTGAAAAAGCCCAATTAAATTGAGCTTTAAATAATAAATGGTTCACATACGCTTTCAGCACATGCCAGACTTATCCCAGAGACCGAGACAGTATGTCAAGTTAACTTGAGTTGATGCTACTTGGTTCTGACTTGCAGCCTGATTGAGTTTGCGAGTGTTAAAGTATTCATAATGACAGTGCGTGAGGAGACAGGAGGAGCATGGTTTGAATACTGACTCGTGTGTCAGAGTCAAGAGACAGCCGAGGTCTTCAGGTAAAGACGTTGCCAAACGCATATCCATCACATACCACACAGGATAAGTCAGCCCACAGCTAAAGACTCAACTCAAAAATGTTCATGACACATTGCAAAGAGACTTCATTCCCCCAGGCTCTGTCTCACTGGATATATCTCTGTTCCTGCAGCTACATTTGACTGATGTGAACTCACACAACATCAACTGTGTTCATAAATAATTGTAGACCCCAAAAATCTATCTTTTTTTGTTTATTGTAACTTGGTCTTTGTATATGATTGGCCAATACAATTAACTCTTAAGTGTTCATGTTGTTCATGCTTGGGATTGATATATAGTTATGTATAACATAAATAGTTATCAAGTCTAGTCTGTTGTTTTTATTTGCTCCATGTTAAGAAAAAAGACACACTATGTGACACCATAGGCGTTCTACCTACATCGTCTCTCCCACAATTCTGCTGTGTTGACGGAACAATCTTGTCCTGATTATTGTGTAGATTTCTTAAGGGCATGTTAAGTTTACCAACTTTCGGGATAGGAATCCTGCAAGAGAAAACTTATTCACCTACCACCTTAAAATTATAACGATAAATTCCTGTTTTATTTGTCATCCATCAAATGATCAATTCTTCCAGCATAAGTAATATGTCTGCGTAGTGGTTTCAGAATGAGTGACACTTTTGAAATGTTTAATTTAGACTGTGCTAGATCACAATAAACATGGCAATAAACAAATATTCTTAACTAAATAATCCTTAGTAAACCCCATTGGAAAAACTCCCAAAACAATGAGTTCAAAAAGCTGCTGTGCAATCCATGACCTTTTCCAGCATACAACTCTAAAGATTACCATGCACTTTTGCTGTGTGCCAGCTGTAAGCCACACGGGGTACGGGAGTAAAAAAAAAGAAGAAAAAAAAACACCATTTGCTGGACAAACAGATGAACAGATTGCTGAACTGTTATTACCCCTAGACAGGGGTGCAGCACAGAGAAGGAAAGCCAACCTGGGCTGCAGAGGCTGTTCAAAGGCATGTTTTCCCCACTTTATTATTTTTAAAGTGGGCACCTCTGAAAGCAATGTTGAGCGAAAATTAGGTTCTCAATGTGAAGCTGCAAGGAAAACGTTTATCAACAACGGGATGATGATAAATGGGGATGTTAGATGACGGAGACACGAGCGTGCTTGGCTTATGGAAGGGAACAATTCTGTGGTGTTTTGTGGAAACATATACGTGATATGTTTCTTTGAGAAAACAAACAAACAAACAAAAAAAAATGAATCACATCAAAAATGTTGTTCATTTTTTCATGATTGCTGAAGATGTGCAGAGACTTTTTTTGTATACTCTCTCTGTATATCTCACGTTTTTCAATAGTTTCTCTGCAGCTTAACAACTGAATGAATGATTAAAATTCTGTATTTCTGTATCCACAGAGTTGAACTCTCCAGTCATGTAAATCTAATCTGTTGGCTTACGAAGCAAACGAAACAACAATTTTGAGACCAATATGCAATATTAATTTTTCATAAATAATTTATTTGTTTGCTTACTACTCAGCTGAAAGTGATTAGGCCTCTTTTTTCACTTGGGTATGTGTCTATGGCAAAATCGGTCCGATAGAATTCAGTGTCATTTATAATTTAGCCACACACACCAGTTTAACCATACTTCATTGCATTCAGTCATTTTGTTTGGCCCCACCAAGGCAACAGGAGAACTCATTTTCACAGTCAGCCATTACCACAAAATCACACAAAACATCTGCTCTAGAGAAGAAGGAAAAAGGATCGCAAAGCAAATGAATATCTTACTTACAAAACAGACAATTAGCTACGTCAATCACAGGTAGCCTATACTATACAAGGCAAAACAAACAACAGCAACGGATTAGAGAGGAATGTTTGCTTAGACAAAGTTCACCGTTTTACACCAATGTAACCAAGGCCAGTCAAGTATAAGAGATCAAAAAGATCCCCTCTTTTAAACAAAAACAACAAGAGCGTGAGCATGCGATTTAAAACGAGACTTCTCAAGTAATCTAATTTAGAACCTGTGTGTGGTGCTGAAAGCGTGTGCCCTGAATGAGAACTGTGGCCGTTAACTGATTTATTCCCCCTTGCTCCAGAGCAGCCAAGGACGCAGACGCTGCGAACCAAAGTCTCAAAACATACTGTACCCACTTAGTGGGCGATCAGGGCTCACTGTCCCGGAGAATCCAATCAGAACACAGCAGGATTCTGAGAACATGCGGTACAGTTTAACATTGTCATATGAATAAAACTTAGCATAGATCCAGTCAATTAATATGACTCAATATTGAAATATAAATACTCAAATACATTTTCAAGGTAGATTACCAAATGACTTTGTCACAAATATAAATATTCAAAATACGTTTTACAGACAGACTACAAAATGGCTTTGTCACAAACCGATGAGATTTCATAGGACTTCTGTCCGTCCAGTTGCTTGTTCGGAGTCAGCGTGTAGGTCTCAGGTAACTCTGGGTAAATTGGTTAATTAGCTTCATGTGGCTGAATCAGCATGCGGTGCGCTAATTCTCTGCAGTCCTATCAAATCAGCCTGGCAACACAGTAAATCAATAGGTCGGTAAGAAGATCCAGCTGAGTCATAATGAATTGTTTCATTTGTACAAATTAATCGGGAGCTGGACAAATGAAGTCCCACTAAATGACATTGAACTCATGAATTTGATTAAAGAGTGACAAAGATAATGTATAACGTATGTAAGTATAATGCTGATCACCTTAGACTGTACAGTATATTTACTGATAGTGGGGGCCTAATGGGTAGGACTGCTGACCGAAAGGTCATGAGTTTAAATCCCACCTAAACACAATACCACAAGTGTATCCTTGAGCAAGGTATAGTTTACAATAATTTCCTCCAGGGGGACTGTCCCTGTAATCTCAGTGTAAATTGCATTGGATTATGCTACTGTGTCCAAATAACTAGGCAAAAAGGTACTGTTATGTTCCAGTAATGTGATGATGGTCAAATTAGGTTTGTGTTTAGGTCATAAATTAAGAAGTTTGGTGTTGATAGGATATTCCCCAAAAATATTTTAATTAGCTTTTTAGTAATTCAGTTTGCAGTACTGATGTGAATTGTTTGTTGGTTGTGACAGTACATTCTTTGGAAAATACAACACACTTCTCACTCCACGAACCCAAATTTAACTTTTAGCGCAAAGGACAACTTCTAGATAACGGTCTAAGACACTTCCACTTAATTCAACGACTGGTTGAATCCATTGACAATCCCGCCTCCGTGGAGACCAGCACCCATATCTCACCGGGACCGTCACAAAGGGGCTATGGGTAGCACTCCGACGCACATCTTGATATCGGCTGCCACGAACCACTGCACCTCATTTTGAAATCTACCTTCTTTCACCCCGGTTATGCGTGTAAATGCAGCCGACAGGGCGCCTGCTGTCATGAATACTGAGTGTTGGAGCACACCATCCAGGGGAAAGAAAAAAAAGGGGGAGAGAGGGAGGGTAGAGAGAGGGTTGTCTGAGGGAGCATTTTGTAGGAGCAAAGCACACGTCATGGCTGTCGTAACTGCCTTTTGTTTTCCCAGTCAGGCATCGACCTGCCTCTCAGAGCGAGGATAGACACGAGTCGGGCTAGAACTCTGGGTGGTGGTGCTGAGGCACATGCCACTTTGCAACATGGTTAGGCGGGTGGAGGAAGAAACAAAACAAAACAAAAAAAAATACCTGCAGCCCGCTCTTTGGATGTGAAGACTTCCAGAAAGCGGTGCCAGCCAAAAGAGAGTTTGGTGAGAATTCAGAATTCAGTTGCAGTCTGGACTAAAGAAAATTTAATTGTTTTTGGGGGGGATTTCATGACAATGGAAGGTGTAGTGTTAGCACTGAAAATATATTCAACATCAGAATGGTAGGGATTCGCAGAGCATTGATGTTTGAGACATTTTATTTGGCTGTCACTGTTTATCCAGCTTGAGTCAGATAAGGCGCATAAGACTCTCTACAGAAACGAACCACAACACAGCCTATGCTAAATAATATGCCTGTTTGCAGCTTTCATCCTCTTCAAATTCTCCCTTCAAGCTCCCAAGAGACGATCCCTTCTCTAACCCATTCTTTCTAGATGGGACTATGCCCATCGACAGAACAGTGAGGAGCTTGCCCATGTCCCCAGAGCACATGTACTTCAAAAGTATTCGTACTGTCAAGCACATACATTCATACATACCATACAAACACACTGTATGCCTCATAAGATCTACGTTCCGTAAGGATTTCCACAAGTCTCCGTTTCTAAATACATGTCCTGTAGTCTTCCTTAGGAGACAGGTAATTGTGGTGTGCCTGAGCCATCAAAGATCGTTGCAAAGCAGACGTTTGGGACTTTTGGCGTGCCTGCCTCACAACTCCCCTGGAGGGTGTCGAACAAAGACTCTCTTGTTCGACAGAGAGAGGCTCAAAGTAATCATTCGCTTCAAATGCCGCATTTGAACCTTGATGTTGACAATTTCCAAGGAGCAACGGGGACGGGACACAAGCAAACAGCTGGGTTTATTACTGTATCCACACTGTACTGGGGATGGCTTTGTTGGCCGGGACCGTCTCAGGCTTTAAGCGAGGCAGTTGAACCATTTCCACAGGTGGTCATCGACCTATTATTACGGCCAAGGCTTGGAAACAGTGGAATGGAAGAGAGAGAAAAAACAAAAAAAACCCGTGTTATTCTGTTCCAGATTTGTTCATGTGTAATGCCACGGCCCAGGGAGAGCAGAAGAAGCCTGCCGCCTGTGAGAACACAACAAACAGAATCTTTTGTGTACTGCTCTGTCCCCCCCCCCCCCCCCCCTTGTTAATCATAGGCCCATCCATTCAGAGACTGTGCTTTTCCTCAGCACGTAGGCTAACTCCACCTGTATTCAGACAGGACAAAGACCAACATGTTTTCCATGAAAACGAATCACTCTAATAACCCCTTTTATTTCATATGCAGCATAAACAAAAATATGTCGGTGGAAACATTATGCAGCTCTATGCAGAGGAGTCCTGGTGAGGACGCGGCCCCAGACGCATTCAGACGCATGACGATGTTAAATGACCTAGGAAGCATTCTCAGCAGAGGGCCCCGACAAAACAGTGCTCCATCCATCTCAGAGCCGTATCACTAGTGGGGCGGACATCTTGGATATAATAGGTTTCATTATGGTCCACTTGGGAAGGGACCGACGAGCGGACGTTTGGGAAGCCGAAGGAAAAGTGATCAACAATAGACAGATGGGGGAGTTAAAGCCTCCGCCTCCCATGTGACCCGGCGCATCCGTCCAAGTTGGAGGAGTGATTCTGAGGTACATATGATAAACAGAATGATTAAGAACCGACAGATGGGGCTTCAGTGACGCTCAGAGGGATGCGTCACGTATATTTACAGTACGGGCAACACAAAGGAACGAGGACAGACGAGAAAAAAAAGAAAGAAAACAAGGAAAAAAATAAAGTTGCTGACACACAGGTGCACTGTCAACATAAGCATTCCCCGAGCACACACACACACACACACACACACACACACACACACACACACACACACATATATGATGAATATGATGAGGCCGACGCATAGTGTACATTTTAAGTAATGTTGATTTACAATAAAAAAGCGAATCAAAAACCATTCACTGCACTGTAATTGAAGTGACATGACAAGGTGCAGTTTCATGATGCGCCGTTAGAGGACGCCTAAACACCTCTGCGTCTGCGCTCAGTTTCACAAAAGGAACACTAGGTGAGAAGCAGTGAGAAGCAGTGAGTCAACATCACAACATTTCATTATAATGTAAACTTGGTGTAGTCTTATTGACGGGAACCACTTACACCCTTCATGCATAATATCTGGTCTTTGCGCAGGGTGCAGAACTGATCTGCTCTGTGTTTGTGTTGGCCAAAACACACACACAAACACGCGCACGTACTGAGAGAGGGACGTAGAGAGAGAGAGAGAGCGAGAGAGAGAGAGAGAGAAAGAGAAAGAGAAGAGCGAGATAGATAGATTGATAGAGGGCAATCAATTTAACATGTGGACATTTAAGGAATTTCATCAAACACATTTATCATAATGCCTGAAAAAACGATTAAGGTTCCCAAAATGTTTTTGATCTCTTAACACATTGCAGTGTCGGTTACTTGGCCTGCTCATGACTGGAATATGCCTAGAGCAAAGTTTTGACTGTTAGGCAAGAGAAATAGGAGGGGTCACAGTCTGATAGGAGAAGATGGGCGGTGAAATATGACGGGTAAGTGTTTGGTGTTGATTGCAGTGGTCATTGAAGGCTATCTCTTGAATTCCAATGAGTTCCCCTCCTCTGTACCCCCCCCCCCTCTCTCTCTCTACCAACCACTCTCTCCGTCCAGCAGCTGCGCTTCTCATGCCTTTCCCGAAGCTGCGCGTAGCCTTCCATACAGATGAGCGCTGAAAGTCACGCACCTCTTGACGTAGCCTACAGACCGGTTGCAGTGCAGCTCTGTCTCCGTAGCACGTATTGCGCAACGTGACTGATGCTCAATTCGCCCCTTAAGCGAATACAGACGTTTCCTCATTGTTGATTTTGACAGATTCAGGAGCGACAAAGCCGATACATAGATACAGGAGAAGCTGCAATTCATCTGCTGCTCACACTCGGTTTATATTGGACTGCATCCTCAACATTGCCACTGGAGATGAATCGAGCGCGGCGACGGGATGCATCCGTGATGTGGCTTTGAGCGCACAGATCCCTGTGGCAATACCGACTTGACTGATTTATTCTTACAAACGGTTTAAACAAATGTTATTCATTGCAAATGAAATGGCTTCTACTGATACTACCCTTTAGCTTGAATTCAATGGACGGCATTCAGAAACAAGCCATGGCAACCGCTGGAATTGGTGAGGAGCAGTGTCCGTGGGAACCAGAATCCGTACGCAATGTAGAGCATCTCTGTAAGCTATGTCTCGGGGGTCATTTCTAAGGTGTCAGGGAAAGGGACATATTATCTTTAGGCCCACCCACCTGCAGTATTTGGAAAATTAGCTGTTTATTTTACGGTGTAGGCAAGGCCGGGCGTCTAAAGCCATCTCTGCGCCTCACCGGATGGTCCTTCAAGAGGCAATCGACTCGCGTTCAAGCGCCGTGTTTGTTTGATATATATTTTTGTGAAACTGCTATGTTTTTTACAGAGCTCTGAGGTGAAAAAGTGCTTTGCTTTTTTGCGGTCATATAACCCGTTGCACCGTATTCTGCTCATAAATTAATCAACACACGGATTGGAGCTGTGGCAGGCTAGATCTATGCACACGAGTTCCATCGCCTCGCAAACCTCTCTTGCCTTTTTGAACTGGATATGTTGAGGTTAACGTAAAGGATGGATCTAATCATCTATGTTCTGGTGTTCCTGACGCTGTTTCTGGAAGGTACCCGCTGCCAAGGAGTGTACGGTAAGTGTGTGCTGTGTAATACCAGTTTATTTAATAACGTTTAGGATCATGACCTTGTAAAACGTGTACAATAATAGGCATATATGTTCTATAACATCACGTACACATCAGTTACACACAAAAATACCACATGGAAGTTAAATGTCATGTTTGAAACGAAGCTGCGATGGCTTTCCAGCACTCTACAGTTAGTTCAGAATGGTCCTCCTTCCCGACTAGCTTTGCAGACAGGCGTGCATAATGTGCATGATTCTCAGATTCAGACAGCGTCACCGTCGCATTTTCCTTACGCTCAGCATTACACACGCCATTATTAAAATGAAAAAGGTTACACAAAGGCTTGTATTATCAGAAATGCTTTTAATATGAACGTCTATCTGTGTACCCTCTCTACTCAAACGAGCACACGCACGCACACATATGAGCACCCTGACTCTCTGTGCGTGTGCAACCAGTGGCACTGATGATGCTTCGACTGAAGCGTCATCCCGTTGGCAGCATGTAGTCAGTGAGAGGGCTCAGAGGGAGCATGAATCATAAAAGAGAAGGAAACGTCGGGGCACAAACGTCTCCGACCCGCAGCTGTTATCGCTGGTCCCCCTGGCCAAAGGGAAGGCTGGACAAGCCGGGGAGGCTGGGAGGTCAAGTAGGAGCTGGGGATGACATGAAAGCACCACTGCAAAGCACGTAGTGGGCAATAGAGGCCCCTCTCCTCGTCATAATTCAGGAGGGCACATCACCGTGGCTCTCTGCGCGCGTGTGAGTGTGCGCGTACTGTTTCCATGATGTGCTATAGGAAGAAGCCTTTTGCTGAAGGACATCTGTTGTGTGCAATATCTGCTGTGTTAACTAAGCTGACCGATTCATTGGACAAGCTACAATAAAAAAAGAGATGTTCACATCATTGGAAAAGGGAGGATATTGCTATTTATTGCTATTGAAAATAATCTAATAGCATTTATGTCAAAGAGCTGTAAAATATTTTTTGGCCATCTTTTACAATTTAAAATGGCAAGTTATCCTGTTTGACTATATGCTGTATACCTGCCATGCAAAAGCACTGCTGCCATGATGGAACGGTACCTGAGGAGATGCATTTGAGCATTTGTTTTCTACCGCTACTTACATATGCAACAGTAATCAACACACCTTCAGAATAACTAAATGAACTTTTCCCTAATCAGAAACCTTGAGGCGTGACGCGGCAACACGGCAAATTAATGGCAAATCAAATCACTACAGCCTGGTACCATATGCCCTTTAGGTAAACAATGCTTCCGTATACATACATTAACAGACAAAGCTCATCAGGGAAATCATACGGCACCGTTCTTGTTACGGCGCACAGGGGGGATAGGCACAAGACAACGGCCTTGCTTATTGACACCAGGCGCTTCCACGAGTTGGAGAGAGGAATAGCACAGATGAAACTATTTTTGCGTTATGACGGGGATGACTTGCCCGAGTTAACCCCCGTCCCCCCACCCTCGGAGCTATCCCCTCTATCTACCCCCCCGCCCCCCCACACACCCCCCACACCCTCCCCATGCTTTGCTGGCACAACTTGAGATGGTGGGTTGGCTGTGTAGCGTGCAGGGGCCAGTCTTGATGGGCTCGTTTAGAGATATATTCATTAAGAGTTAATGAGACGTTACATGCCCGGGAGAGAAAGCTGCTTTTCAAGAACAATCAGACCAAACACTTTGTAGACCGGGTATTTCTATAGGACAAGGCCTTAACTCCTCTCGGCACTTGCAAGCCAACGTACGGAAACAAATGCGTTGCATGCGCATAACCCAATGCCCCAACCATTAGAGCTGGAACCATTGTTACTTGTGGCTTAGACTCTTATGTTTGTGGACCAAAGAGTGCTTTTATGTCATGTTCCTGAACATGTTGTGAAGTCTGTGGCAAATAAACAAGCAGCCATGTTTGAAGCATGTGTTGTTGACTGTTTATTATGGTGGGTGTCTGCGTGTTTGTTATAGTGTGTTCTTTTGTGTGTGTTTGTTTTATGTCCATGCAAATGGAGAGATGGAAAACGGAAATGTTGGTTTTTTCGTGCAAAATCGTAACAGCGGTTTCCCTCATAAATCTGCATAATCGTTCCGAATGAAAAAAAACTACACACACACACACACACACGCACACACGCACACACACACACACACACACGCACACACACTACACACACACACACACACACACACACACACACACACACACACACACACACACACACACACACACAAACCACACCCAACCCACACACACTCCACACACACTCCCCCATCCACACTAATTGCCATTTTCAGATGTCTGGTTTTACGAGATGCGATGAGCGTTGGGACGTGCAGACTCCTGGCACCAGTCGGATGGCATTAGGCAGTGAAGCCGCTGCACCGCCAGCGTCGTTAGGGAGGATTGATGAAGGTCAGCCGTCCCAGCACAGCTCCAGGCCACAAAGGAGTAAGGGGGAGGACGCCACCGCTCACACCCCCAACATCTGTTCTCCGGAGCTGCCCGTGTCTCCTCTTTAAATACGCTGTCCCACTTCGCCCGCCTCTCTTAGCGCTCTGGCTGTCTACGGACGTCTCTGCATGTCTCTGTCTGTCTGTCTGTCTGTCTGTCTGTCTGTCTGTCTGTCTGTCTGTCTGTCTGTCTGTCTGTCTGTCTGTCTGTCTGTCTGTCTGTCTTGCCGGCCTGTCTTGCTCAGCCATCCCTCTCTCTCCTGCTTAGTGCCGCCGTTCATTGACTTCACCTCCCTTTCTCTCTTTTGACTACATCGTTTAGCCATAGTCCGCTGAGCAACTAAGTGGCCATGTGTTCAAGTCGCATAAGGTTTGGGATCCTAAATAGCTCTGTGCCGTAGACCTCCTGGTCACCTCAGTCTGTCTCTTCCCTCTGTCTCCAGAGGGACAAAAAGCTACGCGCATTTCCTCCAGCGAGGCTGCTGAATCATCCACCCATCTCAAGACACCAACCTCTCAAAACAACTCTCAAGTGGCAATTATTTTTTTCTCTTTTTTTTCGGAGCGGCACTGCAAGTCGGCCAACCTCAAAATATAACCCCAAACGATAACATCAGGAACCAGGAAATGGAACAAGACTCTTGTGATCGCACGGTTCTGTTTTTCCGGTCTCCGCCTGGAGACCTGTGCCGCCTTCGGATTGTTCTCTGTGCGTCACAGCCGTGTCAGTGACAACTACCATGGGACGCACCCGGTCGTTCCTGATTCTCATTGTTTTGTGTGCGTGGCACCGTGGCAGGCACCGCCGCCATAGAGGGGCGAAGGTCCCTAACACCACCTCAATCTGCTCACTCACTCTCTCTCTCTCTCTCTCTCTCTCTCTCTCTCTCTCTCTCTCTCTCTCTCTCTCTCTCTCTCTCTCTCTCTCTCCTCTCTCTCTCTCTCTCTCTCTCTCTCTCTCTCTCTCTCTCCCTCTCTCTCTCTCTCTCTCTCTCTTCATCTCTCTCTCTCCCTCTCTCTCTCTCTCTCTCTCTCTCTCTCTCTCTCTCTCTCTCTCCCTCCCTCGTTTGTATTGAAGTTCCAGCAATTCCTGGGGTTTCTTTTCATGGGGCCGGTTCAGACGGTTTGGCTTCTAAGCTATGCAAATGCATTCCGCCAGTGAAACTAAAGCCGTCTTTGTTGGTTCTCAGAAGCCTCCTCCACCGAGTCCTTCATCAATTCCCTTGGATCGAGACCCTGACTTTTCCCACCATAATGAGATAGTAGAGAGCTCTTTCTCTCTCTCTCCCCCCTCCCTGTTTCTCTGTGTCTCTCTTTCTCTGTCTTTTCTCTGTCACCCTCTCTTCATTACTCTCTGGTGTTCTCTCACTATTTCTTTCTCTCTCTCTCTCTCTCTCTCTCTCTCTCTCTCTCTCTCTCTCTCTCTCTCTCTCTCTCTCTCTCTCTCTCTCTCTCTCTCTCTCTCTCTCTCTCTCTCTCTCTCTCTCTCTCTCTCTGTCCTCCTCCCCTATTGTTTCAGCAGCCAGCAAGGGGCTGGACATCTACATCCCTCGATAACATGACAAACGAGGAACTGCAGGACGAGGAAGGTGTGAGGCTAACGTACCCGTGTAGAGCCAGTTGGGGCTAGTCAAGCCGTAGTCAGCACGCAGGGGAGACCCCCCCCCCCCCCCCCCGCCCCTCCTCCCCTGAACCCACACGTATCCTTAGGCTGGGTCTTCATGGAGCACCAGCTTCATCATGCAGACGGTCGGTTTGTTCAGTCGAGCCAGGTCTCTGAGGATACGGCCGAGTGAACTTTGGCCTTACGACGCCCTGAGATGGCTTGCCGAAAAGACAGCACTGGTAGCTGGTCAGGGGTCATGAGGTCAGTTTGTATGAACTATGACCTAAGGGTGGTGGGAGAGGTATCCTCCCAATATTCTCTCATGTGGTTCATTCATACTGACCATAAGTTTGCTTTTTTATATATATATATATTTTTTTATATTTATATATTTTTATATATATATATTTTTGTCACGGTAGGCTCATCTATTCAGACAGTAAAAATGCTGAGGCTCCTCTGTATTATAAAAATCCTACCTTTGACTTTGCAAAACATTTGTGTGTGTGTGTGTGTGTGTGTGTGTTCCCTTTGTGGACAGCAGCAACGCCCTGCTGTCCCTTGTGGGCAATCGTAAATAGCATCAAAACTCACCTCCGAATCAGTGCAGGCCCAAAACTCCACCCCTCTGCACCAAGAAGCTTTGTGCCGTAAACCAAACGTCCCCTATCTTTAATTTGCTTGTAAATGTGATTTGAAGAGGATGTTGCTGAGGTCGGTGAGGAACTGCGACGACAACGATGATGATTACAACTATAATACAGTTTATTATATAATCCATAGTCTGGTTTTTTTACACTATAAATCTTTAACAGACGGTTTTATGAACACCAACGGCTATAGCAATCTCTATTAAATAACATTCAGTTTGTGATCGAGCACCCGGCAACTATCAACCACTCCTGGGTAGCCAGCGCAGAACAGTACTACGATGGACGTTGATGCCGATCACGCAGCATTGTGAATGGACACCACGCTCATCGTTACGTAAATGATGAAAGAGGCTTGGTCGAAAAATTTAACAACAACCCTCACCCCCCCACCCCCGTTCTGTTCTTCCGTGTTCTTCTTAATTGAGCTGTCTAGGCTAAGCCAAACTGGCAGGGCCTACATAGACGCACACGCAAGACAAATAACCCGGTGATCCCAGGGGGAGGCTGGCAAGCGGAACACAGCGGCGTTTTAACAATGCCGGAGAGAAGAGGAGAAGGAGAAAAAGAAAAGAAAAAAGAAAAGGGTTGAGAGGATTGTTGGGTTGCAGCAGCCACGAGAGTCTGACGCCAATCTTCAACTATGTCACTCCAGCCCACACAGGCATCCCAAGTGCTGTTTCTACAGAGTGATGTCTGTTGTCATGGCAACGGTATGCGAGCGCTCACTTCTGACGTACCCCCCCCCCCCCCAACTTGCCGGTTGGTCTTTCTCCTCCGTTCCCTCCTTTTCCCTCGCTCACTTTCGAATCCCTCCCTGCCTCCCTCCCTCCCTCCCCCCTCCACTTCCTCTTCCTTTGCCACAGAATCAATCGCTGAAACAAATGTGAAGTGATTGCAAAAATGAAAGCCCCTCGCAGCGGTCTTACACTTGTGCATGAGCGCAAGGAGGGTGTCATGAGAGAAAGAGAGAGAGAGTGGGAGAGTGAGAGAGAGAGAGAGAGAGAGAGAGAGAGAGAGAGAGAGAGAGAGAGAGAGAGAGAGAGAGAGAGAGAGAGAGAGAGAGAGAGAGAGAGAGAGAGAGAGAGAGAGAGAGAGAGAGAGAGAGAGGGAGGGAGGAAGCGGGAGCACGTCTCTTCAGAAATCCCACCATTTCATCTCCGCGAGGCGACCGCAGAAAGGGGTCTACTTATCCCTGTAGCGGGGTAATGTTTAAGTAGCTCTCACAAGCAGCAACAGTGGCGAGGTGGGCGTGTTGACAGTGACACCTTCAGTAGTCTCAGAGCTTCAAGCCCTTGATGAACAGCTCAGACGGTAGGGGGCCGTACACACATGCACATACACACCTACACAGGTGCACACACACACACACACACACACACACACACACACACACACACACACACACACACACACACACCGGCCTTGCTCTGTGTCTTCAGATCGCGATGCCTTGTCCTCAGTGCGCCCCCCCCCCCCCTCCCACCCCCAACCCTCCCTTTTTCAATCTCAGTGGGAGTCTTCTTCACTCTGTCGGTGGATATGTTGCTGTCTCCCACATACAAACCCTGTTGAAACAGCTGTGAGTGTTTGTGTGTGTCTATGTGGCAGTGCGTAGTACACGGTGCATAACGCCTATGTAATGTTCTGTGTGTGTGTACCGTGTGTGTGTGTGTGTGTGTGTGTGTGTGTGTGTGTGTGTGTGTGTCACCTATGTGAGGTAACGCTTTGTGACTCAGAGAAATATTAATGGGAGAGGGAAATGTGATTTCCCGCTGCGTTCACGCATCAGCCAGTCTGAGCAGGGTTCGTCATGGGTATCGAACGCGTCACGGAGATGTCTGTGAACAAACTTTCAGGCGGTTTAAAGGGATATTCCCCCTCTTACTATTGTGACGTGTACAGTGTGCTAAAACGGTTGTACATTTGTTTTTATGAAGAAGAAGAAAGACCTGTCAGGCCCACGATGGTTTCAAAGTAAGGTCATCTGCACAGTAATGTTGGAAGTGAACTACAATTATTTTTTAATGTTTGAAATATTTATTAATTATTTTACTCATAAATTACAAATTTGGTTGGTTATATCCCCTGACCTGGTTTATCATCTCAAACATATTTTTGCATTGAGTTGCCCACATGGGAATGCCTACTAGTAGACAACTTTCAACATTGTGGGACAAAATGTATTTAGAATCTGAATCACCAACAACTGTGCACACAGTATTGTAGTGTCCTCAGCTCTAGCTTTCAGTTTTTCAATCAGTGAAGCAGACCATTCGCTTCTTCCAAACACAAAAACCCTCCTTCGAGTGTAATGGGGTAATATTCTCTGCCAGCCTACCTATTTAAGGTTGAGTGAATGGTTGAGGTCGGCTTACGTGGTACATACCAAAAAGGAGTAGCTAGGCAACACCATCCCAGAATACGACGTTGCCATGAGACATGCTCAAACGAGTATACCTGCAGTGAGTGCGTCTCAAGCGGGGTTTTGCAGCATTGTTTGAGTGCTTACAGTGTCTGGCTGATCCTCTCATTAAAATTCAAGCTTTGGCATTCAGATATTGGCCAAGGCTGGTCCTGATAGTATCGCTGTGGGTGTCTGCACACACACACACACATGCTTGTGCCTGCTGTTGAGAAGCACGGTTCTCGTTGGATCCAGAGGAACAATCAACCCACGCCTCATGCCTTAAGTAAAATCCAATCATGTTACAAACTGTATTGCTTGATTTAGTTCCTTTCCCCTCTCGTTCCCAAAAAAAAAAGACCCGCCATTAAATATTTATGGCAAGCGTCTTCTTTCCTTTTGTTTGAGCTAGTTCTCAGTTTATTCTTAGATGCAAATGTTTGACAGACTCATCAAACCGTTTTTTTTTTATTTTTTTATAGTGCCGCAGAGAGGCGCTTCATAGGAAGGTTTGACTGAGACTGTAGCCTGCGTATAATGAATGCCTACCGGATAGGCCTTTAAGTCAGGAGACAGTTTGTACAGTAGTAGAGGCCTATGCTATGCTTACTCAGTTTGTTTTTTATGTATAAGGAGGTTTTTCTTGTTCTGTAACATAGACGTCACTGTTTTAAGGTGTGGAGTCCTGTAGGCCACACGATGTAGGCCCTCAGGTAACCAGGAAATGGTGCACACACAGGTGAAATGAGAGTTACAGGTGGGGACCTTGCTGAGGTGCTTAACAACTGGATGCACAGACAAGGTAACTTCACCTGCATCACTTTAGCCAACTGAACCGTTTGTTGTGGACAGTGCATAATGTGTAGCGCGTACCTTGCCAACAGACGTTTCAAACTTTTCACAGGGAATGAGATGCATGTCGGTTGCTTTTCTGACATACAAGGTGGGCATGGCAATGATAAGCTGGCTTTATAAAGAGCAGACTACCGAGTGATGCCTGTTTTCACAGAGTGCCACTATCTGGTCCGAGTCCATTAGGTGACACACTGCTGCTCATCCCTCTTTGAATGAACACCAAACATAACGGGCGGTCTCTGCTTGCCCCTGTACTCCCACTACAGACAGAGGGAGGAACATGGAGGGATAACATGGGAGAGACCAAGTAGGGAGATCGGTTTAACATAATGAAACATAGAAAAAGAGTGGTGTTAGAGACCAGAGAAACTTGGGTGAACAGAAGATACTTTAAGGGGAGAAGAAGAGGGAGACTAGCGTGTGTAAAATTTAGAACGTTTTAGCCAGAGTTGCAAATTGCAGCGAGGTAGATGTGAGTGCATGTGACAGTGAACTCCCGAACCACAAACACACACACACACACACACACACACATCCACACACACACACACACACACACACACACACACACACACACACACACACACACACACACACACACACACACACACACACACACACACACACACACACACACACACACACACACACACACACACACACACACACACACACACACACACACACATCCACACACAACCACACACGCACACACACACACACACACACACACACGCTCACACGGTAGATAGTCTTTGTCAGCGTTGCCACTATACTTTCACAGCTGTGGGTGACGGTCAGACTTGGGACCTCTGCCCCCTTTGCTGAGATTTCAGCAGGCCGTAGACATTTCCTTTCCGGATCTCCATGCACAGACTTTAGGCTTTGTGACAGTTCACCAGTAAACTCACAAATCCTAGCTTGTGGGACTGAAAGCTAAAGTCAAAGGTGTTACTGTAGGGTGAGGTGAGTGGAAGTAGGTGGGTACCCTGAGAGTAGGTAATGGGCTCAGCCCCTGGAGACAGTTCGGTTTCAAAAGTGCCACCGGGCCATCACATCGGTTGTGCCAAAGGAAATTAGGAATCCTTTATAATTAGAGGATTAACCGCAAAATCAATTCTGCTGTAATACCTGCAAATGTGATTTCCTATAGGGCTTCAAGAAATCCTGAGCCATGTAAGGAAAGAAAAATATATTAAAAGTTAAAGCAATTTAACAAGGTGTGAGTATGGCATTCCGAGTTTGTAAGATCCTAGCAGTTGTACTTTAAATTAGTTTGGTTTGGAACGTGTTTGGTGTGCAGATAAGACCCCCTGCTGGGATAAAGTATTTCACTCAACTGGGACAAACTTAAGGCGTAAAACAACCTAAAATAAATTAATACTGAAATCAAAATCATCAGAGTCAAGCTTGAGGGATTTTGCCAATAATAGTAAGCAATCTACAGAATTCCAACTGACGCTGGAGTAAATGCATACATTTTCCTCTGTAGAGAGGTAGAGCATGTTTGGTGTTTCATATTTAGACTGTGGATCACATCCCCAAATGTTGATATTCATGGCTTCTGAAGCGATGGATCAAAAAAAAAAAGCAGGGAACATTTGGATTCAGCCCCCTTCCTCAGCAGGAGTCTCCTGTGGTGTGCATCGTTGTGGGTGTGTGTGTTATGTGTGTGTGTGGTGTGTGTGTGTGTTTGCTATGTGTGTGTGTGTGTGTGTGTATCCTCCATGGATTTCTATGATGCTGCCGAGGTAATTGGATGTGTGACGCCCACCAAAAATCCCCTTTAGCCCCGGGCGAGCGCTCTTTCAATCCCACTATGCCTCTCTGGATAGCACAACCCAAAGGATGGCTTATTCTTTCAACTGGCAAACATCAAACGTCCCCCCCCCCACCCCACTTCCCCATTCCCGGTTAACCTGCCCCCACCCTCTCTCTCTTTGCTTGCCTGTAGCTTCACAGACAACACTTGGCCATTAAAACCTTATGGCCAAACAGTCGAGATGATTCCGTGCACGCTGATGAATGTGTCATCATCAAACGCTGACGATGAAGACAGATGAAGTGGGGAATGCTGTATTTTTTATGTTTTATTTTTTAAATCAGCGGTTACGTTTCACAACATCAAAAAACGAAACAAAACAAAATCTGGGTTTCCATTACAAATGCTGTGCTCTAGATTTAGAATATGATAATGTGTTTTGGTTTTACATTTGTTATTTATTAATGCGGCATCTGCTTGGTTCGGTCGTGCTCGCTCGGTGTGCAGGAAAGCGGTGGTGCAGTGTGCATGTAGCAGAGTTACGCTACATAAAATAAACAGCAGCAGCTTCTCAATGTATATATGCATGACCAGTATATGCTATCATGCGATTTAGTCCTGTAATGTCACACCAGCCCTGCACTCTCTCTCTCTGTCTCTCTTCCTCCGACCCCCTCCTCCCTCTCTCTCTGTCTCTCTTCCTCCGACCCCCTCCTCCCTCTCTCTCTCTCTCTCTCTCTCTCTATCTCCTCCCTCTCTCTCTCTCTCTCTCTTCCTCCGGCCCCCTCCTCCCTTTCTCTCTCTCTCTCTCTCTCTCTTCCTCCGACCCCCTCCTCCCTCTCTCTCTCTCTCTCTCTCTCTCTCTCTCTCTCTCTCTCTCTCTCTCTCTCTCTCTCTCTCTCTCTCTCTCTCTCTCTCTCTCTCTCTCTCTCTCTCTCTCCCTCCTGCCCTATTTGCACCACCATCGTTATGAGCAATGTCGGTGGGGACAGGGGACATGCCATTACCATGGTCAGTCAAAAAGCTGAAAGCACTGAGTAGACCTAATTTCTCGTCAGTTGTACTTCTTCTGCTGCCCCCCCGTCGTGTCACACCCAGCCACCCGCAAGCGCATGACCACAGTCTTCGGCTGCCGCTTCTCTGTCCTCACAGCCCAGTGTGACTTTGATGTGAGACTCCCGCTCTGCTCACCGGGGCCACTTCCCTAACTAGAGGCCGTGTTAATAATGGATGAAGCAGAGGGTCAGGAGGAGGCTCCTCGCTCCAGAGGACGTCTTGTTGGTTGGGATTGATCACAACCGGGGGTGCTTACAGATCCTAATGGAACAAAAGGCCCCGGTGAAGCCCCCTGAGACACACCTTGTCACCATGCCAACACACACACCCACACCCACACACGCACACACTCACACACACACACACACACACACACACACACACGTTCACTGTCACTTACACACTCAACACAAAAATGTACAGCATGCGTGCACACACACACACACACACACACACACACACACACTCACTGTCACTTACAAGTCGGTATTAGTCACTGTTCACAGTTCACACACTGATCGCGCACACACACACACACACACACACACTGTCACTTACACACACACACACACACACACACACACACACACACACACACGTGCACACACACACACACACACACACACACACACACTCACTGTCACTTACACACTCTACACAAAAATGTACAGCATGCGTGCACACACTCACTGCCACGAATGAAAACTCCATCTCTTCTCCCTTTTTGTCTTATGGGACGTGCCTCATGGGAGCAAGAATAAGTCCTATTTCTGTTCCCAGGGTAACTGATGTCCTTAGCATTGGTGTGTGTGTGTGTTCGTGTGGTAATGCTGGTGCTGTCTGTGTGTGTGTGCGCACACTTTGATGTGGATATGCTAGTACTGTGTGTGTAAGTGTGTATGTAGATCTGCTGATCTGAGTGAGTGTTTGTGTGGATATACTGGTGACGTGTGTGCGTGCGCTTTTGTGTGGATATGCTGGTACTTTGTGTGTTTGTGTGTCTAAATTTGCTGG
Source organism: Galaxias olidus (assembly GCA_026901105.3). Classification (NCBI taxonomy): domain Eukaryota; kingdom Metazoa; phylum Chordata; class Actinopteri; order Galaxiiformes; family Galaxiidae; genus Galaxias; species Galaxias olidus. The sequence goes on from JAPMUY010009918.1 coordinate 74,191, forward strand.
TGATGTGCGTGTGTGTGTGCATTTAAAAAATGCAGGCTCTCTGTGTGTGTGTGTGTGTGTGTGTGTGTGTGTGTGTGTGTGCGCGTACTGCTCTACGCTACTAGGCCCAGTGGACCGGCACCCCGCTGGGATTCACTCTGCTGGCTCGAGTGAGAAAGGGGGCTTCCACCCCTCCTCCTCATCCTCCTCCTCGTCCTCCTCCTCCTCCTCCTCGTTCTCCCCGTGTATTCCGTGACCTCCTTTCATCGTGCGGTTGTGTGAGTGCCGGCGCGGTGGGCTTCTCGAGGCGTCCAGAGGGGAGGGGGGGGGGTGGCGGCGGCACTAACGTAACCGGTGGTGACAGGCTGGGCTTTCTCCCTATCACCTCCCACTTACGTCCCCAGAGGAGGAGGAGGTGGGAGCCGTGCGAGGAAGGGAGCCCCTGGGGGAAAAAAAGGTCCGGAGAGCGCGTCTCGCTCACTTACAGATGGACGAACGCGGCAGCGGCGGCCCAGGGGGGAACGCGGGGGGAGAGAGGGCGTTCGCGGGACGTGGGCTGCACACTCAGGCGTGGGTGTGTCGCGCTCGCACGGAGACACGCGTGCCTTTTCCACACGCATCACCGCGCAGGACTGGCTTCGCTGACACGCGAAGGCGACCACATGCTGAAAATGTAAATGCGCACGTGGACAGACATACAAACACGCATGGACGCACACACACACAGGCACACACACATACACACACACACACACACACGCACACACAGGAAGAGACACACACTTTCCCTTGCGCAGCTGAAGCAGTGTGAGCGGGCCTTTGCCCCATTTGTTTTTCCATTAACCGGCTTGCTGTACACGTTACGGGGGCCATTTGCCGCCGAAGAAATGGGAGGAAGCCATGTTGATGAGGTCATTAAACCGCCCACACAAAAGGGAAGTACCAGCGGCGCGCCTCGCAGTCGGCGTTCCCCTTTTACCTTTTTGATGACATAGTAGAAAAACAATGCATCTTCTGCTGACAGCTAGCGACTACAGCGGCCACAAAATGTTTCACGTAGCTAGGGGAAGTATATTGGAATGATAAACTGAACCAACTTGTATAACCTGCGTTATTGTCCTACATCTCAATGCAAACACTCCGCACCGGTGAAAGCAGGTTTACCTTTTCAGCTCTCTGCGTTTAAATGAAGATAAATGCCTTATTGTCGGGTTTATGGCCCACTGAGGAGTGGATAGACGCTTAGGTACCACAGGAATCCAGACCTCTGTTTCCCTCCTCCTCCTCTGGGCTTTCTGTTGTGACAATGCCTTGGGTACACATCCCCTCCATCCTGTCGTGTGTGTGTGTGTGTGTGTGTGTCTGTGTGTGTTTTAACTGTGTGGACACAAGCAGCCTCTCCTCTCACTCCCCAGTCCCTAGACTCTACTGAGGCACGCCATTAGTCTCTGGCCATGACCAACCCAGGGTGTGTGTCAAACAGGATCAATCAGAAAGCCCCAGCACCCTGGCTTGCCTGGTTCATGTCCTGCCTGTCTGCCTACCTGAATGCCCGTCTGCCTGTCCGTCAGTGTTCTACAGTACCGAGCACCCCCCTCAACCCCCCCCCACCCCTCCGAGCGACAGCTAGCTTCAACCCACACTCCATTAGTCAATTCACTCTCTGCAGAGGTGTACAGTTAATCAAATTTGTGCCAGAATACTCCTTTTCCCTAGGCCTCGTTGACTATATGTAGATTGCAGTGTCCCTACATAACTAAGGGGAGGTACTCATACAAGGCTGTGAGTAAGCCTCTACTATTTAGAGGGCTTTTTTTATTATTATTATTTCCCGTCCACTCTGGGAACACGGTCCTCTTAATCCGTGCGAAATTCCTGATGTAATATTACCATTCGGTCTCATTTTGTGGAGTGCTGTAATCTCACACCGTATGTACGGACCGCAATTTTATCTGCCCTATTCCTGTATGCATATTATACCGGGTGGTATTTAAAACTAGGTGGAATTATATTGCAGTGGTGTGTGTGTGTGTGTGTTCTGACCTATAGCTGCAGGCTGGGTGATGACACAACATCATAGGTGTTGTAAATAGATTTAGTATGTTATGCATGACTGCATGCTATAATTTGCAGCTGTACGTAGTGAATTCTTTATTGGTGTATGGGGAATTTGTTGGCGAAACCACTTAGTTAATAGCCAGACCTTGCAGCCTGCTGAAACACCTGTCCTCTTTTCCTCTCTGGAAATGATGTCATCCATGCACTATAGACATTTTTTCCAAAGTTTCTGATCATGGAATAGATATTTTCCGTTATTTTTTTTTTCGCTAGTCCCATTAGAACCACAGTGGCCACTTACGTAACGGTAGCTGTGAGCAAAGTGCATTATGATGTGCAGAAACCGTCGGAGCTTTTTTTGTGTGTGATGACGCTCGCCATGATGTCCCATAAACAAGTTCACAATCTAACGGTGCGCTCCCCTTAATTTGTCTGTTTCGCCACGGGGCTCGGCTCTTGAAAGAGAATGGTGTCTCTCCGAGATGAAGGGGCACATGCAGCTATTGCTGAGGAGCACCCTGCCTTGTTCCCTGACTCGTGTGTAGGCTTTAAAAGAAAGAAAATAGGACGAGAGAAGACCAAAAAAAACAAAAAGAAAGGTCGTTTGAGGTAAAAAAAAAAAATCTGTTTCAAATTCGGTTTCATACCCTCTCACAACATATCTTTGTGCAGTTGAAACACAGTAATATCACACCCATTCCCCCTGGAACTAGCTCCACTGTGACACTAGGACTCCTTGACTCTACAGTCGGTGGAGGGCTTATCCATCCATTCGATCACGTCCGGAACACCTGGGGGACTTATTTACACACGTATTTCCTTCTTTCTAGCTTCTTATTTCCTCACCCATTTCCGGTTCCTGCTCTTTATCGCCGTCAAGCCATGGCGTACGATGTAAACCCTCACGCCATGATGTAAACCCTCACGCCAAGGTAAACCCTCACGCCAAGGCGTACGATGTAAACCCTCATGCCAAGGCGTACGATGTAAACCCTCATGCCAAGGCGTACGATGTAAACCCTCACGCCAAGGCGTACAATGTAAACCCTCACGCCAAGGCGTACAATGTAAACCCTCACGCCAAGGTAAACCCTCACGCCAAGGCGTACGATGTAAACCCTCACGCCAAGGCGTACAATGTAAACCCTCACGCCAAGGTAAACCCTCACGCCAAGGCGTACGATGTAAACCCTCACGCCAAGGCGTACGATGTAAACCCTCACGCCAAGGCGTACGATGTAAACCCTCACGCCAAGGCGTACAATGTAAACCCTCATGCCAAGGTGTACAATGTAAACCCTCACGCCAAGGCGTACGATGTAAACCCTCACGCCAAGGCGTACGATGTAAACCCTCATGCCAAGGCGTACAATGTAAACCCTCATGCCAAGGCGTACGATGTAAACCCTCACGCCAAGGAGTACGATGTAAACCCTCACGCCAAGGAGTACGATGTAAACCCTCATGCCAAGGCGTACGATGTAAACCCTCACGCCAAGGAGTACGATGTAAACCCTCGCTCCAAGGCATACAATGTAAACCCTCACACCAAGGCGTACAATGTAAACCCTCACGCCAAGGTGTACAATGTAATCCCTCGCTCCAAGGTGTACGATGTAAACCCTCGCTCCAAGGGGTACGATGTAAACCCTCGCTCCAAGGTGTACTATGTAATCCCTCGCTCCAAGGTGTACGATGTAAACCCTCGCTCCAAGGGGTACGATGTAAACCCTCACGCCAAGGTGTACAATGTAAACCCTCACGCCAAGGTAAACCCTCACGCCAAGTCGTACGATGTAAACCCTCATGCCAAGGCGTACGATGTAAACCCTCACGCCAAGGAGTACGATATAAACCCTCATGCCAAGGTGTACGATGTAAACCCTCGCTCCAAGGCGTACGATGTAAACCCTCGCTCCAAGGTGTACGATGTAAACCCTCGCTCCAAGGTGTACGATGTAAACCCTCACGCCAAGGCGTACGATGTAAACCCTCATACCAAGGCGTACGATGTAAACCCTCATGCCAAGGTGTACGATGTAAACCCTCACTCCAAGGCGTACGATGTAAACCCTCGCTCCAAGGTGTACGATGTAAACCCTCACGCCAAGGTAAACCCTCATGCCAAGGCGTACGATGTAAACCCTCATGCCAAGGCGTACGATGTAAACCCTCACGCCAAGGAGTACGATATAAACCCTCATGCCAAGGTGTACGATGTAAACCCTCGCTCCAAGGCGTACGATGTAAACCCTCGCTCCAAGGCGTACGATGTAAACCCTCGCTCCAAGGCGTACGATGTAAACCCTCGCTCCAAGGCGTACGATGTAAACCCTCGCTCCAAGGTGTACGATGTAAACCCTCACGCCAAGGCGTACGATGTAAACCCTCGCTCCAAGGCGTACGATGTAAACCCTCGCTCCAAGGCGTACGATGTAAACCCTCGCTCCAAAGCGTACGATGTAAACCCTCGCGCCAAGGCGTACGATGTAAACCCTCGCTCCAAGGCGTACGATGTAAACCCGGGCGTCGTTCCGTGCGATCCTGCAACAAGTGTTAGCAGCCCTGGATCCTGGATGGGAGAGAGAGGAAGAGGCCCAGCAGGAAGACGATTAAATTATCTTCTTTGAAGGTTTGCCGGCACCTGCGCCAGACAGAGGCCATTATTAATATGCGGTGACACATGCATACATCTGAAATGATCCTGGGCGCTTCGTCATGGATCATAAAACTCCCCAAGGTGCCTTTCACTCATAGCATACTGAGGGCCCCTAAGGAACCTCCCTTATAAATCACGGCGGCTACAGCATCGTAAATGGAGAGAGCAGGACAAAGAGGGAGAGAGAGAGAGAGAGCGAGAGAGAGAAATGGAGAGAGAGCGATAGAGAAATAGAGAGAGAGAGAGAGAGAGAGAGAGAGAGAGAGAGAGCGAAGGCGAGAGAGACAGAAAGACAGGGAGAGTGAAGGATAGAGGAAGAGAGAGAAAAAGGAAGAGAGAGAATGAAAGAGAAAGGGGCAGCGGAGGATGGAGGAGAGAGAAAAATACACTTGTGTTTTTATTAGATTGCCCAGGATAAAAATGATGTTAGTTTTTGAGTCGTTTGACACAACGGCAGTCTTAAGGTTGACAATCAAAAGGCGGTGGACAAATTGCCTAGTCTGCGTGGTTGGTGTAGTAGAGGGGTTAAGTGGTTTGTGTTGGCTCGCTGTCAGTCCGGTCCGCTATGATCCTACCCCATGATTTGTTGATGCCACTTTAGCGTAAGCCGCTGTCATAAACGCTATAATACTGTCACGCGACAAACATCTGTCTACACTGGCATTGACACAGTGTGTCCTAGAACGCTGGTTATGCTGATGTCGTTGAAGTAGCTGGTAAAAGCCGACCGGAACGTACGAGGCATCCGGTAGTAGTGGTTTTTCCACTGGGGAGGTGAGATGGCATGAGACCTAATGTTATTCTCAACATGTCAGCCAAAGTCCAACAATAGCTCTGAGCGGAATATGAACTAAGTCTGCAGTTCCGTGAGTCTTGTTCAGCTAGCGGTTTTTAACTCTTTTCTCTTTTAAAATAAGTGTTTTTGTGTTTGTGTTTGGATTTTGCTGTGGCCTGTCAGCTTTGAAGGGAATCTTTGGAGAATAAGCAATCCTTACAGGTCTGACGACAAACTCCTCGAAAGGAGCGACATGCAAATCCTTCTTGTTTAAAGACGATGAAGGGGCGACGACAAGTCTGCACAGAGGTTACAGCATATCCACTAAGGAAATGGGTG
>JAPMUY010009918.1:82500-88214 GCA_026901105.3 Galaxias olidus
CAAAACGGACACTTTACAAAATGTTGACCGCACTACAAAGGGGTGTACGGCTTGTAAGCATGGGCTTGATTGACGTTTAACATTTTCTGGGTGTATTCATATATTCAGTTTGATTGGGGATATTACAACTATATTCCCCTTTAAGGGTAAATGTTCATCCAGTATTACTCTTGACAGTAAAAACGAGTGCTGCTGTTATAGTGGCTATTATCTTTAAAGGGCTTTCAGTTCTTTGGTTGAGCGCGAGGATGACACCTGGTTTTTCAATGAGTCCATTAAACGGGAAACGATTGAGCGGGACACATTCGATTTTTTTTATGATCACAAATCAAAGTTCTGGGATGACAACTAATTAATTCCCAGACACCTACTGTCTGATGGAGATGATTTAGATGAACCTAGTGTTGGTTTCCTTTAACCGAAAATAGAATGTAATTGCTGAAAGATAAAAAAAAATTGTTCAAGGGTGTGATCTTCCCAAACCGCTCCCATGAGGCCCACTGCACTGTCATCTCTTATACAAAGAGTTGTAGAACTACCGAGGCTTTCCCGGGAAGTCATTTTACAAGTGTGACATCATTCATCTTTAATGTCCTTTTCCTCATTTTTCGCTTCCCTTACGTTTAATTTTATGCGGGATGTAGAAATAGTGAGTATAAAGAAAACTTTCCAATAGTGCCATCCCATTTTTCAAAGTTTGAAATGACCTTGACCTGGTCAGATCAACTCCGTCGGCAAATGACACCCATAAAGGTTGCTGGTTACAATGGCCAGGAAAACTACTGGGCCACAGAATTATAAAGTGTTTTTAGAAAGACATTTGAGTAGATTACGTTTTTATTTTCGGTCCACACCTTCCTTCTCTTTCTCCCACAGTGCAGCACTTCCCAGGTGTTCTCTCATTGGACACAATAGATCTTCACCTGTGGCGATCCGATTCACAGCCCGAACCTTTTTCATTCTCTGCAGAACACCTGTCAGAAGCACCAAGCCCACGATGAGAGATGGTCTCGGCCGCTCGCACTCATCCCCCCCCCCCACCCCTCCCCCCTTCTTTGTCCCCTTTTCACTTGACTTGGCTGCTAAAGGACCATTTGGTGTCCAGGTGTCGGCTGCAGAGAGGAACCGAAGCTGTGGGGCTGTGGAGAGTCATTATAGTCGGCCCTGCTGTGACAGCTATCTATAGATGCCATTGACTTTAAATTAAAGCCAGGGTGTGAGGTGATCAATCATAAGAGTGGACTGTGGACAGAGTATCTGTGTGATGCATGGACCTCCTTCCCTGCGTTGCCCTTGTGGTGCTCCTCAATATGAGCCAAATTACACTAGCGACCTCCCAACTCCTCTTCTCTTTGTAGTTCTGTTCTGTTTTCCCTTTCCTCTCCTCTCCTCTCCTCCTCTCCTCTCCTCTTCCCTTTTGTTCTTCCACCCATGTCTTCCTTCTCTCTTTTTATTTTTCCTCCTCTCCTCTGCTCTTCTCATCTGGTCTCGTCTCCTTTCTTCTCCTCTTGTCTCTTCTCGTCCACTCCCTGCTACTCCTCTCCCCATGCCTTCTTTCTCTCTTTTCATTTCCTCTCCTGTGCTCTATTCTTATTTCCTCTCCTGCCACACTGCCAAACCTCCACATCTGACACTTGGAGCAACACTGTTTTTTTTCACCCCCCTATGTTTTGATACACCTTCAAACGTCGCGTTATGACTGACTGAGTGGGGTGGTATCGTGTCGGCTGAAGCCTTTGGCTTCCACGCTAACACGTTCTGATTCTATTGACTCACCTTTATCCAGGGATTGCTAAATGGCCCGTCAAAGATTCTGACGACCATTTAACTTCCTCTGGAGCCCTTGGATACCGTTGCCATGCCTATGCATAGCTACAGTGCTGCGAATCGAGGTTCATTGATAAACCAGGGAGGTGTTGAAAGGATCTTTTGTTCATGTGCTGTACATAGTCAGTCGTGCTCTACAAAACCTAGAATGGGATTAAGTGCAAATGAATTGGTTGATAATGCGCCAGACATACCAGTTAGAATTCATTCAGCGCAAGAAAAACGCTGGCGAGGATAAACTGTAGTTGCGAAGTAGACCTCCTGGGGAAGTGCCTTATCACGGATGTGGCTCCATATTCACACGTGCCAAATTTGCTTTGACACGCTAACGAGATATGGAGTCAACAATATTACAATTAGTCTGCCACTGGAAAGATGATACATGCTTGTGAGGATAGAATTGCTTCCTGTAAATCCTCTAAGGTATCGCTGATCAATCCAGGTCAAAGGGGAATTATTCCTAAATCTAGTACAGTTCATGCAGTGGTCACAAGGTAGATAATCTGTTTTGGTTAAACAAATGCTTCCATTGGTTACATAGATTATAATAATGAAAAAATATGCTATGTGACTTTTATCTCCATAATACGCTTAAAAACGCTTGGCAGCTGTTGCGCTGATGAGAATACATTGGTTGTATAACTTTTAAATTATGATATCATCGTAAAAAGTCAGGAGAAATACCCCCCCTCCCCCTTTGTCTTGAAAGGGTTAAAAGTGTAACAGTTTCTCTGTTACAGTTCAGTAATTTGTAATTTTTCAGTTACAGAGACTGACTGCGGGTACCCGAGAGGGCAAACATGTCAGACCTTCATGGTTGGGGTCACACTGTTCCAATCCACACAGACTGAGCAGTGTTTATGTCATACAGGTGGAGGTCCCCAGTCAGTTTGTCAGCGCTGTTGACATGTGGGCTCACTTTGAAGGTCAAAGTCTCCGTGCCTTGGCATTTTGATTCACACATCACATATCACACACACGCACGCACGCACGCACGCACGCACGCACGCACGCACGCACACACGCACACACACACACACACACACTACTTTGAAATCTGGTGGTCATAACTAGGTTTTTGATAGATATGATTCTATAGGGAAATATTGGAAGGCAAATGTCAAGGCGTCTCTACCACTCTTTTTACTTCTCTCTTCTCTACTTCTCTCGCTCTGCTTTTCAAAAGAAAAAAAAACCTTTTTCACTCAGTTTCTCTTCCTCCCCTCTCACTGCTGTGGTTCTCTCTATTTTTACTGCGGCACACGACACATGATAACATTGCTCAATTTCATGCTCCAATGACTATCATGGCATGAGGCATCATACTGGTACAGAGCACCACAGGTTAGCTACGTTGGGGAAGTAGAATTTCAATACCCTGTCTGGGCTTGATAAGCTGTCTGTACTGCATAGTTGCAAGACGGCCTTAACTACATGTAAGACATTTCCTTCTTAAAAGCAGGCTTCGTTTTCACAGCTGACAGCTGTACAATATTAAAACCAATCCATTTCGAGGGATAAGATTTTTCTTTAGATTTTTCTTCTGATCGCACCCAACAGTATCTCGAATTATTTTGACAAAATAAATAGTTTTAATACCAACTATTTTAGAGGTAGATTAGGTTTACAATACTATAGAATTATACGACAAGTTCCTTCAGCCTACTATTCAGTTACAGGTATGTCAATGACGAGGCAGATTTAAAGTAATTTAGAGTTATGTAAGACTTCATGCAAATGATTGGTGCATACAACGGCCCAAAAGAGGGCAGGGGAAAGGATAGGATGTGAATGAATAACAAAGTAATAAACAAAAAGCGGCCGCCCTTACGGCAACAGCCTTGCATTTTGAAGACGCCTCCCTCCGCCCATGTGTAATACAGACGGCTTGACCTTTCTGTTGATTTACCATGTCCTTGTGGACAGAACGTGCTTCGCTCTGAGACAGACACACACTTTGGACGGAGAGTTTGTGAGCTCCCAACTCCACTCCCTCAACCAGCGGGAATTGCATTTCCCAAACTGTCTGCACAAAAAGATAGAACTACATTGGGGCAAGGCGAGGATGTGGAGGGATTTTCAAAAAAGGAACAATTGTGTTTTCAAACAAACAATCAAAAGTAAGTTTCAGAGTAATTACTCTCCTGGTGAAGTATCAAAGGCATTTTGACCTTGGTGGTTTGTTTGCGCGTCATTTCCTCCGACTTGCGTACGCGACGGAGTCCATGCTGCTTATTTGTCTTGTTTTATCTTTCACATTTCCCTGCAAGCACAACACAGCAGAATTAATTACTTAGATCTTGTTAATAGGGCAATATACAAGTATAGGAAGTAAAAAAAGAAATATCTTAAATGCACAACACTTATCTTCAGGGACAATATGTTCTCTGAGGAACATTATATTGTAAACAAACAGAAAAAGAAACATTTAGAATAAAAGGAAACATAATTTCCCTTCATCGGCCATATCCGGGAGCGCTGGAACGCTGTGCGGTTATTTATTGCGTTCGATGCTTAGAGAAAACAAATGTCTTTCCCAAGGGATTTGCTTAGTATTCAGTGGCACTGCAGGGAATTGGTAGTCATTTATTAAATCGTCATCCATTTACCGTTCTATCACCATCTACATATTTGCCCATTCCATCTTTCATCATTATGGCTGGTATTACCATGACAAGGCTTGCTTGCATACACACAGACACAAATAAAAAGTAAAACGAAAACAAAGTCCATTATAAAATGAGTTATCAGGCTTCAATCTAGTTGTTAAAACCCCCTCTTGCCAATCACTACGAAAATCTCAATTAAGGACCTTCACCAAAATAGAGTGCTTGCAATCACCTGAAAATCCCTAACAGCTGTTTGAGCCATTACAATCCACCTGGGTATTTTGGCGAGGCCATTTAGGACAGAGTGAACACGTAAATCAGCACCTGATGTTCAGATAATTTACTAAAAGCAGGAACTAGTCTATGAAGGTGACACATGTAAGACAACGAAGGGCCTATTTGTCAATCTTTGATGAAATTAACATACAAAATAGAAATAATCCAACCAATGCTGTAGTAAATGTTGTGGCAAGCGCTCGAATGTGCTTTTCTTTCTCTCTCTGATTGAGCTTGGCATGGCAGAGATGTAGACACTCGCAGGGTTCTACCGGGAATAAATAATATAAAATACGCTCAAAGCAGGGGAATAGAAAGGCAGTTTACATGAGCAGTCTCACCTCTGCGTCAGCCGCCATTGTGAACTCACGCTGCTGCTCATCAACGTCTCGCACTCACACAACCTGTGTAATTACCCATGGGACATCAGGGTTGTAATTACATCTCTATAGCTGCAATTATGCAATCCCACCTTTGTTAGGCTGCTATAAAGGTTCTAGTCGGCTCCAAGCTCACACAGACAGTTTGACACGTGCACACACACATGCACTCGTTCTATCGCCTAAACAGACAGATACATGTACGTGGGCACACACACACACACACACACACACACACACACACACACACACACACAATGACAAAAAACCCACATACACAGATGTTTCAGGGGCTGCGGTTGTGGTAGTTGCTGATATGTTTACAACTTGTGTAATATTGACGTTAATTGTCTTTTGATGCATGTTTTTGCATGTTCCGGGAGCTTTTAGTGAACACACTGTTAACTGCTTCTCCTTATCCATGTTGCCTCTCCGTCCTAATTGAACTCCTGTCCTGGTGCTCCAGCTCTGATTAATAGTGACTTTTAGAGAGTTAATTGGGGCGGGAGGGCGGGAAAGGAGCCATTACTTACTGTAGATTGGGACGAGGCAGCTTCACTGTTGATAGGGAGGCACGGCCTCTGGACCCCTCTGCCATACGACCTCAGAGGAGAAATAGGTG
>JAPMUY010009919.1:0-30000 GCA_026901105.3 Galaxias olidus
GGCCGCAAGGTTGGATAGAGCATGCTTATTACAAGTTGGTAAATAATGTTGTTGGGTTTGTGGAGGTTTGGGAGCTGGAGAAGTCCTTTGTGCTGTGGATGAGGATGGGGAGTTGTTAAATGTGTAGGAAGAGCTAGCCTCTCCTTGTATGTCAACAGTATAAACTGTATGGATTTGAGGCAGTGTTTGAGTGAATGACCTTTGGAAAATAAAAGTGTGGTTAAAATCAAAAAATCTCTCTCTCTCTCTATCTGTCCATGCTCACAGCAATCCAAATTCTTTCTGACTCCTGTTTAAGGTTCTGTCTCTCTCTCTCTCTCTCTCTCTCTCTGTCTCTCTCTCTCTCTCTCTCTCTCTCTTTATCCTTTTGTCCCCCCCATCTCTCTCTCTCTCTCTCTGTCTCTCTCTCGACATGGATGGCCTTTTCAAAACGTTGTTGAAATTCCCCTCTGCTCCCAGTATTGCCCTTCCGCCTACTTGTGAGGCCTTGCTGTCAATCAAACGACCTGGGTCAAGCGGCCCCAATGTGACTGTGTGTATGTGTGTTTGTGTGTGTGTGTGGGTTCCTGCTGCCCCACGGAGTCAAGTGTGCTGTTGTGTGCGTGGGAGACGGATTTTTTTGTGCTCGGGATGTCTAGCTCGATTGCTCTGAAGTGCCAAGCTAATTAGCTTCTGTGTGTGTGTGTGTGTGTGTGTGTGTGTGTGTGTGTGTGTGTGTGTGTGTGTGTGTGTGTGTGTGTGCGTGCGTGCACAAGTTTTACAGACTGCACGCCGGTGTCTGCCAGCGTGTGAGTGCTGACCCGTATGTGTGTGTACGGCGGACAGCGGTGGTCTGACACACGTGTGTGTGTGTGTGTGTGTGTGTATCTGTGTGTGTGTATCTGTGTGTGTGTGTGTATCTGTGTGTGTGTGTGTGTGTGTGTGTGTGTGTGTGTGAGTGGGATGCGGCGCGTGCCTGCGGTAGCCTGTTTGTAGCCGGCGGCGCGGGTCAGTGGACAGGGAAACACCCCGGTCTGATGAGCCAAGAACGATCTCATTAAGGCCTGGACGGCCTCCAGCCGCGTCTACCGTTCCCGCCCGTTCCCGCCCGTTCCCTCCCGTTCCCTCCCGATCCCTCCCGCCGCCGAGCGGGAGCTGGATTAACAAACCCAGTGGGCTTTCGGAGAGAGAACTTCACAGAGGGCGCTGCTGGTTGTCTTCTCCTCCTTCGTTCTTTTTTAGACCTGGAAATGAGGACGGCGGGGAATTCCTCCGGTGGAGGTTTTTTATTTTTATTTTTATTTTTTCGAGATGAAACGGGAGAGAGAGCCGGAGTGGCTGTACCTGTCTGCGTTGTGCTCCGTCAGCGGTCCGTCAACAGGAGCCAATTAGGAAGGCAGCCAAAATGGCTGGGGTGTGCTCTCTCCTCACGCTGCCTAGAAGCGGTCCAATGCTCGCGGCCTCACACATACACACACACACACATGCAGGACACAATCAAATACGCGATGCACTGCTGCACCCTCAAACACACGCAGGTATACACATGAATGCACATTACACACACACACACACACACACACACACACACACACACACACACTACAGAAGCAGATCAGCCAACACACCCTACCACTGCACATGAAATCCCCCCCTATAGCCACAGTCCAACGCGTGAGTAAGTCCTATCTCGCCCGAGCCTCGCCCTGCTCTGAGTTTCCCTCAGCGGCTGATGCCAGTTGGAACATTTGACTACATTTCCATATCGTTGACCCTTGCGGGAGAGCGCTGTCCGGTCGCCTGCACGGAGGTCAACGGTTCAGCGCGACACCTTCCTTATGTAAACCCCCGTGGCTCGGCAACCCGCCCGATGCTCTCAGACAGTCCGCGGAGAGAGGAGCGGTGTTTTCACAGCGGCTGATCAGGCGCTGCTCTCCCCTGTCACGCCTGTCCGGGCGGGGGGGGGGGGGGGGGGGGGGGGAGGTGGCCCAGAGAGCGGAAGGAGACACAGGTTTTTTTCCCCACCGGAGCGGTGCTGTAGCCATGCCACCCAGGGGGAACGGCTGGAGAGGGAACGTGTGTGCGTGCGTGTGTGTGTGTGTGTGTGTGTGTGTGTGTGTGTGTGTGTGTGTGGCCATGCACAGTCGGGCTGCGGAGCTTGGAGGGAGCACGTCCCCGTGTGGGCAGCGAGGCAGCACCTACTGCTTTGCAAAGACAAACACATCTTTATGAAGACAAAGGAAACTATGTATGGCTCACTGACCAGGTTGATGCGCTTCACGATACAGTACTAAACACTCCAAAAATAGACCTCAAATAACACCAGACTGACAGACAAAATTCCAGGCCAAACACGTCACTTCTAACAAACAAGCCTGGTCGCGTCCTCCACCCTCTCTCTTTATTTTCTTCAGTGTGTTTGTCCATCCGGATTTACCTCTCGCCCAGCAGGCCTGGAAAAGACCGAAGAGAGAGAGAGAGAGAGGGAGGGGGGAACCTGCAGAAACCCACCTTCCTGACAGAAGCAGCGGGGCATTCCAGGTCACGCAGCCACCGCCACACACCTAGGAGGAGGAGGAGGAGGAGGAGGACGAGGACCATGTGGATCACAGCTGGGCTCTCACAGCCACTGGAGATAATAGCCCCGCAGAGGGTGCTGCAGCCTTCCTCTCTCTCTCTCTCACTCTCTCTCTCTCTCTCTGCTTAACTTTCTCTCTGTCTGTCTGTCTCTCTCCGTTTCTCTCTATACCTACTCACTCTCTGTCTCTCTCTATGCCTACTCTCTCTCTCTCTCTCTCTCTCTCTCTCTCTCTCTCTCTCTCTCTCTCTCTCTCTCTAACATACTCTGTCTCTTTTTCTCTGTCTTTCTCTCCGTCTCTCTATTTAACTTCCCTTCTCTTTCTATTCCTTCCTGTTTCTCCTCCTCACTCTGTCTGTTTAACTGTCCCTCTCTCTCTCTTGCTCCCTCTCTCTCTCTCTCTCTCTCTCTCTCTCTCTCTCTCTCTCTCTCTCTCTCTCTCTATCTTGTGATGTGATGAGTGCAGCAGGCCTGCCAGCCTGGGGTCGTTGCTGTGTGTTCATTCTATATTATCTTACACAATCAGCAATGTACGTACGCCCACACGCAGGCCTGCAGGCATGGGAACGCTCGCTCGTGCTCACACACACACACACACACACACAGACACACACACACACACACACACACACACACACACACACACACACCCACACATAGACGTTCACTCTCTGAGGGGCAGGGAGTATAAGTAATTTAGCGCAGCGTGACACTTTCACGGTCTAATTAGCCCCAGTGTAGCAGTAAACAAGTGCCGATGACCCTCTGTTCCTGGTTCGTCATCAACTATAGATGGACCAGGACTAGGGCTCTGCTCCCCTCCAGAACCCGTACCCACAGACCCCAAGCTGAGCTGGGCTGGGCTGGGCTGGCTGGCTATCCCCCCGATTAAACGGTATCATCACACAAGCTAACACAGTCCAACTGATATATCCAGGGTAAACTCAGATAAGAGACAAAGAAAACACTTCTGTGTTTGTGCATGTGTGTGTGTGTGTGTGTGTGTGTGGTAGATCCAGGCTCAGAGAATTCTCTGGAGAGACTGCGTGGCGTCCCAAAGCCGACAGTCCTGCTGCCTCCTGCTGCCTTTGAGGCACTGATGGGGATTTACCTCTCTCTCTCACTCTCTCGCTCTTTTCCTCTCTCTCTTCCTAAATCCATCTCCCTTTCCCGCTTCATATCTCCCCTCCCCCTTCCCCTCTCTCTCGTCATCATATTTTCTCCCTTGTATCTCATCCCCCCTTCCTGCTCTTCTTCTCTCTCACTCTCTCTCTCTTTCTGTGTGTGTTGCAGTAACAGATGTAGCCAGTGAGCTGTGATCAAGCCCCTGCCTCCTCCCTCCATCCCATCGTCAGCTGCAAGGCTTCAACAGCAAGCAGCAACAGAGTAGGCCAAACACACATGGACCCAATGCAGCAGGCGACCGGCACGCGGTGGAACTCTACTGACACCCAGTGGCCACGTGGAGTTACTGCACCGTCCAGTCGGTTTATTTACTGTACTGCAGTGCCAGTGGAGTACTGCAATTAGGGAGTGCATGGCTTAGGATCACTATCATCTTTAGAGACTATTATTAGATTTCACCCAGCTTTTAGGGTCTGTGGAGGATATCGTTGGCCACATAGGAGAGGATGGATGATGAATTAACTTTCGGACATGACTCTGTCTAAAGGACTTTGGAAGACTCCACATGTCCTGTTACTGTAATGGAGTCAACCCGCAGCGGTGATCTGGCCACTGTAAATAAAGCACCTGTTTGCTGTCGTTGAGTACGCGGCCCAGTTTGTTGCCGGTCCTGTGTTTCCTCCCTGCATCTCTAGGTGAACAGTATGGGGGACGTAACTTTTCCAATGTTTGCAGCAGAACGGCAGTATGCGTCGGATTGGCCGGGGTGAAATAAGGGGTATCAGGAGCGTGTCCCGGATCGATCCCGCAATGTGCTAATCTACGGAGTGGATGTCTGGCAGAAAACCTTGGCTAAAAGGATGGCCAGCACAGCAGACTCACAGGGGCCATTAACAAAGCGACCAGCTCAGCATTCTTTTCCAAATAAGCCACTTTTCATGGAGCCTGAAGCCGGCAGGGCTGAACGAACATCGGGAGTGACTTTGCCTTCTTTTTTGCCCGGCCCGGTAAACTCTATCACCCTTTACCCCAGAGATTTACTGTAGGGATTTTGTTCAGTTTAATCTTTTTTTTTTCCCCTTTCGTTAAGTCATTATATCCATCAAGTTTTTACCGAAGAATAAGTTCAATATCACATACAGGTAGTCAACTGACGGCAACGTTGAAATGTTCCAAGCCGTTAATTAAAATAAGCTACCATCTTAAGATATGCGACATTCATATCCATAGAAGATACAGTCACTGGTATTACTTTACGCTTGCAATTGAACTGCTTCTGAATTTTCAAACATCACACTGCATCACAAATATCTTGAATTTAGAACTGACACAGATGAAAAATGAAACTATTTATTGTATGTACATGCATTGGCACAATGTCACAAATACTCCTTACTTTTCACCTCAAACAGCATGATAGTAAGAAATGAGGTTCCAAGCACACATTTATTTTTCGCTACAAACCCCAGGAAAAAAACTAAACACAGAAAGTTACAAATCAAAAAAACATTAAAACTATTTAAAAAAAAAAGGCTACTATACAAATTGATGGCAATGAAACATTTGTCTTTGCAACGTTTCACCTTAAGAGTTCAAGTCACGTTTAAGAGTTTTCTCAAAGTAACACTGTTGGTAGTTCATCGAAAACGACAGTTGGACAAACCGCTTTGGATGTGAGGCACCAAAACCAGGCCTGCAACACACAGGCGCCACCCCTCTAACCACATCTAAAACTCACAAATGGCTACCCAAATAATTTCATGTGGCCAATTGGACTGTCCAACGAAATATATCATCCAAACAATATCCCAAGTTGCATTCCAGACCTGGAAACCTTAGGAAGGGAGGCGGACAGAAGAGAATTAAAACAATATAGGATGAAGGACAACAGGGAGGCTGTGAAGAACACCAAGACTTAATACTATAACCTTAATGTCCTCTCAGCATCTTAAGACTGCAAGCTAATCTTGTGAAGTATTGGAACAGTAGGCATGTGGAAAGAAAGGGGGATGGCACCTTTAGATATATGGCAACAAACCAGGAGGCAGCGTGCTAACGGGACCAAGCTCACAGTGAAGGAGACAGACCATCATCCTCCCCCTCCTCCTCCTCCTCATCACCTCCCGTTCTGTACAGGAGGGCAAACATATCATGTCTAGGCAGAAAGCAGCTTTCCTATTGTATCGCTAGAACACGGGCGTCTTTTGATTTGTTTTATTTTTTATTGTTTACATCGCACGCCTGAGTGCACTTCCGTACCTAAAGAACCGTTAAAAATGTAAATAAAATAAAAAACAGGGGACTTGGGTGAACTAAATCCAACGCCACCGCCTTCCCTTCGGAAGAAGCCACAGTTCAAAAGGATCCCGTTCGCTCCGTGACACGCTTGGTTTTGATCGTCTTGCCCCGTAACAGCACCCTGCCCAGAGCGGGCACCACACTGCATTGATAGTCATGGACCAGGCATCTTCTCATTTTGGCAAGGCACGCTTCCTCCCCTCATCCCCACACCTCTCCCACTAAGTCGGGCTTACCCCCCCCCCCCCGCTCCCCCTTTAAATAGCAGCACTTTGGAGAAGAATGACACTTGGCGGCTTTGCGTGAATTATACATTGACACACATATACATATTTACAGGGCAGAGTCGTCTGAAAGATCTCCGGACAGCGATGACAGAGAGAGAGAGGGACATTGGACGTAGAGGACTTCTGTCAGTTGATCTAACGTCCTTTTTTTTCCCTGACAGACGTAAGGACAGAGGCAGGGACGGCAAGAGCGAGGGACTGACGGCCGTTGAGGCCGTACGAAAAAAATAAATTATAATACACCCTTTTTTTTTTTTTTTTGCCCCTCCTTTAGTTGTCCCGTTTCATGTATCTCCCCTTTCCCGCCGAGGAAAAGTGTCGCGGCGAGGAGGGGCTTTGGAGGGACCAGGGCGAAGCCTTCGATGGTCTTGGGGAGCCTGGGGGAGCGGAGGCCCAGCGAGGAGGGTCGGCTGGGGCCTCTCTAGGAGTGCTTGATGGTGTATTTGCCCTTCTGCAGCTGGGAGACGTAGAGCTTGGACTTGGTGCCGTCCAGTCGCTTGAACCACACCTCGTCATGGTTGACGGTGGTGATGATGGCGCTGCGGAGGAAATAAGGGGGGGGGGGCTTTACGTCAGTGTTTCAACTCGTGCGTTCTCTATATCCGTCGCCATCCACACACACGCAACTCACGCAAACTCTAGTCACAAACACCCACCATTCAGAGAAGACACAGGCAAAGAAGGTGTCTTCGTTTTTAGTTTTTACGTTTTTCAACCGTTCCAAAATTTTCTCTCACCGTTTAATGTTTTTGTTTGACTTCGGGTAAAAGCAAAGTCAAAGCACCTCTGTTTAAAGCACACACACACACGCACACGCACACGCACACGCACACGCACACGCACACGCACACACACACACACACACACACACACACGGCTGCTGTACCTGGTGGGGTACTCGTCCTTCCTGTTGATGCAGATGGCCTGTCCTCTGCAGTACCACTGGCTGTCGTAGAACAGCTTGCCGTCCTCTGAGCGGGCCACGTGGTGGTGACGGTCGGGCTTAGTGGCCGGCGCTGCAGACACACACACAGAGAGAGAGAGAGAGATATTAGGACAGAGCGAGAGAGATATCTTACGACAGAGAGAGAGATATTAGGACAGAGCAAGAGAGATATATTAAGACAGACAGAGAGAGAGAGATATTAGGACAGAGCGAGAGAGATATCTTACGACAGAGAGAGAGATATTAGGACAGAGCGAGAGAGATATCTTACGACAGAGAGAGAGAGAGAGAGAGAGAGAGAGAGAGAGATATTAAGACAGAGAGAGAGAGAGAGACATGTTAAGACAGACGGAGAGAGAAATATATTAAAACAGAGAGAGAGAGAGAGACATATTAAGACAGACAGAGAGATTGATATTAAGACAGAGAGAGAGAGAGAGAGAGAGAGACATATTAAGACAGACGGAGAGACAGATATATTAAGAGAGAGAGAGAGAGAGAGACATTAAGACAGACAGAGAGATTGATATTAAGACAGAGAGAGAGAGAGAGAGAGAGAGAGAGAGATACTAAGCCAGAGACAGAGATATAAAGTTATAGGGTGAAGAATGTGAAAACGAAGTGCACTATTCACCACCAGACTCTCCGACGTGAGACACAGCTACAAAAGAGGCGGATTGCGCTTACTTCCACAGTGCTAACCAACCTTTCTAACATGACAATTAAAAGTTTTGTTGGCTTTCTAAACATTGAAACGGGTCAAGACAACGGCACGGAGAGCTCACCGTCGACCTTCACTCGGTGCGGTCCCAGCGTGGCCATCGCCTGCGGGGCATACAGACGCAAAAACGCAAAAGGTCAAATCACCGTAAAAAAATAAAATAATGTACAAAAATAAAGATAACCTGGCTAGTGGAGACTGCTAATCGATATGGAAAGGCCAACGTGTTCCGGGACTAATACCTTTCGTATGGCCGTCCAGTCCTCCAGGATGTCCAGGTCTTGCAGCATGTAAACAATATACGGCCGTGAGGAAAGGTTAAGGAAAACAACGGCGCATGCGCACACATACACGCGCACACACACGAGCGCACACAAGCGCGCACACACACGCGCACACACACGCGCACACACACAGAGGAGAGGACGTATTGTAGATATGTGTAAAGATGTAAGATGGGAGGAATAGAAAAGGATATCCGAGACGACGACGGGCTTCTTCTTCTTCACGGGGCAGAATGGATCCTTCTTCTTATTCTTCCTGGAGTGCAATCCATCGTTCCACAACTCTACACACACACGCACACGCACACGCACACGAAACACGGTAATGAGAGAGTGACAGAACAAACATTTACCAGCAAATTACCAATTGATCTCAGCCATCTCGCTCGTGCGATATGTCAACAGTTTGCCTGAGTAGTCAATGCACTGTGTAAAGCTGGCATGCATTTACAGAGCAAAGGAAATAATCAGTAGGTAAATACTGGACCAGCCTGTAAGTACACCAATACAATCGGCAGCTAATATTATGCTGTGCTTCGGGTAAACCGACACCTGTCACACTGGTCCCATAAACACTGCAGCGTTATTTAGAAACCAACCACGTACTGACAATAAGATATACGAGTCTTGCTCCTCTCCAAAACAAAGCATCATAAGTGGCCACTAGAAACCTGCACGTGTGTGTGTGTGTGTGTGTGTGTGTGTGTGTGTGTGTGTGTGTGTGTGCATGCAGTACCTGAGGTGATGTCGATACTGTGTCGGTCCTCTTCCAGGCGTCTGATCTTCTCCTCCAACTCACTCTGAACCGTGTCAAACAGCAGCAGCTTCTCGCTCTGGACACAGTGAATTCCATCAAAATAAATAAATAAAAAGATGTCAGCGCTTAACGAACGAACCCAACTTAGCTTCAACAATAAATAATACATGATATGAAACTGAGCTATGCAAAAGCAGCCAGGGGGTCAGACTATGGACCTAAAAACAAAAGTGATGTTTTCTTTTAAACCCTCAGGGTTCAACCCGACCCTTAGCCCTTGACCTCTCACCTCACAGTGTTGGCACGCTGCCTTGATCTCGCAGTCGTACTTGTTTTTCACTGACTCCAGGCAAAGCTCTCGGTAGATACCTGAAAAAAGGCACTCAAGATAAGCCTGCTTATCGTTCACAGTGGTCAAGATAACTGTGACTCTCCCCTAATTTATAGAACATTGAAAAACGTCTGAAATCAGGTGTACACAGTCACATTTCAATTTGGGGATATCAAAGCACGTGACCTTTCACCAACTCACCGGCAACTTTAGTCCTAATCTGCATGTTCTCTTGCAGGTTGGCCAAAGGCTCCAAATACTCCTGAGCACAGCCCGCTATCACCTCCTGCAGCTTGATGTCAACTTGGCTCAGACGCTCTTTGTAAAGCCTGGTAATAACGTTTAGGCTTTGATTCTCTTTGTATAGCTTTAGCTTAGTATATAACATTTGCAGCATTCATTTTTTTTTACCTGCTATAGACTCCTGTGTACAGCATTGTTTGATACAGCAAATAGTGCTATTTGAATACATTATTTGAATGTCATAAAAAATGTAATCCACTTTTACTGGATTAGGCTAAAATATAGCCAGTTGCACATCTTCACTCAGTGACTTAATAAAAGAGCATGCAAACTAGGGGAACTACTAGGTATCTCACTGTTCTTTAAGGTCTGTGAATTGCTTCTCCAAGGTGGTCATTTCGTCCAGGCATTCCATACGCCTCCTCTCACAATCTTCATCATCCATCTCTGTGTAACAAACAAATAGACACGCACGCACACACACATGCACAAGTAAACAACACAGTAATGTTAGCTAAAATTATTTGAGCTAACATTTACAAAAAAGCAGATCAAATTAGTAACCCTGACCAGTTTAATTTACGAACTAAGCGGGTAGTTACATTTTCAAAACTATCTAGCGCTAGCTAGCTAGTTAGCTAACGTCAACATTAGCTAGCTGCAGTACCAGAGCTGTCTCCATCTTCAGAAACAGACGAGCTGACAGTGTCCTCCTCGTCCGTGCTGCTACCGTCTTGCTCGGGGAAATCGACCTCCATTTCCTCGTGATTGCTCTCCTTTTTATGAACCGGCATTGTGGTTTAGAATTTAAAACAAAATTTTGTGCGAATTAACCAAAACGAAAAGGTCACTTTATACAGCAATGTTAGCTAGCTAGCAGCTAGCTGGTCAACTAAAACACAGAGAAAGGGAAAGCAAAACATGGCCTCCTAATTGGCCAATCAAATGCGTAGTCACTAAAAGTAACCAATCAGGTCAAGAAGCGATAGTTATGTACAGTTGTGGCTTGTGGTCCTAAATGTAACGCAGTTGACTGATAAAAAAAAAAAAGTTGAACAAGCGCTGTCATGTGTGGTGTTCAGAAAAAATAAATAGTTGCCAATTTGTAAAAAATAGTTGCCAATTCGTTCAAATCAACAACTAAACTATTTCAGTACTCTAGCAGACCCGCTGGAGGGCGTACATAGCATACTAAAAGCATGACATTGGCATGTTCCGTGTCAACTGTATCACCATATCTTCTCATGGGTTACAACCAATTTGTGACCTATATAATCTGCTTGCAAAGGTATTACAAATGCACATCCTGTCTACTCAGAACTAAAACAATCTTTACCATTGGTGGTTCCATGTGGTGGAGGATCAAGAAGCAGATCATTTTCACACATAAACACATCAAAGTTACATGAATAAATAACTATTTATATAGTGAGTGATACTTATTTACTGAATAAAGAAACAAGAAAAGATACCCAAAAAAAGTGCAGTGCTCTTTGGGTTGTGGTTTGTTGTTTCCATTGCCACGATTCAGACTTGACGGTCTGGCCCATTTTTACACCAGCTCTATAATTGTGTCACGGAAATTCAAACCTCAATACTTGGTGCAGTACATCATGTACCTAGATTAAATGATACACACATTTTTCGTAGAATAACTTTAAAGAGAAAGCAACAGACCAACTAAGTAAGAAGTGTTCTATGAAAATTAATTGATAATGTGAAGCATAATGTGAGTGTGTAAGCAGTGGTGGGGTAGTGTTAGTGTGATCCCAATTTCAAAGGGCTCTGTCTTTTGCTTATTTTCATTACTTAATTGAATGTGTGGACTGTAACTTCCGAAAATGTGCTTAACACAACTTTTCTCTCCATGACATTTTTGTAACATATGAATGTCAGCGCAACACTAGGGTTTATGGAAAATAGTTAAATCAAGATAAAGGTTTGTATGAGGATGTGACCATCCGTTTTCTGTGTGGGCGCTTCCTAAAGGGGCACAGTGACTAAATATAGACCAACGCACACACACACACACACACACACACAAGTATTCTACGCATACATTAATTTGTAAAATACCCACATGCAACCATGAAAGATGTATGCACACACAACCAGACAGAAACAGAAAGCCTGATTTACACACACAAACTCCGAGAGAGAACAAAGGCAGTCAAAGAGTCTAACCATAAAATTATACTGCGTAGGAAATTATCTAGGTCAGCTAAAATAAATTAAAATTATTCGTAGCTCAGAAGTCTTTGCTCACTTTGTCCATGTTCTCATGTTGTCTAGACGTCTGTCTCACAAACAACTAAATAGGCTTACACTGTTAGGCATGAAATGTGTCTTCTAGTTTGACCTGCTGAGTTTGGTTGTGTCACTACCCCTCCTGTCATATGGCTTTTGTTAATCCTGTTTAGATTAAACTCGCAGTACAGGCGTTAGTGTCACACACTGTGACTTAGAAGTTGGAAATGACACTTTGTCCCTCTGCCAGACGTTTTGATCTGGTGTCAGTATAGGGCAGTTCAGCTGGTCTAATACCCCTCGCTGTAAGCTACAAAAGGTTGGTACCGTGGGAATGCCAGCGGAATGTGTCATCGGTATCACCCCTACTCCGAATAACACCTACTTTTCTTTGAACAGATGCACCGGCACATTCACCTTGAAACCATCCGAGGAAAGAGGGTAGTCTCAATCCGAGCTGTCATCACAGTTTCAATCCACAGGTCCCTGAAGTACCTGTTTTCAGTACATGTATTTGCTTCATCAGCATTGTGATACATATTCTAGACGTTCCTTTTTATTACTATAATCAGACAAAACATTGCAAAAAATGAAGAGCTATATTTAAAACAGCACACTCACTATTACTGGTTTTGATACAAAAAAAATTCCCCTTCTGCACTGTTCTAGGATTCTTATGCAGTATTCTTCTATACATAGGGCTAGTTTTCCGGACAATGATTAAGCGAAGTCCTTGACTAAAAAAAACATTTTCAATGGAGACTCTCTATTGACAGTGAGATTCAGTCTCTATGTCCGGGAAACTGGCCCTTATATTTTTTCATAGATTCATAGATCCATTCTACAGTTTTATCGCATTACCTCCACTCACAATGACCCATTTGATCTGTTTGGTGGCCTGCAGTGCCTGTTGGCACAGTAAAGGTAAATGCATTTTTGTTCTATTGTTGATTTTGTTCCAGGAGCTCAGATCATTAAACAAAGATAATCTCATGTGTTCAATATTACATAATTATTCACTTTGTAAAAAGGGGTAACATTTGTCCATTATTGTAATATGCCTTTAATGCATTTGGTAATTTGTATGACAGTTTTCCTCAATTGTGTATGCTCCAATACAATTAATAAAAGGGAGACATATTATACACACACTTTTATTAGTCCGATTTTTTCATTAAAATACATTTTGTTGCAGCCAGGTGCAGGGCGCAGCCATTATGACTCATCTAGAATAACGACCCAGGACTACGCTAGCTGTCTTTATTAAACCGTGCAGGCAGTGGGGAGAAGGTGCCATGTGACACAGTGCCATATTATAACACCCACCTCTCACAATGACCAGACAGTCACAGAGCATAAACGAGGGGGAAGTTGCTGTATCACGTGGGTGTACACTTGGTCCCTGGAGTGTTTCCTTCACCTATTTCCTTCAGAACCTTGTCAAAGCAATGCTTCTGTGTGTCAAGTGACTGTTAGTTCATCAACACGTTGGTAGGGGGCGATGTAAAGAGCTTAGTTACACTGATGTCCTAGATGGTGGTGCTCATGGAAACCGCCACACAAAAACACAAGCAAGCGCACTTGTGGAGTTGTGCAAGAACATGTGAGATATAAATTGGAATTTCCAATACTTCCAACTGTAGATATTTCACTGTATGCAAACACAATCTTAATCCTGAACCTTTTAAGAAAAACATGCTTGCAGAACAAAAAGCACCCAGTGTCAGCAAAATGTATTATTTGCTTTCTCGGTTGGTGTAGAAGAATGCATGGAACTCATAGCAGACCAGAGATGGAGGGAGTGTTTGTCTGTTTAGTGGCGCCTGGGAGTGTGACGCAAACAAACCAACGCACACTCACTTCAGAAACTATGGCGTAGCGCCCTCAAAAGGTGTGAAGACCTCGTAGATACAGTTGCTATGTTGTTACTGTCCCCACACTGAAAACCGTAACTAGGGGAGGTTAATTCAAATAGCAGGTAGGCCCTCTCACGCAGGTAACGCCAGTCAATGTGTTGCGCAAGACAAAGGAGTTTCCCTATGGGGATATGCTCACAGATTCACATCCTATTTCCAGGGTCAGGTGTTACACAAACCAAAAAAGATCTAACATAATGTTTAGCAAGGTTGTAGTATCTAATATATTTCCTATTAAAATTATATGCAATATAATTTACATTCCCTGCAATAGTCTAGACGACAATGTGTGTTATGTGTAATGCATACAAATCATCTGAAAACCAAATGCTTCGCAATCCATTTGATATTTACAATTTTACCCAATTGAGTAGTTTCCACGATGAGAAACCTAGCGGTACATATTTGTAACACTGGAATGGGTTACTTCAGTCACATATTTTTGGAACATGCAGTTATCAGTGATGTCACAAATGGGTTTCTATAAGCTAAACTTTGACTATTGCTCCTTTGTTTTGCTGCACTTTGGGCACCCAAAGTCACATAAGTCATTTTGCATTGAAAGAAGTACCCAGATCTAGAGTAAGACGACTGCTTTTCAATAGGTTCTCAACTCCGGCTGAGTGCTCCAGACATGGAAGGTTTTTTTCTTGTTATAAAAATAGCATACCATTAATATCTCATGAAAGGCTTGCAGAATGTTGCAACAGTTTTTGCATGCTTTTAGACACATCCCCTCTCATACCCCATGCTAAATTACCACTGCATTCTGGAATTGAATGATTAGTAACAAATCAGCAAAGCATTAGCACATTTTAACCTAGACTAAAATTGTGGGATGCTGCATTGAATGTAGCATTAGACCTTTACTTGACTCAAAATAGACCACCTGTGGCTGCACTATATTTGCAGCAGTTGATGGAAAACACACAATTTCCCTTTATAACCCATTTCTAACCAATAATTTCCCCAGCTAGAAGGGAATTCTTTAGTCTGTCACTTGGCTCCTTCAGGTGGTTCTCATTCATGCCCATGTCTCTTTCATTGATATAAACCTTCGAGCACAGGCATTGGGTCTTACCAAGGCCCTGTGAAGCAGGTAGATTTTTGTGTCTAATAGGAAACTACACGTTTTCATTCTGACTCCAAAGACTCATAATAGGGGGGGAATTTTCCCCACAAAAGCCCAGTCTACTTGTGAGTTTCCCTAACTAGGCTAGATAAGTCATGTATGGAAATCCCCGACATTTTAGGACTCCTCCCTCCTCGAACACAGCAGATAAAAACCCAGATTTGACGCCCTCCCTCTTCATCAAGCAAGCACTGAATTGACAAGAGGAAAGGTATAGTTATTGTGATAGTCTGCACTCGCTATGGATGTCTACAGAGTATCTAACCACAACCCAATGGATAATAACGTCGGTGAAATTGATCCAAAACATGGAAAAACGTTGGCTTTGCCGGATGACCGTTTTGACAGTGGCCTCGATTCGCTAAAAGAGGAGGACGCGTTACTTGACCAGTTTGATGACTTGACTTTGAGATCGAGTGAATATTCCGTGGAAAATGAGTATATAAATGAACCTTGGAGAAAAGCCGTGACCGATGATGGTGATACGTAAGTGAAATATCTTAACTAGTTTTAGCAAATTAAAACATGTAAACATGGCTACATTAATTACATCGGCAATTGACAGAAAGCTTTAATGCAAATCCCTGCATCTCGGGAATATGCACATTTGCAAATTAATTTCTTTTGCAATATTTCCAAAATAATTTAATTGCACGGAAACATAAGGATTGTGCATCGCTGCACGGAGCTGCGCGTGGTTGTGAGTGTACTTTTGCTCGATTGAGTCTGGGCGGAGCCAAAGTGTTCTCAGCGCATTCAGGAAAGTCCCTGGCTCAATGCCAAGAACTGATAACACATCAGATGTGTCAAGCCACAACTGGTGGAAATAACCCGGCCAAAAAAAAAATCCATTCTTGCGCAACGCTTCAGTTCTTAAGCTTTATTCTTGTTTTACCCACTTCCTCTGAATGTATTATTGAAGTAGACTACGCAAGTTTTTAAAATATTTTCTCCCCCCCCCCCCCATACAGGTTTCTCCACCTCGCCATTATTCATGAAGCCACAGATCATGCAAATCAGATGATCAAGCTGTCTCACAATGTACCCTTCCTCAACATACAGAACAACCAAAGACAGGTAATTATCAACAAAACCAAGACATTCTGCCCGATTCATAAAAAAAGTGTACACACACACACACACACACACACACACACACACACACACACACGTTTCTTAAAACAAGTTATGATCGACATTATAAATACTATTTGGTTGTGATTACACAAATGACCACGGAACTGGTTATAAGCACCATCAACAACTCTGTTCTGACTTTGACTAATGAATTATCTTCTTTTTTTATGTGTCCACCTTCAGACTGCCCTCCACCTGGCGGTCATCACAGAACAGCCCCAGTTGGTCGAGAGGCTTCTAAAGGCTGGCTGCGATCCACAGTTGGCCGACAACAGTGGGAACACCGCCCTTCACATCGCATGCAAACGGGGCTCCCTCACTTGTTTCAGTGTCATCACCCAGAATTGCCATCGCCACCTCTCCTCCATCCTCTTATTCCCCAACTACAGTGGTAAGCATTCAGATCTGAGCGGGACTTGTTGTATTTACATGACGTACAGTGTACAATGCCACAGTTTTATAGAACGTTAGGCCTACGTTTCCACCAGGTGTTCCAACATACAGAAGTGTTCCCTCCCTCATGTAATGCACATTATTGTCATATGCCTTTTTGAATGGGGTTATCTGACCAACTGTTCTTCTTTTTAACAGGATTGAACTGCCTCCACTTGGCATCCATTAACGGCTATCTCTCATTGGTAGAAAGCCTTATTCAGCTTGGTGCCGACATCAATGCACAGGTAGGATTTTTGTTCAAATTAGTTCTAGGTCATTAAGTGACATTAAGGTGAAACTGCAAGTGATGGCAATGGGAACTAATCGTCTCTGTGCCTCTTGTTCCCTATAGGAACAATGTAGCGGTCGGACATCTCTCCACTTGGCGGTCGACTTGCAGAACCCATCGTTGGTCCAGCGACTCCTCGCTCTGGGGGCAGACGTTAACTGCCTAACCTACGGGGGTTACACGCCATACCACCTGACCTACGGGCGGCAGAACACTGCGATTCGCCACGAGCTGCATGAGAAGACTCCTCAGGAGATGAGAGCGCTGCCCGAGAGTGAATCCGAGGACAGCGAGGTGGATGACTTCTCTGGCGATGAGGTGAGAATTAGAGACCTCATTCACTCATGTGGATGAATGGATTCTGATTAAAAAACAAACAAACACAATAGTTTGTTTCAAATAGTAAAAAAAAAGAAGAGATTATTGCTTTGTGGACAGTATTTCTGGGATATGAAGAATGATTCACTTCTATATGGAATACTAAAATCTATTTTTTATTCTTGTTCACCACAGATATACGATGACATCAAATTTGGGAACTAAAGTAGCTGTGACACCTTCGTTCTAGTGGTAAAGTCGGTGAGGCTGTGCGTGTGCCCAGCCACAGTACACAAGGAAGGGTTGGCCCTAACAGAGGGGACCCCAGAGGTCCTCAGGTCCTGGTTCCAGTACAAGGAGGTGGCCTGCAGAGGCTACATGCAAGACTGAAGATGGCGTCTGGTCAGGGTCATAAGAATTGCTGATCTAACTCCCAAAGAAACATATTAAAAGACTCTGACCTCAAAGGGAACTGTTATATTTCCGTGTGTGTGTATATATATATAAATACGTATATAACAAATCTATGTAATATATTGTAAATACACAGATATATTTTTTTATACTTGAACATAAAACTGTTATTCAATGTGAATGGAGACACTATTGAGGAAAAATACATGTGATGAATAAATGGCATTTTAAAATTTACAAACGCGAGTTTCATGTTTCTGCACCCTGCCGTGGGTGGTAGTTATTATTCTGAAATAATTGAGTTTGTCAGCTTGTGGAGCCCTCTCCGTATATCACATCACTTACAGTAACACATACTCACAAAGAGGAAAAGCGTCATGTTAGTTTTGAATTGAAACTTACATTTGAAATGACACAGCTTTTTAAAACTTTAGGATTTCCTGGTCGGGTTGCTGAGTCTCGTGAGTCACGTTAAAAGTCCCCTGGATTGTTAGGGGAACTCAAGCATAATTCCGACAAGGAAGTTTTGCTCATTGAGTAACTGGGAATAATGCTAGTAGTAGGAAGTAGTTTGGAATTTCAAGAGGATAACATTTTTGACAAGCATTTAAATGGCGGCATTTTTACGATAATCAACTACAAGTCATACTGAAAGGGAAATCAAGTGTGTATTAAGACTGACAAAACGTCATACAGCCAACATTAACAGAACAAACTGTCGGAACATGTCTGCCAAAGTGGCTATAGTAACATAAAGCTTAAAATATAGATACAGCTTTTTCTTCTGCCCTTCTGTGTCAGTTGAATGTGAAAATAGAAGTCAACTGAGCAGAGGAAAAGTCCCTTAGCGCAAGGATTTACAGCAACCTATCCTGTAATTGCAGTTAAGTTGTAAACTTCAGCCGTAAACCTCTTCTCTCAGGGGAGTTTCCTGGGAATGCCACTCATTTACGGGCAATTTAAAGACACCACTCCAAAGGTTAGTTCTCTCTAGGTGAACTTAAACCCCTTGCATGGTTGTTTTTTTATTTCCAAGAAATAACTCCTGTTCGTCTTCGTCTTTTCATTGTTTTTGGTGGCAGTGGGAAATACAGGGAAAATCCATAAGTAACACATAATAACATAAACAGTCCTCACACCCCACATCAGGCTAAAGATAGCGTTGTGTAAGCAGAATCAGCAGAGACAGAACATATAGTTTACAACATCCAACATCTCAGTTCTAAGTCACCTAGTGTGAGCAGCCCCGTCCAGACAAATGATGAATCGGAAATGCATTCTTGGCAAAAGTGTTCTGTCTGATATTAACTTGTTTAGTCTTTTGTCCAAGAAATGCATGCTATTCATAATAATTCTCAAAGCAGAACAATTAATAAGTTGAGTATCTTTAACATGTACATGGTGATCAAGAAATTTGAAACCGGTTTTCTATTGCCTTAAAATCCTACATGGATGGTTTGATCCCTCGCTATCTTCCCTGTAACACAAAACTGGTGTCGTGTTTACAAATTTGATGAGAACCTATGAAAAGCAGGCCGCAACCAGTTTAGACCATTGTATAGCAGCACACCACATTGCTGCAGTTAGTCATGTGACCTAGCGCTTATATGACCACAACAGGAAGCTACAGGCAGCCCGAGCTCTACGCTGTGCAACTAGACCCTGTGAAAAGTTCCTCTGATTCTAAATTTGTCTGAAGGACTACCACTCAAAAACAAAGGTGCAGTATTTCAGTAGTAAAGCTGGAACCTGGTACATTTAGTCTGCCTTATAAAGCACAATGGTTAATTAAAGTACACTGCATATGCATTAGCCTTTACATAAGGTTGTTTTTTGTCCACTCAAACTGCATACTTCTGTTTTTAAAAACATAAGACAATTGGTTTTACTCCAAAACGTTTTATTTCTTAAATGGAACAATGGTGAATATACAGCAAACAAGGATAACATCGTTCTTCTGGGAACTACAATTCCCATCATTCTCTCACTTGATCCTACATGCGGCACAGGAGTGACCTCAGTCCCTCTCTGACAGAGCAACCAGATGTACATCGATGTCAGCCTCTGTCAGAATCCTGAAAGGTAAGAGGGACATTAATACAATTATGTAAAATAAGTTCATTGGTGGTTTTTAAACAACACACTATTCAAGGGATCTCTCGAATTAAAGATAGTCCTAGAACTGTGAAATAGATTTGTAGAAACATACAATATGTCTAAATTGGCCTGAACTTTATAACAATGTTTGTTTGTTTAACAATTGTTTATAACAATGATGCCCCAAACTGTCATTTTCTGAAATATTCGACACAACTTAAAGAAACAGTCAACTTGGCGTATTTGAACTTTTGAGCCATTGAAAACCGGTTCCAGTAAAGAAAAGCTAAAATACATTTCACTTACGGAAATAAAGTAGATACCTAAAACAAGAAAGATCTGAAAACATTAAATATGTGTAATTGTCTTTAGCCTAGGCGTATTTAAATATATGGCCACGACTGTATGTTTGTTCTCAGTTTAGTGGAACAGAGTTTGAGGCAGTGCCATACCTGAATTTAGGCTCATCAGTTGTGATGACACCTATCTCCAGCTCAGAGGGCTTGAAATCAATGGACAGGACCGTTGACAGACAAGTGATAGCCGTCTGAAGGGAAAGTACGTGAGAAAAACAAAAGACAAAGTAAAAAAAAAAAAAAGGTGAGTGTTGCAGCAAAGTAATTTAATTTCTATGCATTGCTCATTATATATCATCCGCTCTTTCAAGTTAGAAAATCTGTACCTCAATGGTTTGAGCAAAAGTCCAGTCTAGTTTCTTTTTTACTTTCTTCTCCAGGAAGCTGGTTGCTTCTGTCTGCTTGACCCCAGCCGCCGTGGCCTTGAATCCGCAGTAGTAGCCGGCCGGGTCACACTTGTAAACCTGGGGGCCACACTCCTCGTCCACGCCGATCACAATCATGCCTGGAGAAGAGGGAAGATCCCTTTCAAAAAAGCACAAGTGTCCTGGTCTTTTTTTTCCCCAGCTCTTGAAGGAGATGAGCATTTCCACCAGGAAGTCTACTCTGTTGATCAGCGGCACTATTAAACAGCGACTGGCCTATTTTAGAGCAATGTGAGCCCTGGTTCCTGCGCATCAAAAATTCACAACAGATAAGGCAATTGTGCAGTGCAATGGGGGTTATTAGCAGACAGGAGTAATGCGTTTTGGACAGAGTTGTGTCCGAGCTTAACTGTTCACTTACAGCAGCCGAGCGGCCTCATCTCTGCGTTCTGTGTGTACACCTGTGAGATGTCTGCCATCCTCTTGCACAGCATGTCCACAGGAATCTCATAGCCATACTTGTACATCCAGTTGGCAGCCTCGTAGCGCGCTCGTTGGACCTGAGACTTACTGTCGGCTGAAAGAAGGCCAAAGTGAGAGCGAGGGGGAGAAAGAGAGCAAGAGATGCAACTTTAGAGATGTCAGGTTTCAATTTACATTATAAAATCAAACCTAACTAAATGAAAGAGAAAAGGGAATATTAAAATTGTTTTAAAAAAAAAACGTGATATCATAATTGGGGGACTATTGGTGGTTTGAGTACCAGCTTAGTTTAGTAAAACGAGGAGAACATTAAGAGTCGGCCTTGAATGTGGATGAAGTTCCAAATGTGTTGTTCTTAAGTACCTGTCATGCCGGACATCACACACCCGATGTTTTCTGTAATTCTGAAGAGGTGACTGACTGTGGAGGCATCTAGAAGCTTGTCCTAAAACACAGAAGATAGAGTCCAAAATGTAAGTATCCATGTAGTAATATGCATCCCACTGATGTAATTATCATGTTAACTTACTGGAACTTTTTTCTGTGTGACAACCACTGCACAGTCCTTCCCTCTGACAGCAACTGATGTGAGACCGCCTTGATTTATAGCCTTGAAAGCATACTCTGCCACAACACAACAAAAGCATATTTAAATAACTTGGTTTGGTGAAGATCCGCCATCAACCGTATTAAATTACAGGGAATCATCAGATCTATGCTTACGATATGAGTTAAAAATATGGCTATATGTTTAACTATATTGTATTTTTTTCGCAATTAGTTAATACAAGGGATGTTACTCCTCCTTGTATGACATAAGTTCTAGCCAAAGCTAGTACTAACCTAGCCACGGTTTGTTGTTTTCTACCGTACTTGGAAGTTATTTACATATATTTAGCATCAAATCAGCTAGGTCATGTCTAACCAAATATTTGACAGGAACCAATCTAAATAAGTTCTGCTGATTTTATCGTTATGTCTTATATTAGGTGCCGTGTTTTAGCAACATGCTAGCTGATGTTAGCTAACCATGACAGAGCACGTCTTAGCCAGCTAACATAAGCGAGACGACTATTGTTTGCAAATGCGTGAAATATTATATTACTAACCAACTTGGTAGAGTCTTCCTTCAGGAGAGAAGATAGTGATGTGACGATCGAACCCTGCGCTTGAACCCCGAGACATTTCACCCAAAAGTAAGGTAGCTGAGAAGCTAACAAACAGTCCAAGAAAATGTCATGCAGAATTATTCTGACCCGGATACTGGTCGGGTACTATTGGTATTGCATCCGGTGTTACAAGCAAGACGCTCGACGAGAGATGCCATGGTAACCAGCAGTCCGCTTGTCACGTTTTATAATAATATTCGCTGGTCTTCGCTCTCTCACTTTTACTCAACAACTGAATCTAAGCATGTCTAGAACTTCTATTCTATTCTGTGGTTCATAACATATACCACCACAATCCAACTAATAATAAGTACAATTACCACAATTGTTTTATTACAATTAGCCTACAATATTGTTCTTTATTTTTATAATTTTGTTTGATGGCCAAACTATTATGCCTATTACAATTTCCCCCTCCTGCTGCAACCGGGATCAAATGAAGGGGCAGTACTTCCATTCCATTGTAATAAGAAAATATGTCAATATTTATCGTGTTAACTTTATTGTAAGAACATATATGGCAATAACATGGTTATTCTTTTCGAAAGCTTATAGTGTATAGAGTCTAACATGCACAGCACATATTGATCTGCATGGTTCCTTAACTCAACAGAGTAACTTATGATACATAAAACAGCTTTTCCTCTCTTCAAGAGAGAAAACCATTAGGCCTATGGATTCTAGAGTATAGACCGATCAGTAAGACTGCACACGTAAAAAGGGAATAATAAGGCCGATTTGTATTGGTTTCTTCAACTCTCTATAGGCCTACATAATTGTAAGTTCCCAAAACGTGTATAAAGTTAAGTACAAAGCATTTTGACAACGTTTTTGCATGACATACCATAATCATATAATCATCTGCTTGTCTGCTATCTTTGGTTTTTACATTTGTGCCACATCACCATGCTTCAATTGCCAGTTGTCAATTGCTTCTGCTTTCTGAAGAACTTGCAAATTAAGTTACAATGAGTAAGCTAATTTGAGGAACATTCTTTAACACTTTGGATTACACTGGCAGTAAATCACAAGATGTATGACAAGGATGCTAGTGGAAAGATAACTCCCCTAAAATGCTTTCAATAAAGTTTCAGCAAGCACATCAGATCACACACAAATACATAATCACACTTTTTAAATGCAACTGAAATAAATACAACTTAAATCAAGCATGAATTTGACTGAGCTGGCTAATGAATACATCACTTTTTACGGTTCTGTTTAGATAACCAATAGTCTGTGGCCCCTTTTGTTTTACACTTTCCACACCATCGTTCCGTCCGTCCGTCCGTTTGTCCGCCCATCCAGCCATCCATCCATCAATCCATCCATCCATCCATCCTGTCGTTAATTTATCAACACTATTGTTTGTGCATACTCAAAACAATATTTATTCTGTGCAAGTCTACCCTTTAAAGGAGAAAGACCCCCTCCCCCATAGCCTGTGTAGAGATGAGTGGGTCTAATGGATTGACTTTGACGGGGGTGCAGGGGGATCTCCACCAAAATTTGGTACTTTTGTTTTCATACAGCACAGCCACGACCAACCTAACATTTTCCTAACACACCACATGTTAGGCAACATGAGAGACATTCCGAGAGAGTGCCTCTATGACACAGCCACCCTCTGAAATGATTCTGTTCTCAGTTCATTCACGGAAGGAGTACTTTTGTTGTGAAGGCCTAAATCTTTAGCAGAAGTTCTAGCACAGCATTTCAAGGCTGGAGAATTGAGTTTGTTGTTTGGTGTTGGTTGTCTTTCTGTAATATTATATATTACAAATACGTAAAACAAAAAAATCTAATTTTATGCCTAAACATTGCATGTCACCACAATATTTATTTTAAACAGTGATTGGTAAAGGCACAGGTTTCTGAGAAGTTCTATTCAAAACTGCATACGTGTAGATTCAACAATCAATTACACATATTGAATCCTTTAAAAATAAAAGTGTATAAATGACCACACCTTGTTTTGAAGAGTTATTTTCTCTGTAAAGATGTTTTACTTAAAACAACATATCGCACTGTAAACTAACTCCAACCAAATTTATCATTAAATTTGAACCCTGCGAATCAAATCATTTCACAATAAAAATAAAATGTTGGTGCTCGTCTCTAAACTTTGGAACAGGCTGCCAGTAAGCCTACTGTCTCACTTAATTTCTTCTTAAATTTTTTTGATGATTATTACATTTTTTATTATTACCTTATTATTATTAATAATGATTAATTATCAATATTATTTGTAATAGCATTCATTAAATTATCTTTTTATTTTGTTGTCTTAGTTCACTTAACCGTTAAAATCCCCTAACCTGTGACAAACTAAAAGCGTTTGTCTGTGGGTGTCTGAAACTTTGTTTCTTGTGACTTGCAAATCTGCCAGCCCCTTCTTCCCACAACATTAGTGTGACATTCTTTACAGCCCCTCAGTGGTCAGTTATAACACTCTCCAAACTCACAGTTGCTAAGGGGACAGGGCGCCCACATGAGCACACACACAAACACACACACACACACACACACACACACACACACACACACACACACACACACACAAACCTCTTATGACCTTGACCTTTTTAACATTAACATATTTTTCTTTGCGTGCAGTCTTTCGGTCTTTTGTTTGGGGCTCTTTACAGTTTCACTGTGCCGATGCGGTGACTGGCATTGCATCGCCACGGTGCGGTTCTGTCTAGTTTCATTGTTGATCAGGGACAACGTGTGACCTGAAAACCCCGGTAGTTAGTGTTTCTATATGCTGGGCCTGTTCCAGCTGGGTCAATGTTCTCTATTACACTTCTCATCAAGGCTTTGACGTGCCTCACTAGGGAGTCCCATTCATGCTGTTTAGTGGTGGCACAATTTAGTCTAGGCTCATCTTACATTGACGTATCAGGCAATGCTTCCTGGTACGGCATGACGCCACAGTTTAAAACGCGCACTATAGTCAACATCAACTTTACAAAATATGTTCAAATGAATAGACCACACAGTTTCATCTGGTTGAATTAGCATACGTAAACAAAGAATATAACACAGTATATTCCTGTGAATCCCAGTATCATCTCCAAACGTATCAGCAAATATTAGCATGCGTAATGGACAACCTGGCAAGGAGTATCCATGCAAAGGAGAATGGATATGATCAGCAAGTAGCATATGTCTAGATTTTACTGTTATGATCAATTATGTAAAACTATGTGTTCTACCAAATGCTTTCCAAATCTAAAACCTCTCTTACTGTAGTAACTTGTGTTTGAAGTTAGAAAAGGGTCAAGGCTCAAAGGTCAAAAAGCAAAGTGGTTTGCGTAAATGCAGTGAAAAATTATGAAATAACAACCAAGCCTATGTTCTCAGTTGGGACAATAGGCAACGCCCAGAGTCAGGCAGAACTTATGGCCTTTGGTGGGACTTGTCGGTGGCCTTCCATGGGTCTTACTTCAAACTCTCTTTTCAGAAGAAACCTGTCTCAGGAAGGGTAACAGTTGAGCGGCGAGTGTTTAAGTTAGCGACGCATTGTTAAGACTATTGACGAGGGCTGTATGTGAACTGGCAGGTGTGTGCAATACAATAGGCCAGCTAGGGGAAGGGGGATATCCGTGTCTTACCATAAATGTCACATGACCAACTTTAAATAACCGAGGGGGTTTGCTTAGCAGGAAATAAATCCCACACATGAAAGGTCGCGTGAAAGGTCCTGAAGAAATCTATTTTCATACACAATGGATGCACTAGCTGCAAATTCAGACATGAAAGAGTGTGTCTGATGATGAGACAAACAGACAGAGATATGCGAAGGACGAGTCAATGGACGTTGATGTGGTGGGTGAGAGTTGTGGTGCAAACCAACTGTTTTCCTCCCACACGATCACTGGCCATTAAACCTAAAAAGGTGAAACCAAAAGTCAATACATAGAATCGATCGGCCAACTTGACTGACACGTTCATCTGAAACTGGGCCAGCTCAACAGAGTATACGATTATTCATTTGAATGAAATACTTCTAAGTAAATACACACACACACACACACACACACACACACACACACACAAGAAAAAGGAATTACACTTAGAAAAAAACTTCCATTTATTAGGACATTTTAACAAGAAAAACATGGCAGTTTTGTGCTTTCGCAATCAAAACAACATTGCTTCACCAACCAACCTCAACCCCTAAAAATGTAGTGAGAAAAGAAAAAACAGTCGGAGAAGTCCCTCTGTTCGACCCATGCCACAGGGTAGCGGCTAACCCAAGACACCTTATCCTTTTTCTTCTATTCATGGCATTCTTGTCACGAAGGGGCTGTCAGAATCTTTAGAAAAAATCCCAAGCGGCCCAGCACATCAGCTCAGGCATATTCAGACAAGTTTCCGCTATCCCGTCCTGCAAGTGAACCCTCCCTCAATTCTGCCCTTATCTCTCTAACCTCAGTATCATTACGTATATTTATGTGTCATATGTGCTGTTTATTTAATCTTGTATGATCATAGACGCCAAACGTACGATAGCTTTCTCTGAACCGGACACTCATACTATAGTCACTATGACTGACTCCAACAATGTTAGTACTCGCCCTAAGGCTGACCAATGCAAGAGCTGAAACCTCTGTGGCAGAAATGAGCTCAAACTTCGAGAGACGAGGACATACACAAAAAGCTGTTATACCTAGTGAGAATTTCATTGCGTTATTGTTAAGCAACTTCAAAAAGAACGCAGCAGCAGTAACTGTCAATATCTGAAGTCATGATGACGAGTAGTGGAATCGCTCTGAGGAAATCTTAAAAAATATCTACTTGGAAGGATGGGAAGGATAATACACTACGTACCTATCTTTTTCTACAGAAGACTGTTTTTTTCAGTTGTATTGCACAAACAAGGTACCTTTTCCAGTTTTGGCCAGGGGTGAACTCATTTTAGTGCACAGTGAGTTCTACGAGCTTCTTTAACAACACAAGAGATCAACCCCTTCACAGGAGTGGGAGAACTCTGGGGTCCTGTTCCTCTGCCAATCACACAAAGTCAGTGGTGGTCGGCCCGTCCCCCCCTACAGTATTCACTGTTCACTTACCTTCAGCGCATAGCAGTCCTCTTCACTCCACTGGTGCATGACTGGGCGATGTAAAAGCTTGGTGAGTTGTTGCCAGTGCTTGGTGGGTACTGTTTGAGTGGTGAGCCTGGCCTGGTCATAGGGTACAGTTAAAAAAACAGCAAAAAGAGGCTCAAGGGAAAATGAGTCAATGGTAGGATGCATTTCAAAAATTCCCCCTGCTAGTGTACGTGTGCACACACTGACACACACACACTCACACACATTCACACAAGCGCTCACTTATTCCTTCATTAATTCAATGATTAAATCATCCTATCCAAGGAGAAAGGTTTCCTCCCTGACCACATTTGCGTACAGTGAGATAGTCGGATAGGATTAAAATGATTGACACCGAGCATTTGTGGTTATTTCAGTAGATTGTAGCCATAGCCTCGGAGTGCAAGGGGAATTTTACAGGGAGAAATCTACTTTTAAAACATGGACAACAGTTGACATCACCGCTGATGACCAAGTAGCCCATTTAGTCACGATCCGAATTTAAGGCTTTGAATTGACTAAACAAACCACATTTTGTTTATTTAGTTTCTAATCCAATTGATTATTTGGACATCAGACCTAGTATGTACGAACACGTTTTATGTATTTATAGCCGTGGTAAGGGACATACAGTATTCATAAAACTTGAAGTAAAAATGACTAAACAGGTTGTTACCTCTCTTGAATCTTTCTATAACAAACTCCTGAATTTGTCTTTTTTGTCTATCTTTTATGCTATCCCATCACCCTAAGGGGAAATTAAATGTAATTGTTGTTGGGAAGGAAATTGATTTACAAGTGTTCAATCTAGATGACTTGTTGTTTTGCCCAAGGCTATGCTGGGACTACCAAGTGGCTTTGTAACTGCAGAGCACTCAACTTTCATTTTTGCAGGGAGATGTTTGGAGAAAAAGAGGAATGTGCTCGCAAGGACTACAATAGTGCAGAATTTCGACTGGGAATTTCCCACTGTGCATGCACATGCGTGGAGCGCTACACTGAAAGCCATTTCTCTGTCAGAGGAATGTTTTTCCCAGCCAAAGCAAGAACAACAAGTTTTCAGTATGCACATAGAAAGGAAAGGACAACAGCAAAGCATGTGCAAAGTCACTGTCGACTTGTCTTTAGGTTATTGGCTTGTTTTGTGTATGCAGCTTTTAGGTAAAGAGCTGATGGCCAGCACTGTGTTATGCATTGAGCTAGTATAAAAAGATGTGTCTAGGTGGATTTATGATCCTTTCAAACTTTACAAAACAAAAATAGCCTGATGGCACATGTTTTTACATGGTGCATGTTTTAATGCAATTAAAAGTGAATGAATCTGAAAAAAACCCAAATCAGAGAAACAGAAACTTAGTTTCGTAACCAACCATTTCACTTCGAGCTGTGGCGTTCCAAACCCTTCCTCCTTCCTCATGGCGACCAAACTCACAGCGCGTACAAATAGACGCTCTGTTCCACAGAAAATGCCAGATGACTGCTGACCTCCAGTAGCACTTCCTCATACAGAGGCCACAACATCGTCTCGCTAAAATCCCCCAAACTTTCCCCTTCACCTCTCTCCCAGCCAGCTGCCCGCGTAATGGCCTTCGCAGGCCTCTCCCGCTCCAGCCGCTGCTTTGAAGCGCCGGGCTGGATGTCTGGCCGCCGGACCCCCCCCTCACTGCTGGAACTGAACACGGGTTGTGTCTGTTTCCGAGGCCATGTGCAGGGGTTAGAGGGGGGAAAAAACGGGGGAGGGGGGGGAGCAGGGAGCGAGGGACACCGCTGGTCCAGCTGTGTGATAGTAGTAGCATTTCAGACGGAGTCACATCTGTGATCGTTTGAACTTACAGGGCGAGTGGGGGTGGGGGTGGGGGGTGAGTGTGGGGGGGGGATTCCTCCTTACTTGAGACTCCGTGTGGAGCGCACATGCCAGGAAGCCGATGCTTGATTACATGCTTCACTTCTCTTTCTTGAGCCTGTCTTTTTCCTGCCGCTCTTGTGTTCTTCTTCCTGACAGACAGGCTGTCTGGCTGGTGTAGGGAAGGCGATAAGGATGGCGGTACCCCTCCCCTCCCCCTTCCATTAAAAGGGCTCTCTTGGTGTTCAAATGTTCATCAAGTAGCCAGAGACATAATTAGCACATTTATTTCAGCTGCCTAGAGTATGTGGGAGTCATACAGAGTAATTCCCCACAGCTAGAGCCCTTGGTCTGGGGATGGATAAAATAGGTAAGCACCCTGACAACCCTAACTTGCAATACATTCAAACGAAGCTTGTGGTGGCCTAGAATTGATTATACTTCCAACAACATAATATTTATATATAACCTGGGCTAAAAATATCTTTGTTTTTTCCTTCCTGAGCGGAATGCGTCTTCACTTTGTTGGTCAGAGCTCCGCAGCCAGGGAATTACCTTTCATCCAGGACGCAAGGAGCTCTTTCGTTTCCACGAACGTCTGAACGAGATGTACGAGATGTACTTTAAAAAAGGACGCACGCCTAGAAGCGATTCTCTGACGGAACACCAGCATTCCTCACATTCTGACGTATCCCATGGAGGCCTGCGTTCTGTTTAGATATTCTAATCTGTATCCCCTGAGGGGACTGACTGATAAAACAACATGTTTTGCTACATTTCAGGACAATTATCATAGGTATGGCTGATTGCATAAAAGGACAGGCCAACAGATAGAGAGAGATAAAGAGATGTGGAGAGATGGAGGGAGATAAGAGAGACCCGCTGTGCGTGTGTCTGTGTGTGTGTGTGTGTGAACGTGCGTGTGTCTGTGTGTGTGTGAA
This sequence comes from Galaxias olidus, assembly GCA_026901105.3. Classification (NCBI taxonomy): domain Eukaryota; kingdom Metazoa; phylum Chordata; class Actinopteri; order Galaxiiformes; family Galaxiidae; genus Galaxias; species Galaxias olidus. The sequence goes on from JAPMUY010009919.1 coordinate 29,788, forward strand.
CGTGCGTGCGGCTGCGTACAGTAGGTCAGGCAGGGAGTGAAGGCACACGTTGTACTCCTTATTGCACATTAGACAAAACACAAAAAGCCCGTTCTCTCAGAAATGGTTCACGGACACCATTGAAACAACCTCAGCATACAACCCTTCTTTTTTTTTCCAGGACGTTCCCTTCTGTGTGCTCGCTCTCCTTCACAACTTCAATTTCACACGGCA
>JAPMUY010009919.1:35000-50000 GCA_026901105.3 Galaxias olidus
AAGTACCAAGTCAGTACAATGGAATAAATAAATACATAAAAATACAAACAAAAGGAACAAATAAAATAAGGTTCAAGTTCTTCCCGTAGGAGATTTTATAAGAGAAGACTCATTCTGTTATTATAAAAAGTGTCAAATTCATCTTAAAAAAATACAAAATAAATAAATACGGATGCCATTAACAATATATAAGGCAGAGATTAAATAAAAAGCAATAAATAGAAAATGCATTGCAAAATCATTATCGTCGGTGAGAACTCAGGTTAGAAGTAGTGTTTCTGAAATCATCATTAACTCATCATCATTAAGGCTACAAGGTGTCTGGTCTGCTAAGTGCTTCCACAAACACACCAAAACTATTAGTGCAATGTTATATTTAAATAACGGACAAATCAAAAAATGGGTACATGTAACAAGTGTTAGTAGTGCAACTAGAGTCTTTTCCATCTGATGATGGCATGTATATGTGTCTGTTATAAGCCAATCCATCAGATACAATTCTCCCTTCTCCTTGGACAATGTTTGATGCTGTAAGGTCAATCCTGAGGGACACTGACCAGCAATTAAAAAATATACATCTATCCATTGAAGAAAGACATAGACTCCACTCAGACCGCATCTAAGATCCGGGCCATATTCTGAAAAAACTTTCAATGGAAAGACACAGCTTCTTCAGTGCTATATATTTATTTTTTACACTGTAATTAGGCAGGTAGTGTAATATACACACCTGTAACTGTAGATTGTGATTCAGGAAAAGACTGAACATTAGATGAAGCCTGAGTAAGGAAATAGTGGCACTGCCCTTTCAAAGCTGCTTAAAACTAAATTGTGTACTGATAAACGAAGACTCTCCTTTCTTTGATAAAAGAAAACAAACCTGATGGCTCAAAGGTAGGGTTTCCAGGTTCAGTTAGGTCGCCGTGACAATAGCCGGGACTCTGATGGCAGTGGGTGTGGCCTGATTCTCACTCTCAATCTGATAGGTGACATCGGGTTGGGGGGTGGATTTCTCAGGCTGGTCTGTCATCGTGATTGGTTCGTCCAGCTGAACCTCTCCCTGTGATTGTAGCTCGTCAAAGTATCGATCCGCCTCCTCTGACAAACGGTTGTCATCGTCTTCTTCCTCCTTCTGAAGATGAAGCAATAGCAACAATAGAAGAGATGTAGTATTTAGCACTTAATCATACGTTTAAAGGGCACCTTCCCAAAACATACATGAAAAACACCCAGAAGCATCCACATACCTCTTTCTTTATCCGGTAATACTCATCAATAGCATACTGGTATTTAGCAGATGTTATGCCAAAGATTGAAGCCATTCTCTCGCCAAGATAGTCGCACGCTGAAAGTTTGTTAGTCACACATAACATTTCAGCTGAACATAACTTTACCAGTCCAAAGACCTGTATTCGTTACACAACCTTAGAGTGAGAGTAACAACCTAGTATTACTCGCCAGTACATTATAAATGTATAACAAATTCCCTTACAGCTTGCAAGACCATAAAACCATTACAGATGATATGTGGAAATGGACTGACTCCCTCAAGTCACAAATTAAATTTATAAAATCTGATTTGAGTTATGAACGTATTAAAGTAAGACACAGGATCTCTCTCTCCCTCTCCCTCTCCCTCTCTCTCTCACACACACACACACACACACACACACACACACACACACACACACACACACACACACACACACACACACACTCACTCACCGGAAACAGTGGAAGTTGCAGCTCTCCACATATGAAACCAAAAGTACGGGCCCCAGGTCATCTTTGACTACAACAAAGACAACATAGCATGGTTGCACAACCACATGTTGGTCAGAGTAAGAAATATAAATAGATATAATCACACTCTCATTCACAAAAAAGACACATGCCAGTATACAGTACAATACCCCTCCGTCCTTTCTCACCCTCACCGCATCAGCTGGGGACAGCAAGTCCTTCTTCTCTGGTTCTTTCTCCTCCCCGTCTTCTTCATCAGTGCTGTACTCCTCCATAGTCTCTCCACTGGAGAAGTGGATGACCCTGCGTGGAGCCTTCTCCTTTGGCGGGCCTTCTTCCACCTTCTCTAGGTCGCCCAACTCTACACTCTCAAAGTCTTTGCCTGTGCTTGGACTCTGTAACATGGCACATGACCACATATTAATAGACTGCAGTCATGGTTCCTACAGACGACGCCTGTAAGGTTTTTGGAGGTGATATAAAACGTATGTCTGCGTAGCATAGGCTATAGCTCGTTCATGCATCTAGTTGTAGTCTAGGGGCAACAGTAGACCTTAGCAAGCTAACCTAGCAAAGCATGGATACTATTCCCAGTACCATTGCAACTGTGTGTCGCCAGAAATAGCCGTCCTATCCACGTTGATCAAACGTAAATGTTTGCACACGCAAATAAATCATTTACACTACATGATCTAATACGTTAGCCAACATATACCAGATTGAATCAGTGCGTTGCTTAGTTGGGCGATAACAGCCATATAAACAAAGATGCAATGATTGATAGGTGTGACAATTTACGTTTAACGTTACGCTGCAAGAACAAATGAAAATGTAATATTTTTAACGCTTTATAATAAACAGTAGTCAGACAATAACCAAGATGATCTTACCTTATCGCCATCCATATTTTGCCCTAAAAAAACATTCACATTGGTGAGATACAGTGATATGTCTGTCATTATCCCTCTCTCTTCTTCTCTGACCTAACAGGAAGCACCTGATTTACATAATTTTCAAAGTTAAAGCTCGTTTTTTTAATTATTATGTTATAGTCATTGACAAAAACAAGGTAGAATGAATTAGATTCCTAAATTATATTAAATGCATAAGATTGTATGTTTGTAGTGTTTATAATTTCAGCTGAAGTTTTACTGTTTGGAAAATGTGTATTGTTCTGACTAATGCTGATGTTAGTATGTGTATGTCACTATTATGCCACCCCTTGCGAGTGTCACTGAGAAGGGTCCAGCTGCAGCAATACCTTATTCGGCGTCACTGCTGACTAAGGTGAGTATCTGCACAGAGCTCTTACTCAGTGAATACTTAAATTAAACACATAGGCTGACATAGCATAGGCCTACTGCACAGTTTAGGGTAACCACATGTATCACAAACTAGGGTGCAGGCCTACTAATGAGCTAATAAGGTCAAATAAATCAATCAATAAATAAATAAGCAAAAATAAATTAGCAAGCCTAAGCATTAATCATAATTTTCTATTAATTTAGAAAATCGGACTAAAACCCATACTTGGGAAGGTTCTTGTATCCAAACTTCCGGTTGAGTTATTTACAAAGTAAAAGCACCTTTTAAAAATGTATCAGAAATACGCAATTGGTCGACTGACAACCAATGTATTGGCTGCCCTTTCAAACAAATGCACTGAAGGACCATGATTATGTCTCCATTACCTGTACTCAACTTGTTCATGTGTGTGAAACAATGTGAAGGTTTGACAGTGAACAAATTTGAGCGACTATATTATGAATTTATTTAGGGTAGCATCCTTTCTAACATTACCAATATCACTACACTATTCTCTTACCAAATTTTTGTTATATGGTATGTGGATATAGTGGCACACGACTTGAGAAATAGATCCAGAAGTCAATTGCGCCTAAAATCGATCATCATCAACGCTACCTCATCTCTCACGTCATGGATCATTCGGAGGTCTTACTTGTGACAATATTAACATTGACCATCAGATGTCAGTACAGCTCCAGCAATGAACTGTCTAGCGACCTAACGGTGGTATCAGTAGATTAAAACATTATCTTAAACTTGTTTCAACATAACAATATCAAATTAGTATTATGTAAGATTGTCGTGATCAGGTCGTCCAAGTGTAATATAGAATATTAAGTAGAATAGGGTCCCTTTATTTTCTACAGATAAGGTGTAGGCCTATATGCAACCTGATTCAATATGGTAACATATAGGAAAGGTGATGGGTGAATACTGTATCTTTGCTCATTGTTCAAATAAGTGGTTTTGACAGTAGCAAGTATTATTGTACTGAGTAACACTGAGTTTGGCTAGAGACAGTAGATTGACATATGGATGGATCTACAGCTACATAGATATTTGTCTGTGCTCTTGGTTGTGGGCGTTTGCTTTTACACATGTGGTTGTACGTCACATGCAATTGCACACGGTTGTGTACCTGTGTGTAGCCTGTGCAACCTGTGTGTGTACGTTGGGAGGTAGAATCTATTTCATGCTAAGCAGAGCGTTCTCTCTGCCTGACGATGCCATCCATATTGTGACTTCCTCCCCTTGCCGAGATGCTCTTCCTCCTCTCTAAGTGAGTTGTGCGTGCGTGTGTGTGTGTGTGTGTGTGTGTGTGTGTGTGTGTGTGTGTGTGTGTGTGTGTGTGTGTGTGTGTGTTGGTGTGTGAGGGATTTTCTGTGTGGGGTAGAGTTAGTCTTTCTTTTTGCCGGACCATTGCTTTTGAGCAGTTAGGGCTTCACCCATTAGTTTCACAACGACAGTAGAGTTGTTTACAAGTCCAGCAAAACGTCAGCCAAGGACTTGAAGATCTCGACAGAAATAGTAGTATGTCATCCAAAGCTATTAAACATTACATCGGTCAGCCAGGGAGAAAAGGGAGGAGGGGATGGCAAAATGGAGGGAGTAAGGGATGGAGGGAGCCATCACCATGACTACTTAGAAAAGCAAGAGCACGGCTCCTCCTTTTTTCTGTCCCTTGGAAGTTTTCTTTCTATTTTGTCTTCCCTGCTCCCTGAAGGGCCCTTGAGTCAAAGACGGGGTGAGTCAAAGCAAGGCATTTCTTTCTGTTAGCCAACCATTCGCCGAACACTCAGCCAGCCGTTCGCTCCCGTCCGCAACGATTAACGTTCTTGTTGCGTTATGAATTCTGAATGATTATGGTTTACTGTGATCCCACACAATGAAACACCATATCAACATGTGTTGAGACATGGGGTTAAAGTCACATTCTGCACGTACGCATGATGCCATTTCTGCGATTTTTTATCGACTGTTTTGCTGTATAAGTCATATAAATCTCTCGTGTCTGAGAGGGACATTTCACAAAGCACAGCCATAGGGCTTATGTGGATTGGCATTAAAAAAAGAAGGACTCAAAGTTCTGCATCAGAGAGAACCAGCGTCCGACTGATTTATGCAAAGAGCTTAACTCTGTGGGACTGTGAGCCGGTGCCCGTTTCTCAACTTAAGATTGTGATTTTAAAGCATTTCAAACAGCCCCGGCTGCCAACATTAGATATCAAAATGTGAATTAATGAGCTGTTTAATCCCGAGGCGACAGTAAGAAACATTGGGGGCCAGGAGGCCCGTCAAGGTAAGTCCGGTAGAAGTCACGTCCTGCTGTTTGGCTATGTTCTGCCACAGCCACACAAAGGAACGCTGGCACTCGCTGCTTGGTTATTAAAGCAGAGAGAGAGGGAGGGAGGGAGAATGAGAGAGAGGGAGAGAGAGAGAGAGGGAGGGAGAGTGGAGGGAGTTAAGAGAGATAGAGTTGGAGGGAGTTAGATAGAGAGCGCATCTTAGAGAGAGAGAGAGAGAGAGAGAGAGCGAGAGATAGAGAGAGAGAAAGAGGGGGGGGGGGTTAGAGCGAGAGAGGGAAAGTAAGAGAGAGAGAGAGAGAGAGAGGGGAGAGAGTAGAGATTGAATTGAATACTATTTCATGGCCTATTTGCCAAGCAGCTGCCCTGATTAAATGCATTGAGGGGTCTGTTCACAGAGCTTTTAGGTGAATTTTCATTACAGCTGTCGAGGCTAGAAAGGCAGGAGTGACAGTCTGTCTGCCCCAAAAAGTTAATAATGTGTTTTTTTTTTTAAGATTTATGTCCATGTGTATTTTGTGTTTGCATCTTTGAGTGTATTTTTCTGCGTGTGTATGTGCGGGTGTGTGTGGGGTGGTCTTCTTTGACTTCGATTTCAGTGACATCAGTGTTTATTCCAATAAGAGAATATGTGCAAGATTGTGTGCGTGTGTGTGTGTGTGTGTGTGTTTGTGTGTGTGTCTGCGTGTGTTTGTTTCTTTTATTATGTGCTTTGTTTGCCTTGAATATACCAAACTCCATCAGAATGTGTCAAGAAGATCTGTAATTTCTCTTTCAGTTCGTTTTTATCCACTTTGATCACTTCCGCAGATGAAAGCACCTCTTTAAAGTGTCCCAACATTTCCCTTTTCGGAGCGTGTGCGATTACCTCCCAACATCAAAACAGCTTGCTGCATGTGCCACATCTATGCAGCACGTTGCACTTGCTAGAGCCAAGCAAAAGAGTGACATGTGAAATGCCTAAACACTGTATTTCAGTTTTATACAGATATGCCCTCGGTTATTTCAATGTTTTGCTGTGGAAAACCACAACTTAATGAAACAATACGTTCCCCACCTTTGCAGTAAAGTGAATCCGTTAACACCATTCCAAAAGCCGTGCGAAAAACCCTCTGTAACCACAGACACACAGCGGTATACAATATTTGGAGCGCGAGCTCTCCCTGCCCTCGACCTTGTCCTTGAACTCGGAGGGCTTTGCCTTGCAACCCCCGCTGTCTCCCTTCTGTACCGTGGAGGAGCTGGAACGCCGCGGCTGACCCTCCATGCCTCTAATTGGATAGAAGAGAACACTGGGTCTCCTGGGCGGCAGACATTTTTTTCCTTCTCTGTCCTTCTCAGGTTATCACCTTTTCATGTGGACACCGTCTCCCTGCAGCCCTATTTCCAGTGTGTCATCCGTTGGTGATAAGGAGGACGAAGGTTCAGCCAATAAAAAACGCGCATGTTTTCATAACCCCATATGCTGTTGTTAAACCTACCCACCTACCTTTTCCTTGTGTGTCTATATTAATAAGCCTATACCAAAACCTCCACATTGCTTTCGGCCAGCTTTGAATGCTTAGGTGTCTAGGTCTAGTGTATTACTTATCCACTTTGGAATCCCAGGGTTCTCTTGAGGCCAACCATCTGCCTTCTGAGTCTCTCTCTAACCTGCTTTGAGTTTCCTTGTCCCTTTTTTCACGTTTCAGCCTCTTCTCTGCAAAGTTTCCGACATGTTGTTCAATTCGTACTTCAAGTGCAGCCCTGCCCTATAAATCACATTGCCATTTTCAGGGTCTGGGGAGGAGATGGTGAGAGGCACTGTTTAGCTGCTCTTTGCAGCGGAGGTCCTCTCGTCGTAGGCTGATGGAAACGCTGACACGTACCATTCGTCTCTGAGACGGGAACTGTGTGTTTTGAAGTGTGGCAGTGCGTGATGTACACATGTGTGTTTTGAAGTGTGGCTCTGTATGTGTGCGTGATGTACATGTGTGTGTTTTGAAGTGTGCGTGTGCCTTACTCTCGAAGGAGAAAATGTGTAAAATATCAGGAAATAAAGGCACAGTGCTTATCACCAGATTGGTACCAGAGTGGTACCCTGCATGTAATTGGCGGCCAAATTAGTTGAGTCGGCTGTTGCCCAGGGTGAGAAATAATGTACTGTAAGAGAATCATAAAAGCTCAATCCCATGAGTTAAAAAAAAAAAAATCTGAAACGAAATCAGGGAGATTTTGAAAAGCCTGTTTCATAAATAAAGACCCAAATGTTGTGAGAAATAAAATACTTTTTAAATCTAGATATTCAAAGTGCACTCTTGAAAGTACAGCATTTGTCCGGAGTTAGAACCTTTTTTAGACAGATTACAGATATATTCTTATTATAATGACCAGGGAACATTGGGTGTAGCATTGAGGGTGTACCCCACTGATAAGCGTTGTAACGTTGTTTCCTGATTTTGGTATGTTTTTGTCTTTGAGAGTGGAATAGGTAGAATACCTGACAGCGGGCAGCCTTGTCCGCCTGACTTGATACCTAGGACCAAAGCGATCGGTGAGGATGGCGGACACTTTCTATACTATTGTTTTTTGTCCACCACAGTAAATGAACACACCTACACACACAGACACACACACACACACACACACACACACACACACACACACACACACACACACACACACACATACACACACACACTACCTTCCAAGACCACAGCGCTTCCGTTCAACATATCATTCATCTGCGCTGTCACTGTCTGAGAAAGGAGGTGATTGTGATCCTCACAGGACGTGCCTGTGTGTGTGTGCGCGCGTCAGTGTGTGCGCGTGTGTGCAAGCAAGCTACCTTGTGTGTTCCGCCAGAGGCAGAACATCGTGCCCACATCCCTCCTGGACTATAATTAGCTATCCAGCTCTAACAGCGGTTTCCTTGTGCTTGCAGGCTCAGTGATGAGTCAGCAGAATGACTTACCACCTAGCAGCTAAAGTCCAGGTGGCTGTCCTTGGCTAGCGGGACGCGCTTTTTAACAAGTGCACGTCAAAGCACCGTGATACCAGAGGTGCTATGGAGATAATTATAGCGCGGCATTTTAACAGCAATTCGGGCGCGCTGATAATTGGAGCGGAACTAACAGATACGGGACCAATTTAGTGTGCTTTCTACCGTTCTGTTGTGGTACAATTGTTGTGAAAGTATTATTGAAACCTAGCCCATTCAGCCCAAAGCTAATGTATTAAAAATAACATAAAGATCTATAAGTCTTTTTTCAGGTCTTGTGAGTCTTACTTTCCAGCAGTGGCAGACCTGAACGTGAACTTTCACCCCACTCTCTGTCTCTTTCTCTTGCCAGTGCCACCGGGGGTCTCTTCCGCTTGGAAGCTCCTGTAGGCCCCCAGGCAAGAAAAAATATGGAGATCTCCCGTGGCGTCTCCTCCATGGGGCTATCCCCACCAATGTGTTTGCGTCCCAGTGTAACAGATAAGTTGTAGGTCTGCCCACCTGCCCGTTTTTTCCCCCCGGGCCTTGACACTGTTTTCCACTATTCTCAAGAATGTATTTCTTTGGTGCCACTGTTTGATTCATTGCGCACATTGGTGGGGAGGCTGTTTGTTTTTTTTTTACTTACTGGGTTTTAAAGTTGAATACACAAAAAGTAGCAGGGCAAGGTCCACTTTTGCCAATATCCATTTGGGGGAGGCAAAACTTGTATAGGACACATTAGACATGGGTGGAGAAAGAAATCAAGGACCCTGTGGGAATTTAGGGGCCAAGTAAAGAGCAGGATTGTAGTTGATCACGCTTACATAAAAGTTTGGACAACCTAATGTTGCTATGTATGTCCTTGAGTTGTTGTAATAATGATGGTGGATATCTCTAATACATCTGTTTATTGTATCGTGTCAATGATGCAATAAACGAGCTTTTAAAAGTCAAATTCTCTCTCTCTCTCTCTCTCTCTCTCTCTCTCTCTCTCTCTCTCTCTCTCTCTCTCTCTCAGTCCCCCCCCCCCCCCCCCCATCTCTCTAACTCCGTGTCCGATCACTGCACTGCAGAGTGTGAGAACACCCTTAAAGGCTGTGAGAGGCGCAGTCACACCCATTCAGACAGCCATTAGCCCCCTCTCTGACTGGAGCGGGAGGAAGGAGCCCCTCATCGGCCCTCCCCCTAATGTCCTGAGATGGGGGATTGCCGACTCACCTCATAGATGTTGGCGGGGCCCGTTCATTCTCTACTCGCGTTTAAATGTCAAGCCATTCTGCCGGACGTAACCATTGACCAGCTCCACAATAAACTGTTGATTTCTGTGGGCTGATAAATGGAAAGCTATACAGGGTGTACATCGGGGGTGGTAGAAAAACTCTGAACTGAAAAATCGGAGTGACTAGTGCTCTTCTTACAAGACATAAACATTTTTTGGTTCTGGTTGCTAACCCAGAGAATCCAAGGTGCGGGCCTGATGGATTATCCTGTCAAACTCAGAGGGTCAGACTTCACCGCGTACGGTTAAACGGATTCCAATTACGGCATCATGCCAGGTTCGATACCTGCCACGAGGCATAAAGTAAAACTACAAATTGTGTCCAAAAAAAACAACAAAAAATAAATAAAAAGAAAATCACATCGCGTCAGAGTGAAAAGCTCGTATTTCATATTGATTCATGAAATCTTGATTTCTGCCTCGTTCTTGGTTTCTTCGGTGAACACCCGGCATGACATAAATAAAATGGCGCCGCTTTGACACCTTAAAACTCCAACCACCCAAACACAGAGTGAGGCATACACAAAAAGCTATAACAGATACTATTATTTGGAACTACCCGCCTCCACCCGAACAAACAGAGCAGAAACAGACCGACACTTTACTCATGTTCTAACCTCCCGGTATCTGCCGCCTGTTCTAATCGATCAAACCACATGCTCTTTTATCAACTCTGCATAGATATCTCCAAGGTCAAAAAAAAGGAAGAAGAAAAAATAAAGAGTGGGAGAGATTGATTGAAAGATGGATAGAGATAAAAAAAAAATAGGGGAAAAAGTAAATAATAACAATTGACAGAGAGGCACTGAGCTGAATAAAGACATCGAAAGAAAGATATCATGGATGACCAAAGATACGGAGAAACACGTTCATCTACCCCTGCCAGCCTGCCTGTGTACCCACCCGGCCCAGGAGAAACCACAGTGGGCTGTCTGTGTGAGCAGCATGAGGATGGAGGGGCACGAGACAGACCTGGGAGGCCATTGCAATTCAGGAGGGGCGGACGGGTGTTTGTGGAGGAGGCAGGGTTGGACTTTGGGAGGGGGTGGGAAGAGGGAAAGCAGCCAATTGGAGGGGAGGGAGAAGCTGGAGAGGTGGACGGGGGGGGGGGGGGGGGGGGGGCTACGACACGCTGTCGCCGAGGAGAATAGATGAGGAACGGGTGAGGGGGAAGAAGACGACAGGAGCAGGAGAAAAAGCTAAGGAGGGGGTAAAGGGAGGGAGAGAATGTGATGGGGGGGGGGGCATCGGAGGAGGGAGGAGATGGAGAGAAACGAGGAGGTGCACAGGGGGGGGGGAGAGAGGATGAAAGAAGTGGGGGGGAAAAAGGAAGAGGGAGGGAAAGAGGAAGAGGAAGGGGTGTGAGAAAATAGGACGAGGGGGAGATAGATGTAGAAAGACAGGGGTGGAGAATGTGTGGGCAGGGGTGGAGAGGAGGGAGCTGGAAGATAATGAGGTTATGAGCATGGTGGTGGTGGAGGTAGGAAGGGGAGAGAGAGAGAGAAAGATAGAGAGAGAGAGATACGCAGAGAGAGAGAGACAGAGAGTGAGACAGAGAGTGAGAAAGATTGCGAGAGATAGAGAGAGAGAGAGAGAGAGAGAGAGAGAGAGAGAGAGAGAAAGAGAGAGAGAGAGAGAGAGAGAGAGAGAGAGAGAGAGAGAGAGAGAGAGAGAGAGAGAGAGAGAAAGAGACCAGAGGCCTGATCATTTGTGGACCGTAGTTGAATTCACAATGAGAAAGGGACCATTGCCGTATCTGTTTATGGATGCTTATGCAGGGCCACAAGGGCAAACACACACACACACACCCACACACACACACACCCACCCACACACACACACACACACACACACACACACACACACACAGACACATGACAGACAATCTACACTAAATCTAAAAGATAAACGTGCCATTCATATTTTTTTATATTTCCTTTCCCAACACAACCTTTTAACCCCAACCTGCCCACCCTGTTCATCCCTGCTTCTCCCTCCTCCTCTGCCTGTGCACGGTCTATGGCAATCGCTCCTGTTTCCCTGAGGCTTCCTATCCGAAAGCCGCTAAGTGAGTGTGCGCCATGTCGCTGTGGTGCACGTCTCCCGCAATGCCCAGGTCACCGTGCCTCCCCACTAACGGACAGTAATCAGGACACGCGGTCCGTCCCCCTGGGAGGCCAGAGACAAAAGATGGAGCGCTCCCATTTGCTCTCTCAATAGGAAATCTTTAGTCGGAGGGCAGAGGGCTGGATAGGCTACTGTCTGATAGATGGAGGGGGATTGTGTGTTTGTTGCGCTGGCCAAAATAATTAATCATTTTAAACGGTTTAAGCTTTCACGCTGCTGTAGTCAATTGTGAATCTGAATCTTTCAACCCCCCCCCCCCCCCCCCCCCCCTTAGTCTGTTCACGCCATTTCGAGCTTCTTCTTTTCACCTCACTGGTTATGTTTTGTTTGTGTTTTTGCTTTTGCTTTATTTATATACTTTTCGTTTGAGCATATCTGTGTTTCTTTTTGTCTCCACCTCTTTCCGTTTTGGAAAAGGTGCCAACATACCCGTCCGCAAGAGACAATTTGTCTGACGACAGCCGGGAATACAAATGCTCCACTTGACAATCACCTCCGCTGTGAGACTGCTGTTTCACCCAAAAACTAATTTAGCTCCAGTTTTTTTTTTTTAAGTGGCGCCTCCATTCGACAGCCGCTTGCCTCAACCGTGGGTCGGACATCTGTCTCAATCACCGAGGAGGAGGAGGCTTGTTGTTTAACCTGTCATCGACTCCGTCCTGTGGAGGAAGGTTACACTACAGATCACCATAGCCACGACGTCACTGGAAAATTGCAATATGGCCGATGGGATCGATCTTATTTCTGTCACATGATTTATATTCAACCTTTTCAATAGGTTAACCTTTTCAGGTGGTATCGATTCAAAAAGTATTTGGCTCATTTAAAAGTTGGAGACCAACACTTTTGAGCGACACAGTTATTGGTATATACAGCAGCTCCCAAGTATCGAGTGGGTAAAAGTTAAGTTATTCTTTCGCAAATAATATTCCGTATTGACTTATTCAATATCTATATATGTAATAGCATTGAATAGATGTTCAAATACCATAGCAGACTGCACTGACTGCATTTGTCCAGCAAATCAGTGGCACCGCTGTCCACACATTGGAGTTCAATAGATCCGGTCAGTCTGACAAGTCAATGGGTCACCGTTGGTCTCACAGGAGATTGACTCCAAACACTTCTAAATGGCTGAATGGATGAATAAAATAAATAACGGAAGCATAATACACCCATCCGAGAATTCCCTCGTGGGCCTTGGAGCTGAGAAGATATTTACCTCAATGCCCGGTAGGCGCAGTATTTTTATAAATGTTCTTCTTGGGCTTTACAAAAGGTTCCGACTGCCAGGCTAATAGCTCACTGTCCACACTTCGGCTGGTGCGTGGGTTTCCACAATCTAATTCTCACAAGTACACAGAGCGACCTTTGACCCCTCAGGCTGAATGCTACTTTGCCCTTGGAAGCTCCCGTCCTGTCACTTAAATGGATAATGGATCCCGTCCACCGGAAGAGAGACAATTAAGGGGGCCGGACAGCCCAAAGTGCACCGGCTTTCAGCAATGGGAGGGGGAAAGAGAGAGCGAGAGAGAGAGAGAGGATAACAGATTGTTTCCAAAGTCCGGAGAGCTTGCACTTTGAGAAGAAGCCTCATCAATCACTATTTACTGACCTATAAGTGGTCGACTGACTCCCTAAGGGCTTTTGGGATTAAACTGACACACACACACACACACACACACACACACACACACACACACACACACACACACACACACACACACACACACACACACACACACACACACACACACACACACACAGACAGACCAGTTCACTGTGGGTTGCCCTAAGCTAAGCGGTTTCCGGAGTACAACTATCCCACCTGCAACTCTAGCATTGCATAAGAGATGAAAGTGACTGGGCCATGCGATGCTGTTCCTGTTAACATGTTTCATTGGTAGCTGTGTGGTACTGCAGCGGTAATGGCTTTGGGACTCACAAAGTGGTTAGACGACCCCAATTTTGGACTTTGGGTCAACTAGGTCACTGTGACCATCGTCTTATCATTGATGAACCCCCTTGTTCAGCATTTCATTGATGCGCTTGATTCAAAACCAATGTTCTAACTAACACTAACAATTTAATGGCTGACAAACAAGACCAAAATGTCGTAAGAGTATCAAAATGATTGAATCACAGTTGAAGTGGGCTTGAATAAAGCCCTCTTATATAGACATTATGGATCCCTTTAAAAGACAACACATTGAAATTCTGTTTGTGAAAAAATCTATAACGCAATGAATCAGATATGCAACATCGCATATAAAACAAATTGCAGTTGATGTTCCCTAAATAATGTTTCCAGAGCACACAACCTTTTTTCGAATGTGAATGGTACATGCTTGTGTACCTTTTCTGTGTCTTTGAATCACCGAATCACCTTGTGGTAATGATTTCGTTTTCAGAACACTTTCATGTTTACATGTTTTTCAAATTTTACTCATTTCAACCAGAAGGTTAGGATTAAAAGTGTATTTTAAAGTTGTTGTGATTTCTGCAAACATAATATAATAATTTGACAACTGACATTTTGTTTACAGCTAGAAGCCACAAGCCAGGTCAATAGAACCTAGCTTCCTAGAATGCCATGGAAACGACATGAGGCAAAGCCAGCGAGAAGCATGCGTGCCAATGAGTTGTCTTGACAACTGATTGCTCATTCGCATTTCCATGTTCTGGTGACCATGAATTATGAATAATCCAACCAATCCAGCTCATTCCTGCTCAGTGATGCATGGCGCTTAATCAGTCCTCCGGAATAAGCGTTTTCAAAACTTGTTAGTCAAAGTTTGTTTCTGTAAAGAAACCACATTATAATTCACGCCTCAATTTTATGGTGGAGTGACTTCTTTTAGGGTAGAGTTAAAAACAATTTTAGCATTTTTCTAATTCAAAGACTACCCCTCCAATTAGCATTGCAAAATTACCCAGGACTATGTCAACGCAGGTTTTGAATTTAGATACACTGCCAGTTGTAAATTATTACATCCTCTGTATGAAAATATCCAATGACAAAACATTATGTATTCACCAAAATGAACGGAGTAGCTGGCCACTGAAAGTTTGTTCACTCACTCAAGAGCTGCTCATTAGGTCAGCAAATTCTCAAGCACAGGGGAAACATTATTCAATTCCCTAAAATATGCAGAGACCCCTCTTCATGAATAAGAATGAAGCCTACACAGACTTCACAAATTGTCAAAGTTCAGAGAAGTAGTAATATTAAGAAATTGTCAAAGTTCAGAGAAGTAGCAATAACTACTAGTAACAAA
>JAPMUY010009919.1:52500-89495 GCA_026901105.3 Galaxias olidus
AGCGCAGTGTGCTAATTGGGTCGAAAGTGATACGTCAGCATGTGACAGAATGGTGGTAGTTAACGAGATTGAAATCACAACAAATTTAGAAACCGGTTAGAATCTCTTATCTCTCCAGCCCCGAAGACATCTGGGTGTGAGCGAGAAACAGATAGCCGGTGTTCCGTTCCAGATTAAATGTAATTGCATTTTCTATTAATCTAGTTCGTGTTTGTGAAATTTGTGCCAATTGTGCCCTGACATTGGTTGCCTGCTGCGCTATGTGCTATTCTCTCTCATTGAAGGCGTTGGCATGTGGGTCACGCACTCACTGTAGGAGATCGTAATGGGAATGAATGTGTGAATATTCCTGAATGTATGAAATTATGGTATCTATGGATTTGTGATTATTGCTGTACGGAGCAAAATTGAACAGAGTGCCGGTGAGTAGTGTCACTACAGCACTTGAGGCTGTGAAATGATTGTCAAATGTATGCATTTACAGTACACATATTTTCGTTTCTTAGCTGAGTATAACGTTGCAACACGACTGCTATAAAACTATTGAATGAAAAAGTCCAAAACAACCATAAGTGCTGTGTTGCAAAATCATTCCGTATGCGATTTCAAAGCTGCTGCGCTCTTTTTGACACGACAAAACACGGAGTGGATCTTTAGTCCTGTGCCAATATTGGATCACGGCCCGCTATCCAAATCCATATTGTTTGATCTGTGACACAAAACCCTCTGACTGGACTATTACAGTTACCCTTTCTTCTCTCGACCACCTCAGATGTCGTAGCGCATGGCAGCGAGAGACGAACTGCAGCACTGTCGCTATGAGACAGGCCTAACTGTCAGCTTCACTTATGTGGGGGTTGGGTTCGGGCCCTTGGAGTTGACCGATGTGTGTTTGTGTGTTTGTGTGTGTGTGTGTGTGTGTGTGTGTGTGTGTGTGTGTGTGTGTGTGTGTGTGTGTGTGTGTGTGTGTGTGTGTGTGTGTGTGTGTGTGTGTGTGTGTGCTCGTATGCACTTGTGCTAGGGGGTTGTACTTTGAGCAAAATCTGATTGCACAAAGGTATATCTTTTTTAGTTTCTGTATGTGTGTGTCGGTCTATTTATGTGTGTGTCTGTGTGTGTGTGTGTCCATCTGAATGTTTGTTGATGGGTGGTGCAATGAGCCTGCTGCTGTCTGCTGGGTGTGCTTTGGTGGGTCGGTGTGTGTGAAGTTTGGAAACCAAGAGGTTCCCTGCTCTTTGTGTTGCCAACCCCTTGTCAATCTGCCACACAGGATTGACAGGGCAAGGGCCTGCAAAAGGCATGGGGATGTTCCAGAACGTGCTGCGTTTGGCTTGGCTGGTACCCACCTCTGTTGCCTCTGGCATGGACGCCAGGCACTGCCACAGACGGGCCACAAGGACAAAGCTGCCTATTTTTAGTAGTTCATGTTGCCCTCATAGTTTTTACGTCATCCCTCAGTGGCATGGTATGAAAGCGTGGCAGTGATTTGCAACTGTTCCGCTCTGTTCTAGTGGTGTTAAATCATGTTTTTAGGATCTAAAAAGGTGGTCGATTTTGTGGCAATACCGTGGAATCAGCCCCAAAAACGTATTTGAGGCACCTGACTGTTACAATTCACGAGAAATAGCTTTTGGAAGGAGAGTGAGAGAGAGAGAGAGAATTTGTTTATCGCCATCTACCTTTAAGAGAGTACTTTGAGCTGACAAAGACGTTTTGAATGCAGCATGCATTTGTGGAAGGTGCCGGCAATTTCCCTGACAATCAGTGCTCCAAAGTCAGGCAATTTGACACGTCTCCTCCGCGCGCATCCCGTCTGATGAACGAGGAGAGTGCTAGCAGTGCCGGGGACAAATAGGAAAGCTTCACTTACTGTTCTGATTATTGGAATGCCGTTGATCAGATTTATGGCAGTAATTTTGTCAGGACATGCTTTGTGTTTTTCCATTTACATACGGTTTATAGAGCCGCGCGTTTCATTTGCATAATGGGAGCTCAAAGTGATATGCTGATGGAAGCAGAAGAGCGGGCGGGGGGGCTCGGTAAAGTTTTTGTGTGCCGAGGTAAAAAGAGAGAGAGTAAATACCACTCTGGGGTGTATGGGTTTAAAAGAAAACAGACACTAAGACTCACACACAGTCAGACACACCGATGTGCGCACATGTACGCACGCACACACACACACACACACACACCCACACACAGCCACACACACACACACACACACACACACACATATGACACACCCACACACACACGCACACATTTATACACACAGACACACAACACACATGCAAACCACTTGCAAATATACACACAACACACACACACACACACACACACACACATACACACACACACACACACACACACACACACACACACACACACTAATGGAAACAACCCAAGTGAATACTCGGAGCTGTCTTCTCCTTCTGCCCATTTACACAAACAGCGGAGGTCGATATCGTTCAGATGCCAAAGAAAACAGCCGAGAGTCAACAGACTCACCAGACACTGTAAAATCACTAAAAACAACTGATATTTCTCCATAACAAGTAATGCTAGTAAACAAACAAGCAATCACTCCGCATGTTTATGGCCCCCATTCAATCAGAGAGAATATGCAAATTACCTATAAAACCTGCAATTAGTGTCAATATGATAATGTGTGTTACAAAACAATGCACAAATAATATGAAAAAAACAACTCATAATGGTTTAAGACGATAAATAATACACTGCTTGAAAATATAAAAAAGTAACAAAACGAAAGTGTTTACGTACAGTGGAACACTAACTGTATAAATTGTAACGTTTAAAGGCATCCTCCGCCAGATTTAGCTGCCATCTTCGCCCGACGGTAACTCCTTGAGGCCACGGATAATTGCTGGTTGTTTCCTTCCCTGGAAGAGGCCAGCGATCCCTAGGCAGCGGCCGCCCTGGCCTCCTTCCTTCCCTGGAAGAGGCCAGCGATCCCTAGGCAGCGGCCGCCCTGGCCTCCTTCCTTCCGCATGCGTGGCCTTTTAGAAGCAGCCGCCCCAGAGAAGTCAGTTAAAAGGGCTTTGGTGGGGAAGAGGCCATGCCATGCGGCTACACCACCCTCTGACTCTGTCATACACACGCACGCACGCACGCACGCACGCACGCACGCACGCAAGCACGCACGCACGCACACACACACACACACACACACATATATACACCAAAACACACGCACACACACACATAAATATGTAAATATATATATATATATATATATAGATATATATATATATGCACACACACACACACACACACACACACACACACACACACACACACACACATAAGCACGCGCACACACATCCTCAGGGTGCGCTTAGAAACACTTACTGTGGGAAGGGACTAAGGGAGGGGAGAGAGAGGGAGAGCTCACTTCTGGGAGTCTGAAAAAGGGCTTAGACTTTTGACTCTGACAAGGAGAGGGCAGATTGGGATAGTTTAAAAAAAGGAAAGAAAGAAAGAAAGAGAGAAGGAGTGCTCTCTCTGAACTCAGAAGGGAGCGGAACATGTATTTTGGGACGGTCCGTTTGCCCCGTGAGAGAAGCGGGGGTGCGGTGCCGGGAAAAGGGGAAGACGGCGTGGACTAACCAGACCTCGTGTTCGTGTCACTGCCTTTGAAATCTCAGCGGCACCATGCCAGCTTCCCGCCGGGAGAGGTGCGCCCAGAACAAGCACACAGAAAGTGACACTCGTTCTCGCCCAGCCCCTCTCGCTCGTCCCGTTTACACACACACACACACACACACACACACACACACACACACACACACACACACACTTTCTCTCTCTCTCTCTCTCTCTTTCTCACTCCCTCTCCCTCTCTCTCTCTTTCTCGTCTCCAACCCGACACAGTACGCTGACCAGCCATCTGCACCGCTGATCGGCTGTTTCCAAATGACAACTTTGACAGGCAGGTGGTCAGACTGAAACCCTTTCTCCAAAAGGTGCCTGCCTGCCTGCCTGCTATGTGGCAGACCAGGGCTGGCTAACAGAAGAGAGGGGGACCGAGAGGGAGGGGAGTTGAGAGTGGGGGGGTGGGGGGGATGGCGGTGGGGTGGGGTGGGGGGAGGGGGTTGAGGATTATTGCTCCCCGCGCCACTCCCCTGGGGCGCTCCGGGCCCCGACTGTCTGTGGTCGCCCAAGCGTGCTGGCGGCCAGCGTCTCATGGCTGCCGGGGTCAGATTGTTTGACCTTGGGAGCAGGGGCTGACGGGAGATGACAGGCCGACACCCACCCACCCGCCCGCCCGCCCGCCACTCTGCCTCTCTCTCCTCCTGCCGGCGCGGAGGGGGGTGGGGCTCGTTTGCCTGCGTCGCCGCCGAGGAGGGGAGAGGATTTGTTTTACAGTTAACACTGACAAGGCTTTAAGTCACTCTGTCACGAGGAGGGCATGTCACCGGGGGAACGCGGAGGGATGATTCACCCCCACCGATAACTGTGGAGCGTGTGTGTGTGTGTGTGTGTGCATGTGCGTGCGAGCGTGAGAATTGACGTGGCAGCGCGTCAGAGTTCTTATCTAAAGCTTAGCTGTCACCAGCCATCGGCTCATTGGTATGCACGCTTTTTCACGCATGGGGTATATGTAAAAAAAAACACACACGCACGCGCGGTTTGACTATTTCCGCGTCACGGTAACAAGCAGGACTTTTGTTCGATAACAACCACACCTGAGTGCCCAAATATAACCCCTGTAATCCGCCCGCTCCTTGGAGAGCTACATCACAAGCCTAGCCACATGATTCAGGGGACTGCAGGAATGTGCGCCTCCCCTCCCTCACCTCCCTCCCCTCACTCTCCTCCCCGCCTCTTCATCTCCTCCTCCCCCGCCAGGCATCCCTCTCTTCCCCCTTCAATCATTAGTATTCCTTTCTTTATTACGTATTATCTTTATTTACTCTCTCTCTCTCTCTCTCTCTCTCTCTCTCTCTCTCTCTCTCTCTCTCTCTCTCTCTCTCTCTCTCTCTCTCTCTCTCTCTCTCTCTCTCTCTCTCTCTCTAGGTTTTCTCCATCCTAACATACCTTTCTCTCTCTCTCTCTCTCTCTCTCTCTCTCTCTCTCTCTCTCTCTCTCTCTCTCTCTCTCTCTCTCTCTCTCTCTCTCTCTCTCTCTCTCTCTCTCTCTCTCTCTCTCTCTCTCTCTCTCTCTCTCTCTCTCTCTCTCTCTCTCTCTCCTCTTCTCTTTACATGTACCCCTCTCTCTCCCTCTCCTTTTATATTAGTGTATTTTTTTCATATAGCAGAGAAGTGGTTCAAAGCGCATACTGTGTGCCGGTTCTGGGCAGATGGTGGGGGCCGGTGCCAGCGCGGGGCTGGGCAAAGGGCCGGGGGTACAAGGTGGGCCTGCGTGTGAGACAAACAGCACCGAGCCAATCTGGAGCCGGATCAAAGCCGCCGGCACCTCACCCTAGGCAATCATCACTGATGCAGGCGCTGTGTGTGTAGTCCCTGCTTTGACGATGAAATTAAATGAGGTTTCACTCCACTTATGATTATTACCACCAATCTCGCCGAGTAAAAAAAAACAACACTCAAATTGACTGGAAATTTCCCTCCAAAGGTGTGTTGTGGTTCTCCCCCCTCGTCCTCAATCATTTGGAAATGAAAAGCAGATTTAGCAAACCGCAAATTGAGACCAAAAAAAAAGAAGAAAACCCCCCACTTTTCCTCCATCTCTGTGCAGTGCAAAGGGTTTTAGTATTGTCCTCTCGTCTATTCTGTATTTATGTACCCTTTCAAAAAGTACTGGGCAGTAGTAGTTCTAAGTGGCAAATGAAGAGAGAGCTGACTGGATAAAAGTTGTGTTTGAGGGTCTTTTTGGGAGCGGAGACAGCCCGTAATGAGGCACCGAGGGGCCCTGTCAGACAGGAGACAAAAGAGGCCACCAGAGTCCTTCAAACTTGCAGGTAACAAGAGCCAATTCTCCTGTCCTTCCCCCCTTAGGGCCGGCCACTTTGTGGGTCTAACCCCCCACCCCCCCACCTCTCTTTAGCTGACAGTCAATAATGTTGTTTCCCTGCTCGCTCGGCTCCTGTTCCCAGCCAGCCTGATGGAGTCCTCAGAGTGAGAGAGAGAGAGAGAGAGAGAGGGATTTGGCGGGAGGGTGGAGGAGCTCCATTAAAACGGCCGTGCCCCTCACAAAAACTGACTTGTTTGTTTCCCGGGCAGAGCATGGCTGCAAGCCTGCCAGCCCCATGCGTCAGTCAGTCAGTCAGTGCCACGCCGTTGCCGTGGGAACGGAGTGCGGGAGGTCGCCGTGACGACCGCGCCACGGGTCCAGTCGATTTGTTCTCCCAGAGGCCGGAGGGCGGGGCAAAGAGAAAGGTCAAAGAGCTGAGCCGCAGCCTAGCAGGAGACGTTAAACCTGCAGAGTCCTATTGGAGCAATCTGTCACCTGACGACGTGGGCTTCTCTCCTTCTCCTTCAATACCTCCACTCTCTCCACCGTTCGCGTTCAGAGACCCTCCCCCCCCCCACCACCCCCCTGGTAGGGTTTGTGTTCACGCTGTCAGCCCAACTGTCAAACAATGGCATTCCCTATTTCCTCAGTCAACCATAACGCTCACAGTTTCTCCGACATGCAGTCAGGAATAAAAGGCGTTTTTGAATGGAGTGCTGAGCGGTGATGGGGTTACGGGAGACACGGATCGATCCCGACGTGGACTGAATCTACGAGCTCGGAGAGAGAGAGAAAATCGACGTGATCTGACGGACTGCAGGGAGGAGTGGCTTTGTTTTCACAGAAAGGGGCTGGTGCGAAAGTGTATTTGCCGAGGGCAGGGCAGAGAGGAACTTACAAAGGGACTCCTTGGCGTTTGCGTTACGGTGCCAATTTCCTGACCGGCGGCAATTGGTCACATTGACTGAAAAAGAAAGAACCAATGGGTTTGAATGGAACGTGCAGTCGTGTGAGAGCGTTAATTCAGGTTTGAGGTCAGACGCGGCAGACCCGCTGCTGTACACAGCCAGGAAGATTTCTCCTCTCCAAACCCTTTGAGCAACGAGCCAACACACAGGCCAGCTCCACAGACCACATCAGGACGGGTCCACTTTTAGGCGAGAACATTTTTTTTTACTTCTGCACCATTCATCATTGTGTTTAACATGTAAAAAAAAAAATACAGCAACTGTAAAAAAAAGTAAGTAAAAAAGTATCTGGCTGTTGGTTAGATACAGATAAAGAAACCCCTCTCCCTCCCTCCCTCCCTCCCTCCCTCCCTTGCTCCCTCCCTTTGTTTCTGCTGCTGTAGATGAGGGAGGAAACAGGAAGTGAGGGACCTGAAAATAGCCTCCAGAAATAGCCCGAAACATCTAGGGAACTAGACCTGCGTTCGCCTGCTTTGAATTCCCTATTGTTCCATTGGCTCTCCAGCAATCTTTTTTTCTTTTCTTCCTCCTCTCTTTTCTTCACCACCTTCTTTGGATTTAAATAAAAAACCATCCAGTTTGAAAAAAAAAAAGAAAGGGAGAAATGTGTAATCCTTCATAAAAAGAAGAAAAAAATGGAGCGAAAGTGAGACAAAGCCTTTTTACGAGCAAACGTCTTCGTTCCTGTACACCCCATTTTATGCATGTTTATTCATTTCCTCGGCTATGAAGGTTGCCTTGGTTTCCGTTGCCTGTGCTGTTCATTAGATTGCACACAGCCTGAGGAGCTGCTCCATAATAGCCGGGGAGCTGTCTTGGCAGTATGGGGTTATTGACGGAATTGTATGGATTTTTATTTTCATCTCTCCTCAACCCCAGAGAAAAGTGCCACAGGACTGTGTGTGTGTGTGTGTGTGTTCATGTGTTTGCTTGTGTGTGTGTGTGTGTGTGTTTGTGTGCATGCGCTTTTGTGTGTGCGTGTATGTGTTTGCGTGTATGTCTGTGTTTGTGTGCGTGTGTTTATGTGAGTGTATGTGTGTGTGTGTTTGGGGTAAGTATATGTGAGGATTTGAAGGAGAAAGAGAGACAGAGATAGCCATGATACCTGCTTCTGACGATACGACTATTTGTGCAGGACTGGCCCTGGCAATTTTGGCGCTCTAGCCGATATTTCAAAACACGCGCCCTCTCACAAAAAGTTGGACTTTTATTTTAATAATTAACAATTTCAAATAATGATCTCAATTAAAATAAATGGCACCCAACTGTTGCACATAAACAATTGAAAATAACATTGCAGATCACACTGCAAAAACATATAAATATATATATATATTTTAAATATATATACACATATATATAACTATCATTTTAACGTGCACAGCCTAATCCATTACCTATGAACAATTATTACAGCATAATCCTTTCCATGCATCCCCTCTGTGCACCCGACTTTTTCTACTTTTCAGACATCGTTTTCATTTCTCAATTGCAAATTGTTGAAAAGCCGACATATGCACTTCATGAAGTTCGGGGTGGGAGAAGTCACGCAAACTTAAAAAGGGGACGGATTCTGATTGGTCAAGTGGCAGATCCCATCAGATGCAGCGATCACGCGCGTGTGCTTGCTCTACGGGCGTAAGCAATGTGCAATGCTTGCTTGAAGCCTTACACCAACAGAAGACCTTTTTTAATCTTTTGCTCTTGGCTGCGGCACCCCTCTGGCTTTTTGGCGCTCTAGGCCACCCAAGTTCCCCTGTGTCACGGATCGGTCCTGCATGTGTGTGCGTTGATGTGTGTGTGTGTGTGTATCTATTTTGACAGTACGTGTGTTTGAAAAAGAGAGAGCCTCTCTTGAACATACAACATATTGTGCGTCGTAACATCTGAGCTCAGTTTAGCTGGCAGTGAGACATCGTTATTGAGGCCGCACACGTTTCCAAATGACGTTATCAGTCAAGCGGCCCAGGGGCCCGAAGGCCGAGATGGTGTCTTACATCAAGGTGTCCATCGGAGATCAATATTGATTGCTCTCTTCAACTTCAGGGAACAACACTGCCTTGCATTGCGTGGTAATTAATATGGAAGACAGGCGATGTCTCCATAACTTTTTAACCTTGTAGAAGAAGAAAGGAAACCTGATACATCACAATGTAAGATGTCAGTTTGGGTAACTGAGTTGGCAGTTCTTACTCTACTCCTTCATCTTTCGTAAAAAAAAAAAGAAAATGGAGGCCATCACAGCAGACCTCAGATATGAGATCAGAGAGAGAGAGAGAGAGAGACTTTTAAATCCCCGATACCCCCTCACTGCCTGACCCAGTAGTTGGGGTATTGTATGGTGATATGTTGTGTTCTTGCCAAAGAAAAAACGTAACGCACACACACAGACACACAGACAGACAACACACGCACACGCACGCACGCACGCACGCACGCACACACACACACACACACACACACACACACACATTAAATAAAATGCGTCGTTTTGTCTGTAGTATGGCTTTTTTCTCATTTACTTTCTCTCATCCCTGATGTTATTTTGCATCACATTCAATCATGTGCATTCTTACGGCTGTATTCAAGGGGTTCAGTAAAAAGCTTGCATGACTATTAATTTAAATCGAATTTCCTTTAGAAAATGTGCACCCTTGGTCTGGTTAGGAAAGAGATGAAATGACAAGGTTGCGCATCGCTGGCGAAACTCAGACAACCAACAAAGCCCTAGAACAAGCAAAACGACACAGAGACATCGCCATCTCACAAGAATCAATGCAAAACCCACTAGGCCATACATTAACCAAGGTGCTTGTTGCACTGCAAAGACCCTCCCATCCTCACTATCCTGACAGACAAATGCATCCCAAACACCATTTGCATTTATGGATTTCTTCTTCTGCCTGCGCTATATGTGTGTGTGTGTGTGCGTGTGTGTGTGTGTGTGTGTGTGTGTGCGTGCGTGCGTGCACTTGTGCGTGCGTGCGTGCGTGTGCTTGCGTGCGTGCGTGTGCTTGCGTGCGTGCGTGCGTGCGTGCGTGCATGCGTGCACTTTTGTGTGTGTCGGCCTGTGTTTTCGTTGCAGCAGAATTTCCTTCTATTCATAGTCCCATCCATCTGGGCGTCGTCGTTAGGCATCACATTCACCCTCGTGTTCAAAAGGTTTCCCGGGAAGCAGTGGGGTTTCCGAGTACAGGGAGGAAGAGGAGGAACTCAGGTACCCAGCCGCATCGCCGCACAGCAATTACAGCAATTCCTCCTGTACGGAGAGAGCCGTGCTCATCAGACTTCATCTATCATCTGGCATTCAACCAGCACGTTCCCATGTAGGGGCGGGCTGCAAGAACGTATGACTGGGATCCTCTCACAGTGGAGGGTCCTTGGCGTCTCTTTGTGTAGGCCGGATGATGGTGGCCACGGCCCCCTCTTATAGATCAGAGGCATTCAAGGCGTGTGAGTGAGCGGTCTCCGCGCGGCTACAGGTGCAGCGGGAGTCAGCGTCCTGGGGAGTGGAAACGCGATGTCTGTAATCTCGTGCAATCACGGCTGTCCTTCTACGCCATGACGCTTTGCGGCTGTACATTCAGAAACAAGCGCTTGTTGTCTGAAAAAATAAATAAATAAAAAGGCGTCCGCACTCCAATGTCCCTGGCGGTTTCTGACGCACGTGTGAAAAGGCGTCGGGGGAAACGTCCGCGTCCGCACGCTGTGTGGCGACAGGGTGTCCCTGTTGTTGTTTCCCACGCGCTGTGTATCGACTTGCTATTGTTCCAACACCTGACTGCTTCCTTTCCTTTCATTGCATAACTGTGTGTGTATTAACAGTATGGCAATGTTGACGTGTGTGTGTGTGTGTGTGTTTTTGTATGTGTCTGTTAGTGCGCATGCGTGTGTGTGGTGTGTGTGTGTGTGTGTGTGTGTGTGTGAAAGTTCATGTAATGTGTTTGTGGTCATGCATGTGTGCGCGCGTGTGTTTGTGTGTGCTGTGCCCGTCCCCCGAATGAACACCTGAGCAGCCCCCCTCCCCCCACCCCGCCCCTTTCCTCCTCTACCGCATTCAACTCCCACCCCCATCCCCTATCTTCCCCTCCACCCATCCCCCTCTCCCCCTCTCCACCCCCTCCCACATTCCTGTCTGGCACCGGTCCCTCCTGCCTCTTTGATGCCTCGGCATATCGGCATCTGAGGCCCAGCGGTCGATAAGGATTTTAACCGCGTCTTAAAACGGGTAATGGCGGCCTTTATGCGTGTCATTGTCACTTACCCAAAAGTCACGGCTCCTAACCGTTTCCATTCATCACCGCCCGTCTGCCACCTGCTACTCCGCTCTGCCGCTTAGCTGATTCACTTTAGCGGCTGTGTTTGCTTCTTTTTGTTTGGGGGGGGGGGGGGTGACTCTCCAAAGTCATTTCCAGTTTTAGTGACGGCGCTAAGATAGCCAGATGATGAGGGGGAGACAGGCAAACGTGACGGGCTGCGGGCCCACGTAGGACAGATGACTGCAGAGAGAGTGGACAGCGAGACTTTTCTGACACCTAGCAGACCTCGGACATTTTACCTACATTTGACCTAGGATTACTCATGATAGATTTGGCTTTGTACTTTGGGTTTCACTCTGTTTTGTGTGCCCTTGGCCCTTTGTATTGGAAATAGCTGGGTGTTGTTCATGATCGAATGTGCTTTGCTTATGCTGCTGCTGTAAGCTCAGATGTGTGTTGTATGAGTACGGCGACCATTTTAGGACATGTTTCAGTCTCAGTCGTCTCATCGAGACTTGAATTTTGACCTAAAATGGACGCTGTATATGTAAGTAAACAACTCAAACACATGAAACTCATTAAAGAAAGGGTGAGTCTTGGAGATGGAGGCGGAGAGAAAAACGACTTTCGTTGCTTCGGGGGGACTTCCTTTCATTCTGGAGTCTTATTGCTTTGGTGGAAGGTAGAGAAAAATGCTTCATGGAATTGTCCTTCTGAAAGCTATATTTTTTCAATGGGTATCTTGCCCTCGATAGACAAACTTAGTCTCCCTCTGTTTCCGCCCCCCCAGTACTGCTCGTAACTGACCCAGCCAGACTGCGTCCTTGAAACAGTGCAGGGTGCACATCGCTCAGAAAACGCTGTTATCAACAAGCCTGTCTGGACAGAAAGCGCTCTGCCTGCATTGTCCGTCCATACACTATGATTCAAAATCCTTCATCCAAATGACACTATAGTGGCACAACGCGAGAGAAAAAAACACTGTACAATTACCACCGTCGCCTGCCACCACATGCTTCGTGAGCTGACTTTACCCCACCCATCGTTAATGTTGCTGCTAATACGACAAAGAGCCCAAAGTCACAGTTTACGAGGACTCTTCAGACGCCCTTTAGTTTGGCACCTTCTATGAAAAAGCATGGCACCTCCTCTTTATCAATGGTACTTTGAAGGGCTTATCGGTGTCACAGTGAATGTGTGTGCCGGATGCCGCCGTACTGCCCTTCAGACGACAGTCTCTGCCGTAACAGCTTGGCCTAACCCAGCTCTGAGGGCAAAAGGAAAATAGAGACACAGAGTAAGAAGGCAAGGAAGACGGAGATAGAGAGCGAGTGAGAAGGAAATATTTATTCGAGGGAGAGCCAGAGGCGGCATGATTAGGGAGAGAGGGCAACTTATTTCGGGGAGGGAACGAGGGAAAGGAGAAGTACATTAAAAGTTGAGCAAGAGAGTGAAAGGGGGAGGGAAAGAGAGGATTTTCAAAGAAGGGAGAGTGACTTGAAACAGAGAGGTATGCCATGTAGACCAGCTGCACAGGGAACCATGGATTCTATTAAAAACAATACTTTGCATGGGACATTCTTTATTAATTATTTGCTGCACTCGAGGAAGCTCGTTGTCATGGTGACTTCATTTGTATGTACATTTACGGAGCTCCGGCAAACGGCCTCCCCTTGTTTTCAATTTTGTGGCTGACTGACGAGAGATGTTTGGTTGCCCCGAGCAACAGTGAGGAGCCACACAGTGACTGACTGGAGGTCTTAAGTCGAGGGAGAAACGCTCGATAGGCTGACGAGCGTTGTCACGGTTAATTAAACGCCTGCTCCGTCTGTTTTCCGTCATTGGCTACATCAAATGTTTAATTTCTGTGTTCTTTTTTTTGGGGCGTTTCTTTTTATTTCGTCTTCCTAACCAATGAGAGGACACCTTGGACTGTTCTCTTGACCACGGTGCAACGGAGGGGGGGGGTGACAGTGTGTTGTGTGTGGCCTGTGTAGGTAGGTGGGTGGGGTGGGGAGGGGGTGGGGTTGGGGTTGGGTGGGGCAGGGAGGGGGTGGGGGTGGGCGGGGGAGGGGGGGTGAAAAGTGAAACGTTGGCGGGAGAGACATCGACTTTGCTGCCAAGGCTGACAAGCCGGAGACCAACACATTCCTGTTATAAACAAAGGCACCCAACTCCAGACAAAAGGACCCCTCTGTGTCTTCCCAATGGACAACCTAATAATTTAAAGGACACCGGGGTGTATGTGTGTGTCTGAGTGGCAGTCTGATTCCATTTCCTCGAGGCAGAGCAAGAGGAAGAGGGGAAAGAAAACCAAGGGAAGAGAGAGACGTCAACAGTATGCAGCAGCCGGAGAAGAGGTGGTGTTGTGGAAAGCATTCACCTTTAGGGGAAGGACTTCATTCACTATTTTGTTTCAATCTTGGGGCCTGTAGCTTTGACCAGTGCTGCAAAATTGCTGGGAGGACTTTTATGTGTGTGTGTGTGTGTGTGTGTGTGTGTGTGTGCATTTGTGTGTGTGTGTGTGTGTGTGTGTGTGTGTGTTTGTGAGCATGTGTATGTGTGTGTTTGTGAGCATATGTCTGTGTGTGTGTGTGCGTGTGTGTGTGTGTAGGTGTGTGTGTGTGTGTGTGTGCTCGTTACCAGCCACTCTCATTTACATATAGAGCACCCGGCCTTCAGGAGGTAAGTGGACTTTAACAGTGAGATAGCTCTCCCTGTTTATTGCTTTTCATGCTGCAGTGAATATCTTGAGAGGCGCAACTTTTCAAACGTGACAGGGAAATCCATAGACAAATGACCAGCGGCCTTCGCTGTTCTCCGAGGAGTGTCACCTGCAGTCAAAAGAGAGAGAGAGAGGCCGAGAGCGAGCGAACGGCATTTCAAAAAACGACACTCACGAGCCATACGCTAATGTGTAAAGTGCTCTCTATTTGGCCGATGGCTTTGTTGCCATCTCGAAGTCACTTGAGAGTTGGAAACTGAAGCGACGACTCTCACTTAGCAATAAGTACTGACGAGCTACCTGCCGACAGATTGAAACAAGTGTTCTTACGTGAGCTATCAGGGTCTTGGGTGGCTTCCCATTTCAAACAACTTCACTTTTTAAGGTCTGAAACCTTCCTTGAACAACTCTTTTGGAAATTCAATCTTTAACATTTCATCAACGAGACATTCATAACCTGAAGGGTTGTTTAATAAAACGTGCATACCTTGTCTGCCTTGTCAAGACAAAAACATTTAGAACCCCCCCTCCTCCCAAACATCAGTTTGCATTTTCAGAAAAATGATACAATCCATCAATGTCAGCTTACATGGGTAAAAATCATATTACCAAACCCAGAAACAACTTTAGTTGTCTGGTCCAGTCAGCACCCCTGGTGATTTATAGCGGTGGCATTATGCTAAACATAATCTTAGTTTGGCTGCATGACTTGCGAGTGATTTATCGTCATTTTATTTACTTGTAAACCATGGAGGGGAATGGCAGAAAGGGACAGGACAATACGCTAACAACTACCATTGTCCATGATAAGAATAGACTGAGGGGCGTGCAGACTATCAGTGGATTCCATCTGAAATATTACAATTGCATGCCAGTGTTTTTGTATGGGCAAAACTGCACAAATTCCTCCAAGAGCTTTCTGTCTATGTTAGGCAGCAAACTGTTTCCTATTCAATACAAAAAACAACTAGTTCAATGAGTTCACAGTTCATGCAAAAGTGCTGATTGTTTTGGGCCTCCACATACTGTGTACCACTCGTAACATACAGCTCAGAGGAGCGTCTTCTCTCCCTGCATACCTCACCTACATATCTCCCCACACATTACATTATGCCATCACTTGGTCCTGCGGAGGCGGAGACAGCTATCATCACTCAGCGGCAAGCCCCCCCCCCCCTTCCTCCTTCTCTAATGGGGGAAATTAACCCCAGAGTCTGCTGTGGACTTGAGGTAGACCCCTGTGGGAGACCTCTCTGCGTCTTATTAACCCCTGGCTACAGACCGCAAAGGTAGACCACTGACTTGAGACACTGCCACTCAGACCCCTACAGATTAGCCTTTGGCCCCCCGGGGTGTGACTTCAAGTACTTATTGCCTCCGTGTCCGGCACGTCATACGTCTGTGCTATCGATCGGCAAACCCCCACTCCTCACCCCCTAGAATTCTAATTGCAGCGCGGCCTCGCGTTTCT
Organism: Galaxias olidus; assembly: GCA_026901105.3. NCBI lineage: Eukaryota > Metazoa > Chordata > Actinopteri > Galaxiiformes > Galaxiidae > Galaxias > Galaxias olidus. The sequence goes on from JAPMUY010009919.1 coordinate 67,861, forward strand.
CCAACAGTAATGGGTTACACAGAAGTATAAAGACGCACTCGCCGGGTATCGATTAGGAGGAATACACACCTCCCGGCAAAATTAACGAGACAATGTATGCGGATCGATGCGATTTTTCCCCTCGCTTTGCAGAAGTACATTTTTTTTTTCCTCACAGTGTTCTATCTCCGCTTGTGCCTGTAATCCTAATAGAACTGCTGATTGGGACGGTGTCCTCATGTTTAAACTTGTCTCTGTTTAAAGACTGTTAAAAGTTGATTACTAGTTTTTACTGTGACGATAGATCGCCACGGGGATCTCAGTACCCTAGCCCTTCATTTGTCTGAAGGTAATAGAGATGGTTGCTGTCGTTTTTTGTGGCAGCGCTGTTGCTGCAGCTTGCTGTAAATAAATTAGCTGAGGTATGTGACCATGTATTTGTTTCAGCTAACATGATCACTAAATCAATATCTGGAAGACTTTGATTACACCATATCTGTCTTCATGTGCCTTCTACGAGTCTTACATCTATGATAATCTGAACTATGGCACAAGTTTCCAGCACTAAGTACAACGTTTTAATTAGAACACATTTTGTGGAGTTACAGTAATTATCAAAAGGTTTTTATTCAAAATGTGCTGCAATGTATGTTTTTGAAAAGGTAATCTCTGTCAAGAACAATTTAACCCCAATTTAAATTGATATGTTACTGTAACACATGTGTTAACTTAAATATGAACCCTGTTATATTAACAAAATAAAATATAAAATATATTAATTAATAAAAAATCATTACTTCAAAAACAGACAACAGCAACATTATTTTGATTTTCCAGAATGCTTTAGAATATGATCATTGACTCCCTTACGCCCAGTGAGGCACTACTCCAAAATTATGAATGTGTTTTTTGTGGGACATGCTTGTGAATGTGCGTTTTATGTATGAGGCCGTTTGTGTGTGTGTACGTATTTGTTTGTGCTTAATAAAATGTGGAGATTGCTTGACGTAAGTGTGTTATGATATGATTAGCTGTGTTGTAGGATGTGTGTGTGTGTGTGTGTGTGTGTGTGTGTGTATGTGTGAGTGCGTGTCTTGACTTTGTTTGTGGGGATCATTAGGGTCGCTCCAGCAGGCAGGGAGACGACGAAGCACTCAAACATGTAATTACTCGCGCTCCGATGGCGCCAACCCACGCAAGGCCCTCCCACGGCGAGTGTGCCGCAGCGGTTTCGGGTTTCAAACTGTTCCGCTGTTTCCTCCCAGCATGCTCGCCAACAGGAAGCTAGTATTTCATCAGCACTTCCCCCCCCATAATTACCAGTCGCACCCTCCTTTCACTCCCAGGACCCACTCTGGTGATGAGGGACATCGTCAGACTTACAAAAAGATTGGGTATCATTGAAAAAAATTAAAATGTGAGGGTGGTAAATGGGGTGAGAGTAATTCTACTTTCATTACTTATTGTTCAAATTTGAAATAATGAATGCGGTCTGTGTCTGTTGTGCATTTCTGCCAGTTATACACCCCCCCCCCCCCCCCCCCCACACACACAAACACAAACGGGGGCTTGATAAAAGTACGTTTAAATGTCGTTAACGGCTTGTGTGTCAACACAGGGTTTATACGCGGGGGCAGGCGACGGGTGCAGCTATTACGAGGGGTGTTCACCGGATCCTTCCCCTCCGTATTCATCAATCATCAATAAGACCCAGTAAAACTCTGGCCCTCCGAGGGCCCACCAGTAAAAGGCAGTGCTGAGTCAGTTTAGCACGACACCACGTCTGCCGACTCCTCCCCTGACTACGGTGTGTTCTGCTGCTCTCTCTGGGAGGGTTCACAAGAGGACAGGGTGGGGGGGGGGGATACCTGATACTGAGATAGCGATGTCATCGATGATGTCAGTGGCTTCAGGAGCGACACCTATAGCCTCTCGTTTTGGTGTTTTCTCCTTCTCTCTCTCTCTCTCCTTCTCTCTCTCTCTCTCTCTCTCTCTCAACAACATTTTCCTCTTTTTTTCTCTGTCTCCGTTACTCTCACTCTTTTATCTCCAGCACGTCTCACTTTATCTCAGACGTTCCTGCTCACGTTCTCTCATGTTAAACGCCCCCCCCCCCCCAACCTCAACAGTGAACACCCCTTTTTAACCACATATATTTACTTTCGAGTGACATACATTAGCAAGGAGCCACGCAGGTCAGCCCATTAATACAGGACCAGCTCACGGTGGAGAGGCGGGAAGGTGAGCGCCGCGTTCTGCCAATCCTCACGCCACGTCCTCCCCTGGTGGAGGTGATTAATGGCGGCCTTATTAGGAAGGAGAGGGGCGGGGGGGGGGGGGGGTGCACCTTATCAGACTAGGGACGCTCACCAATCAACAAAGTCGGGGGTTAGAGATCCCGCTGTTTAACTCCTGAAGTAGGACTGTAGCCACGGCCAGGCTTGCACGGGCGTGCCGAGGGGGCACGCTGAGGGAACCGCTGAGGGGGCTGCCAAAACATGCTAATTCCACCGGCGGGGATTGCTAGGCCGAGGACCCCGAGCACATTAACCGCTCACCCTTCTGGCTGGGAAGGCACTCTGGCGGCGCGGCAATATAAACGGGGCCTCGTATAACACTCCCTGTGCATAGTATGTCCTATCATCTGCTCCCTTTAAAGTGTGAGCGACACTTGAATTAATGGACTGTGCTGTGTAGTTACACGGGATTCACTTGGCATGACTTTTTTTTTATGGCAAGCCGTGATCAGGCTTTAGGATTTTTTTTTTTTATTATATGGGACACTTCCAATCAAGGCTCTTGTGAGATCTGATAAGGTAAAGATAAACTGAGCAGAGAAATCACAGAATCTCACTCTTTCTCTGTCTCTCTCCCTTGCTCTCTCTCTCTCTCTCTCTCCCTTGCTCGCTCTCTCTCTCTCTCTCTCTCTCTGTCTCTCTCTGTGTCTCTCTGTGTGTGTGTCTCTCTCTCTCTCCCTCTCTCTCTCTCTCTTTCTCTCTCTTTCTGCTCTTACCCCACCAGCCATATGAGTTATCTGCTCATCATGTCAGGAGCTATAACTGCACTGAAAGAACCGCTTTCAACTTTATCAACTCAGCGCATCACATACTTCCAAGAGGGGGATGCACAGCATCGGCACAATCGTTCATCTGCTTGGAGAAAAGACAGAGAGAAAGATAAATAAAGAGGGAGAGACAGAGATGTGGGGTTGGATGGATGGGTGGGGGGGGGGGGGGGGTTATGGTAGAGTGATACAGGAAGAGAAAAAAAATGAGAGACAGATCAGGAGAGAGCTAGAGGCTGATAGAGAAACAGACATGAACGTGAGCGAGAGAGAAAGAAGAGAGAAAGTGAGTGAGAGAGAGAGAGAGAGAGAGAGAGAGAGAGAGAGAGAGAGAGAGATTAGATCAGTCCTATCTGATAATCTGCCACGACTCAGGCGATATCTTTACACTGTCCTCCGATTACTATCGCTAAGGCGACAGGAATAGAATACCAGAGAGCAGTCCTCAAGGTTTCCGCAGGAGAGAAGGATACTTTATAAGGTAACCTGCATAATGTATCAATGCATAATGTGAAGAAATGTAGAGTCTAGAGAACAAATACATCCTATCATGTAACGATATGAAACTTTGATATAACCTTTCACTATCTGTGGTATCCTCTAAAAATACGATGGTGTTCGGTGGATGATTTCAGATGCTACCGCTGTAAACACAAAGTAATTACATGGGAAACCGTACATATAAGTTAACATTTTACTATCCAAGATCCTCGTAAGTGAAATGTCTTGTGGCCCTTGGAATATGATTGACATTTTGACTTCCGTAATGGTTGTATGTAAACATGAAATGCAATGTGCATTATATATGAATCTTATGAATCTACAAGGATGTATCCTTTGAAGAGTTTCCTCTGAGAATTCCATGTAAAATATGGAAATTAAATTCTATCAACACATAAAATGCATGTGTGGCACAATGCATGAAGCATAAAAATAAGCCTCAACAGACCACATTATATTTGCTCCCTTTCCACCTTCTCTGTTCTAAGCAAATGCCAACAAATCATAAAAAAAATCTAAATTAATACTTAATGACTGTGGCATTTATTAGAAATTCTAGCATTCTCTGGGGTAATAAGTATGAGTAATAACCATGGGCATATTTGAGAGTGATGGCAGACACAAATCATATCGCAATTTGATAAACCTCACACCCACACAGGAGGCTGAGAAATTAATGCTGCCACAACAAAAGCGTGTGTGTCCGTGTGTGTACAGAATGTGAGTTAGTGCATGACAATTTTGTGACTGTTAGTGCGCTCGTGTCACTGGTAAATCGTATGCTTGAGTGGTATATGCATTTCTCTGCATATGCATGTAAGCTTTGTGTGCGTGCACGTGTTTGGCCTATACGTGCGTGTGCGCAAATGACCTTAAGTGGTCTCCAAGATTTGTATGCATGCGACTAAATTATCTCCATTCAGATTGGTCATTTCTGGTGGAAGTGGAACATTGTGTGGCCGAATGAACAACCCGTTCATGTGTGTGTTGTTTTGGACCATGATCAAATTTGGAGTACGACAGTATTGGCCAAGAGCATGCAGTAGCCTACCCACTTGTGCATTCAAATGCAGCCTTTTCCAACGATGAAATACATTACTTCCGTCCTTTTTGCCATGAAATTTCAAAGTGTGCGAGAAATCCGGCAAAGCATGGAGGCGGCCTTTCGTTTACTTCGCATCCTCTCTCCATTTCTCTCGCTCTCCTCTCCATGCCGCTTTCCCTCTGCGTGCTGGAGAGGTCCGCGAGACTCATTAGCGCCGGCGTTGCTCTTTCATGCCGTCTTTCCCCAACGGCATCACTAGCACCATTCGCCCGGGCAGCGCTGTGATTTCAAACTGCCTAAGCTGACGGATGGCATCTAAACCAAAAGTGCGCTCTCCTTTCTTTAATTAGCATTTTTTAAACATCAATATATTTTTTCCCCTGCGGCCCAGGACAGAAACTCTGCCGAATTAATTATTAACAGTCTTGGCTTCTTCCGCAGTTTCCCCCCCCCCCTCTCCTTCCCAGTTCCTTTGAAAGCAGTCATGGCGCGCTCTCCTCCCTAGTCTGATGTGAATGTGGGGTGGACTCCCCGGGACGAAGCTCCCCGCAGGTGCACTTTAATTATATAGGACATGTTTTGTGTGTAAAATGATCAATTTGGGTTTAAATCAAGACGGCAAGCTGCTTGAGTTAGTCGTTTCTCGAGTGCAATAGACTGTGCTAACCCTCAGGCCTCAGCCATTATAAAGCTGTTCAACAGCATATCATGAATATAAAACAAATCGAATTATGTTTGTTTCCCCCCTTTTTGCGTCTTAAAGCCATGATTAAAGTTAAATAGCATGTCAGATTTCCATCTGAATTCAGCCATATTGGAAGCTTTGCAGAAACTTAATTACCCCCAGCAAGAAGGAAAATAATGTTTCTCTATCAATCCCTGAGGTTGAGTACTCATTTGAGAACTTAATTCTTAATTCTATAGGAGAGGGTTGAGGTCTTCACTGTCCTGAACGGTGTGGGATTGTAACCGTACACTGGATGCCTGCTCTGATACTCTGTAATAAAAAAATTTAAAAACTTTTATCCAAAGCATTTTACAATGAGATTACAGGGACCATCCTCCTAGAACAATAAAGGGTGAAGTGCCTTGCTCAAGGGCACACTAGGATTTGAACTCATGTCCTTTTTATTTGTATTATGGAAGCACTCAATTTAAATCCATATTTGGATGTCGATGACAACCTTTCCCATTCGTTTGTTTTATTGCTTTTTGTTGTATGTGCGTGAGCATTTGAATGTACAATCTGACCAGGTGGCAGTTCTACCCACTAGGCCACCACTATCCACCAGGCTGGCTTACCATCTGTACTGCCCAACAGATCAGAGTGAACGATATAACCGTCACTGAAATAGCAAGATCAGAAACGGTTTGTAATCTGCAGAGGGATCTCTGTCTGTTCCTTTGTGAAGGTGAGGCCCGACTTGTGAAACAAGAGGAGGTGAAGAAGGCGTTGGCGGGACGGAGGGAAGGTGGGTGGGTTGAATCCATCTAAATTAAGGCTGAGGAGATGGAGATGAATGTAAGTGAGATAACCCTCTTCCTCCTCCGGCCTTAGTCACCGGTACACACACACACACACACACACACACACACACACACACACACACACACACACACGCACACACCTCTACAAAGAGGTGACACATGAATAAGGGCAATTGTGCATCTATCGGCAGACCACTCTTCTCTCTGATCATTGCCCCGAAAACCATCTCGCCCTCTCATCTTGGGGGTCTGAGGACAACAGGGGGCCCACTTTAAACACAGAGTGATCTCATCACAGCATATAATAGGGGGGTTGATCACAGCAAAGGTGTGCGGCCCCCTATCACCCATCTCTTACTCGGACCAGAAATCTGTCTGGGAGGATTTCACGGTACATCGATCGGTTGACTTTCAGAGTCTGGGTCAAAAGTAGTCGTTACTGTGGTATTATATATGTGATATCCATACATCCATTGGCTATGCTGCTTATCCTTTGCAGGGTCGCGGGGGGGCTGGAGCCTATCCCAGCCGACACAGGGCGAGAGGCGGGGCACACCCTGGACAGGTTGCCAGTCTATCACAGGGCTGACACATAGGGACAGACAACAACTCACACTCACATTCACACCTACGGGCAATTTAGAGTCACCAATTAACCTGCATGTTTTTGGACTGTGGGAGGAAACCGGAGTACCCAGAGGAAACCCACGCAAACATGGGGAGAACATGCAAACTCCACACAGAAAGGCCCTTGGGTCAGGTTGGGATTGAACCCAGGACCTTCTTGCTGTGAGACAACAGTGCTAACCACCGAGCCACCGTGCTATCGTATATATGTGATATCGTATACGTTAATTACAAATGCATTTTTAGTCTTTTGTATGCAGACGAGTACACTCGACAGGTACACACATGCATTTATTGGATATTATTTAGAGTAATATACCTAATATATGGGTCCCGTTCTCTCAAAAACTCTAAAACAAACTGTAATGTCAGGATAAATGTCAAGTCCACAAACATATTTACGAAAATGTCACTAAATAGGCTGACACATGCTACATTCGTAGCTTCTCTTGTTTTCTGCCACAAGATAAAATCCAATGCAAAGCCTTTAAGCTGGCAATAAGAAAACATATTAAATCCGAAAAGTAATTGAACAATGAATTCAGTAAGAGCGGACCATTGTTCAGACAGCGATGTGCTGGCCTGCAGTGAATATTTTCTCCAGCAGTTACAAATTACAGGTTGGTTTTTTTTCAACAGGACATTGGCAGAACTTTTCGACATTGGCAGAACTAATGACTTCAACATTGTGGCACTGAATAAATTCTTCCCCTGGCCTCACAGTCCCTCAAAGCCAGTGAATCTAATAATCTCCCAGTGCTTTGGACCAAAAGTGAAGACAGACAAATAAAAGTGATAATTTAGAGCAGGCTTTAAGAGCATGTACAGTATATGACTAAGGCAAAGTCTATTTCATAAACTTAATGTGAATTATTTATCATATAATAGTTCATTAACTTAATTAAAAACACTATAGTTTAAGTGAAGTATAAGGGCTGTAAGCGGTGATGATCACAACAGATTTATAATCATCATTAGGCAAAGTGAGGGGAAAAAAATAATAGACAATCCAGGCCCATGCAGTAAAAAGAACGAATATAATATTCAGGCTATAATATTTCCAGATGGGGAACCACCTGTTGGTAAGATTCAAAGGCAGTCAGCGAGAGAAAGAGATATTGCCTTTGATTTTCATCACAGACCTGAACTTCTGTTCCTTCATAGCATCTGTTTACATGTGACTCCTAAGATCTAATGTCCCAGTTTAACAAAGGCAAATCAGATCTGATGTCAACATAATTACTCCGATGTTGCTAGTTGAAACACATCTATGTGATATGCTTTAATGTACAAATACGATTCCATTTGAAGGAGGAAACTGATTTTGAAAGTATAATTGTTTGGGGCATTCTCTGAATTCTCCGTAATGTTTCAAATCTATTTAACAATAGCACTCGGGATGGTACTATCGCAAACACATTATCCCAGACACACACACATACACACACACATACACCCCCACACACATACACATACCCATAAGTACTTGTGTACATTTGCTCTTAACAACATAATGTAACTTCTACCAGTGCTCTCTAAAGTCAAACACTAATTATCATCGTTCTACCCTTGCCTACATTGTTTTTCATAATGCCAGAATTAAATCTTTATTTATAGGATATGTGGAGCCAGTTAGAGCAGGAGAGGTATTTAGAGCTCGTTGCAGCTATTCACAGTTAATTACAGATTAGCGCTACTCAGTTAGTTCGTTGTCAATCTGTTGTAATTCATATTGATGTCTGATGGAGACACAGCTATGAATTGTCCAGTATCCCCGTTATCAATCTGTATGCCATCAATATGAAGGGCCATGTTTCAGGGAGAGAAGGAGGCAGGAGGCCACTCTAAAGTGTGGTACTTTAGCCAGGAGGGCACAGTTTAGGAGCAGCAGTTTAAGTCTGTTCCTTTGAGGCCCAAGTATTCTGAGGATGTTATGTTTGATAAATGCGTATGGTTATGGTGGAGAAAATCACCCAAATATGGTCGTATATGATTATAAACAAGTAAAAAGTGCGTTTTGAGGCCAGGGGCACACACAATGTTTTCCGAATCTACAATGTGGGGGGGGGGGGGGGGGGACAGTTTTGCTGCTTTTATTGCGTACCAAAAAACCACTTCACAATACGCTAGATTGCCTGAATGCAATTGGGAGAAATGTTGAGTTGCTTAAATCACCACAAGTGAATAGCCAGGTAAGGTTTTTTTTTTTTTTTTTTGAGGACGTGGAAAGGACCTTTGTTAGGAAACCAGAAGGAGACAAAGTTGCTGTGCTGGACTTAACAGAGCTAAACGACTCCTCTCACTCACTCGGTTCTGTATTCAGAGGGTGGGAGTGGAGCGTATCTCCTCATTTGGAAGGCACAAGAAACCAGCAGGGCTCTACCGGCACTCGGTCCAGCGAGGCGAAATGTGACGCAATGACTTTGATTCGCTCACCTCGTTGATGCCAGAGTAAATCAGGGCCCTGCATGTTCCAAGACCCCCTCTTCCATCACAATAAGTGACTTTCTATTCACTCAAAAAACAACAGCGGGTTTTCAACCTAGAGGAATCAACACTTTAATTTCCAACACATTTTTCACACAATGCCTCTCACCGCGTAATTAACTCACGTATTCACACTCACACCTATTGCATGCGCTCAGCTACATCAACAGTAATTACCTTATCCAGTACTATCAAAGGTTTCCATGCTAGAGGTCCACACCCACACACACACACACACACATGTTGACATTTACCAATTCATATATGGCACACATCTGTCCCTCTTAGCACACCGTAGTGCTCCAGACTCCGGGTCTGCTCAGCGGGTCCGCTTCAGCCAGTCACTGGAGTCCGTTGACATTTGCCTGGGATCAGGCCGCCATCTGCGGAGGCAGGCGCCTGTTTACCCGGTGGCTGGTCCCCGCCTCACATGAAACCCCCATCTCACGTCCCCGTGGGGTTTTGTTTTGTTTACCGTGAGGCTCCTTTTCCTCTTCTATTTCATCTTTAGGTGAGATTCCAGAGGCTTGGAAATGGTAAGGGAAAGGAGTCAAAGCAGTAGAGTAATTTATTTATTTTATACAAGACTCAAAGCGCTTTACACAAATTGGTCGCCTATTAATTACACAGAACGAACAACGAATGGATTGACAGCTATCAAACACAACACTCAGTCTGAGTGATACCATGGCAGCCAATTTGCGCCATGTGCCCAACGTATTGCGACAGACTTGCCCAGACCGACTCCAGTTGAAAGTGACTGGTCAGGGCACTGGTAGGAGGATGCAGCATGTTTTTTGATGATGGGAGGAAACCGGAGTACCCAGAGGAAACCCACAGTAACACGGGGAGAACATGCAAACTCCACACAGAAAGGCCCTCGGGTCAGATGGGGTTTGAACCCAGGACCTTCTTGCTGTGAGGCAACAGTACTAACCACTGAGCCACCATGTGGCCCAGAGTGTCAATCAGTACACAAACCCGCCCATCAATCTCAGAAACGTTCGTCGGACACACCGATGGCTAGCGGTGTGTTTGGGCAGCGATGTAAATACAGCCCCCCGACCCAATCTCTTACGACAATCGCAAGCAAATCTTAAGAGAATACATACGTATGGTATGTATTTTTCTCATATTCATTCAGCCCGGCGCGATGATGTGGCCTGATGTGCATGAGCCAAGCTGATGATTACATTCCAATTCACCCTGCCCCAGGAGCACAAAGCCCCAGGCCCATCAATAAGACCCTAATGCGCTTAATGGGAATCCGCGCTGCTGGCTCCGAGCGCACAGCTTATTGCGGCGCGAGGCTCTCACTTTTATGGCAGGCAACACAATTACGGATCCAATTGCACGAGGCCTTGCGTTGAAAAAAAACGGGATTGCCTCGATAAATGGGGCCTTTTTGGAATATGGTTGGCCCTGGTAAACGTTGTTTTCTGAGGGCACTGTGATCAGAGCAGGTAACACGGCGGACGGCGGTGTGATTAGGTTTGGAATCTCGACACTACTCAGCCTCACCAGTTTGCTTGTTGAACAGGATGTGATGGCGGGGCCGACTTGTACGCTACCGTCGTTAGCATAAACATTTGGACCAGGGAGCGTTTTAAGTTTTGGGGAGTTAAGACATGCCGTTTGATGGAATGAAATCCTACTTGACAGCTTGGTGGACGCGTGTGATGGAATGAGCACACAGGAAAGCCAATAGGCATCATTTATCAGGAAAGTAAATTTTTTTTTTTTTAAAGTAGACATAGAAGGTCTATAAAAAAAATTTGGTGAGGTGTCAGCAGTGTCCTCGATTGACGTTGTTAATGAGACGTGTTTGAGCAGCGTTGGATAATCTCTCTCCGTGCGGTCTAATGCTGCCTGGATGTCAGTTGAATAGTCAGACGACGCAGATGTAAACACATCTGAACCCAGCCGACCTGAACAACCAGATGCGTAGAGCTGAACTGAAGAGGAAAGAGTGGATGCACGAAAACGTTTATTTTCGTCTCATTATCCACGAATCTCACGTTTGCATTCGTTTGTTTAAAGAGAGGCGGATCGTGACCTTTGTCTTTTTACTCATGAGGCCCACGAGCCCTCACAGCAAAAAACAATCTACTGAAAACAATACGTTGTTTTTGCATTAGGCTACATTTAAATGTGCTGTGCGTTTTTAGGAAGGAAATGTGTCCAGAACGCAATTTCTTTCGTCATGGTCCTAATGGTACTAATATGGGCTGGGAAACCTTGAATTTGCAGTGTAATGAAGGGAACAATGAGGGTATGAAATTCAAATCCAACTGTTTCACTTTGAGGCATCACGCCTCTGTTTGCCTCTCCCCATTGTTCTCGGGGAGAATCATTTCCTCAGTAGGTTACTCTGCTTCTCTGAGGACCGCTAAAAGGGTTTTTTGTGTTGGCAAGAGAAAAAAAACCCTCTAATTTCAGGATTTGCATAGTTAGTCATATAGCATGTATGCCCCCCCACCACACCGCACCACACCCCGACATACACACACACACACACACACACACACACAAAAAAGAATTGTACCAAAATGAATTTCACACTCTGAAAAGCACATTGTCCTTAACAAAGCTCCGGGTTTTTGACTCAAATGGCTCTTGGCTTTTAAATTACTGCTCCCATAAAGAGCTTAGGGATGAGGGGGATGCTTTAATTGAAACTATGAGCATGCCTGATGAGAGTGAGCGAATGAGTCAAACAGATTACGTAATGCTGGTAGGAATTGTCACTCCTTGCAATGTGTTCGGAGTTTGAACCCCACCCTGCTTACTTAACTTTCCCCAAAAAGTCCCAAGACTCTCAGAAACACTTCTACGTGCGCGCGAAAGCACGCACGCACGAACGCAGTGTTAATTCTCTCAAATCTTGGCTGGATTACTGAAAAAGCTTCTTAAATCAATGCAAAAAAAAACGTGCCTCTAAAACCTGGTTTCATTAGGGCCGACGCACGGCTTTCGCTGTCACTTTATCAGTTGGCGTTTTGGCAAAGCAGTGGAGTCTTGTTTACCGGTGTTGTGGTTCCGGTGTTGGTTGTATTTGTTTGTGGGACCAGCAAATACCTGGACTTTGTTTCTCCGCGTCGTGACATCACCCCCTTCCATAGCTGACCACGCCGGGGTGGAATCTATTTCATTAGTCGAACTGCAACGCCATCATTCCTGCTGTTGCAGGGCTATTGCTTTTTCTACTTTTTTAATTACCGACCTCTCCAGATTAATTGAGAGAGAATCTCCTGTTGCCCTGACTGGCATCAAACACACTTCCAGAGAGATGGAAATCAGTGGATCTTACAAACCACAGGCGTGTGATGTTTGCCTGTGAAGCAATGATTAAAAAGGTACAGCATTCCCCCCAACAGTCCTTTTTGTTCTGTTCCAAAGACTTTCAAAGTCTTTTGGTTTGGTGGATGAAAAACCTTTTATTTGTCTTTGTGTTTGATGTATTTCTCTTTCCTAGGAACAAGAACAGAAAAAAATGTATTGATTGTCCTGAGTAGTGTGCTTGCCTCGGCCATGTAGAACCAGCTATACTTTGGATTCTAAAGTTTGTGCAGTAACAGGACAAAAGCTGCCAGCTTTCTGGCCCTCTTAAGGAGACAGGTACACATCGTATCAACCTTTGGGATCGAAGGGGTCGGTAATGGCCTCATACCTGCCCGAGGGAGAGTAGGCCTCGGAAATGGCCCTGTATTATCTGTCAAATGGAGAAAATGTGGACCCCGTGAACCTTTGGGCTGCATGTGAGCAGAAAGCACCGTTTCTAAAAGGCCAGGACAAGGCTGAGTAAAGACCATCAGCTGACCCAATAAACAGCCCCGTCGGGCATTCGCTCTGACGTTAATTCCTACTCCTGAGTGGTGGGCACTTATTTAAGGGAAGGGGGAGGCGGGTAAATCTGTACTCTCCATAGTTGCCCCTCCCCCCCCTCCAACTCTCTCTCTCATCCAGTCAAGCGGGAGATATTATCTCCTCTCACTTACCTCTGACATTTTCACATTTAGAATCTGTCATGGCTGGTAGGTTTGTTGTGTGTGTGTGTGTGTGTGTGTGTGTGAGAGAGAGAGAGAGAGAGAGAGAGAGAGAGAGAGAGAGAGAGAGAGAGAGTGTGACTGGCTGCCTCTCGTGCACTGACTAAGAGCAGGACAATGGAGCCCCAGCGACTGCCTCCATTGTTGTTGCTGATGTTGTTGGTGCACCGGAGAGGCACTCTGTCCGCCTGCTTGTCCCCACGCGCTCCATCTCTCTTTCTTCAGGTTGTAGCGCGCTATCTTGACAACTGACATGACATGATATTAAGGGGTTTGAGGAGGAAGGCTGGGGATGGAGAGAGGTGCTGGAGGTTTTGTGTTTGTGTGTGTGTGTGTGTGTGTGTGTGTGTGAGAAAGAGAGAGACAGGAAGGGAGGGAGAGTTGTCCATCAATATAAAACCCTGCATATGCAAACACACACACTAACACACACACACACACACACACACACAAAAACACATGGACACACAGACACACACACACACACACACACACACACACACACACACACACACTAACACAATCACACACACATTCACAAAGACGTAGTGGTGAGTAAACACTTACATTATGTTTAAAACCTTCATATTTGTTCCCACTGGCCTTCTTTGAGCGTTTGGTCTCTGAATGTGTGCCTGTGATTATGTGCATGTTTCAATGGGTTAGGGTTAGGGTCCGCAATAGACCAAGTTTGAAAGAACGAGGGACACATTTAGAAAGGAAAACAATAGGCTGTGAGGATGTTTTGTAACCAAAAGTTCATCGAGGTCCTCTTCCCCTTTAAGCTTAGTTCCCACTCAAAATCACAATGTGGTGCACACAAAGAAACCAGAAACTACAGGACTTCAATCCAGTTTCACCCTCGAAAACTTTTTCTTTCTTTCCTCCCATCCTCTAGATCTTAGCACATACTGCTCCAGGATGTCCTCCCACACACACCCTTCCATAACACTAGTCTCTGTGTGTGTGTATACACTATTTTCAGTGGCGAAACATCATGTACTGTTCTCGAGTGTGTGTATGTGTGCGTATGTGAGCGTGTGGGTGTGTGTGTGTGTGTGTGTGTGTGTGTGTGTATGGGTGTGTTTGTGTTATCAGTGTTGACTTATTCGAATGTAAAAGCCACATTGCTGGTTTGCAGAAGATCAAAGATCCCCTCTGAGTTCAGGAGAGGGGGAAATAGGAGCGGTAGTTAGTGGGACTAAGGATTTGTGTCTATCAACATAAGCCCCTGCTGCCTTTGTTCTTAGCTCTCCTCTGTGAGGAGTACGTATCAAAGAGGCACGTCTTCACAAGCAAATGTTTCATGTAGGAAACGTAATAGGCTTGGCTTGGGTTTCGCTATGGGGCAAACTAGTGGTAAGCAGAGCCAAGTCCAGCTTGGCATTAGAGCTAATTGTGTGATGGAGTGGTCCGTGTACAGTATACAGTACAACCGTGGCCCTGTTCAAAATCCTCTCTACAGACAGCAACAGGGCAGCGGGTACAGGGCCATTTTATGATTGGGGGAAATAGGTGCTAAGAAAAATATAACGATCTAATAATCAAGCCTTTCTTTGTCATTCAGGCGCATTAGTTAGAGACCAGACCCAGTGTAAAAGAAGTAGCTGCTTTGGTTTGGTCTGTACCAGCCAGCCCATCTGTGGTCTCTGTCTCTCTTCTCTTCTACACTCTCTCCGTCTCCAGCTTCTTCTTCTTCTTCTTCTTCTTCTTCTTTGTTTCATCACTCTGCAGGGTTGGAGTACTTTGAGACAAGGCAAGGTCTTCATTTTTACTTCACATTCTTACCCTCTCTCCTCTCTCTCTCTCTCTCCCTCACACACACACATACACACACACACACACACACACACACACACACACACACACACACACACACACACACACAGACTTTTTGCGAATTCAGTATAAAAGCACAGCAGTATCCTCTCCTAACCTGTTGGTTGAGTGACAGGAATGGCCAACTATGAGCAGGAAAAGCTCCCCGTTCAGAAACACTCTGGAAAGCTTTTAGAGTCGACAAGGCATGCAGAGCTACTTCAAAAGCCTCCGACACGACAGAGAATAGAGGAGAGTTCCTAGAACAGAGAGAGAGAGAGAGAGAGAGAGAGAGAGAGAGAGAGAGAGAGAGAAAACAAGACAAGAAAAACACAACAGAGAGGTGTTAGCCTCACAACAGAACAGGGCCCCCGATCTGGATTCAAAAATACACCTTACCTGTAGCCTTACTAAACATTAAGCAACAGAGACCTTGTTCCAGCAAAAAAAACACACAAACAAAAAAAAACAACTACTAAGGAGGTGGAGAAACTAAACACATTAATTCATCTCTGCTAGACTTTGGGAATCCATAGTTTCAGGCGCTGGGGTCGGAAGCAAACAGCGAGAGAAAATGAAATAAAAACACTGCACGGCCCGCCTGCCTGCCTCATGCACTAAACGATGGTGTCGGGATTTTTGGGGACCACCCAGTTCAGTGAAGCAGAAAATGGGAATGTGCTCCAAAAGGCACACCAGTTTTCTCCCAGCAGGAATCACGGGGCCTTGGAGACAGACAGGTCATGCTTAGTAAATCATGCCAGGTAAAAAAAAAAAAAGAAATATATAAAAACGTCTGCGAGGCAAATTGTAACTAATTTGGTGTTCCTCAGAACCATGAGTGGATTTCAGATCGAGTTCTGGTTACTTTTCAACCTCGTTTTAGAGGCTGAATTATCTAAATATGTTGTTATTCCCACCAAAGAAAATATAGTTTTACGGTTTGGCGTTAGCGGGTTTCCAAATAAACATTTGACAGCACGCATAATGGAAAATTGCATTTTCTGAAGCGCTGACACATCTGTTAAGTTATTGCCATGGAAATTAAACGCTCAAATATTCCTTTCAACTCCCCAAGAGTGTGGCTAATACGTCTTTTCTCTCAGTAAGCACATATGTGTGGAATTCTATTTTCTGATGTCCACACTCAATGGTGACAAAGCAATGAATTTAAATTGAATGCTCATATTTGTATTTGTTTATTATTAAAAGTCAAAGTTGAACGCCACACACTTAAAGACCACTGCAGGGAAATGCAAATCAGTTTATTTTGTAAGTTGAGTAGTGCTGGAAGCCATTTTCACTTATACTTGTTGCTTCTCCTAACCAGTGACTGTCAAACGTCTCTTTCCCAACACTACTTTCAGTCCCTTTTACCCAGTGCTTGATTAAGCATGAATGGCTGAAGAAGATTCAATACAATTAGTACGATTTTGACATTTCACATTATCTAAAAGGCTTTAAGAATGACTGTGAAGATTTGTGACTGGAATGTAGAAAACGCAGTAAACCCTACAAACTCTCAAGGCGCTTGATTGATCTGGTTTTCTTCAAAAATGATTCTGCCCGGCTTCCTCGTTAAGAAACAGGAAAACGATGCACAGCTCCTTTACAGAAGCTTTTGACTGATGGCATTAAGATAACAGACATCTGCTTTCTGTCAACTAGCCTGATTAGCCCGTATTAGACAGGAGCTCTGCCAGTAAGTATGGGATAAAACCCACTTGAGGAAAAAAAAACATGTCCCAATTAAGCATCAACCACAAGCAACACTTTTGTTTTTGAATCATCACTGATTTGGGCACCAAATCCAATCCCTGCAGGCTGAGTCAGAGTCCATTCTCCCAGTGTCTGCTGGCGCTGACCGGAGATCAGCTTTAATAAAAGGCAGCGCGCTGGGGCTTGCATGAGGCCGACACTCAGGTGAGCTGATCTGGGACCAGTGCCTGAGGCCCTCGCAGCTAGCCGCCGTAATGAGCCGCATTGGGCTGGTAGTTATACGTTTTTTTTTTTCCTCTGCCAAGGCCCCCTATCGGGAAGCTTGAAGACAGAGTCTGGGGAAGGAACAGCGAGGTAATGAAGAAGTCCAGCCAGAGGCAGAGTCACGCTGGATGAATCACTCAATCTCTCTGCATCATCGTCTCATAACATGCCCCTCCTCCTCCTCCTCCTCCTCCTCCTCCTGCCCTCCCAGCTCCTGCCCTCTCAGCTCAGAGACTCAATGTGCAAACACCCACCAACCAGGGTTTTCAAGCAGTGTTGAAAATCTGTCTGGCTTCTTAGAACCACACTGTGCAGAGATCTGTTTAGTGTTTGTTGTTTCTGGTGAAAGTGTGTGTGTGTGTGTGTGTGTGTGTGTGTGTGTGTGTGTGTGTGTGTGTGATGTGTGTGTGTGCGTGCGTGCGTGTGTGTGTGTGTGTGTGTACTATTAGATTTTGAGCCTTTTTTAATTGGAGATAGAATCAGTATGTCAGACTGTGCTCATTTTAGTGCAGGTACTACGTATACCAATAAGTAGACTCTTATTGGGAAAAATACACACCTTTTGACAGTTTGACAGTGTGTGCGTATATCCTGAACCAAATCTCTGTATATCCCTTTTAATTAAAATGTGTCAAGCAGCCACTAAAAAGGACACTTCCTCCACACAACTGTTTGAATGATATCTTAGTGTCTCCTCAGCACTTGAGGTTTGTTCACCTTGATATACTGCTGGTATGCATTCAGTGTCCTTTAATATGGACCAAGAATGTGATGCAATTTTCTTTGTGTGTTTTTCCATACTCACTTAAATGAGTGAAAAGGGCATTAAAAGCATTAGAAAACAAATATATATATAACATTGGTTAAAAACATTGGTATGAATATGCATATATTTCCATGGCGCAGGGCTGTAAATACCTGATCCTATCATGTTACCCATCTGAACACCTTATCTTTGCATTGTGCTAGCAGCCAGAAAACATGGAGAAAGCTGTTAACTGACACATTTGTTGCTGAATAAGTCCCTGATATAATCTGTGGGAAACTAAGTGCCTCGCCTGCAATCTAAATTTTGTTCACATGCATCGCCCATGCAGCATTGAGAACACGCCAACTTTCACTCACAAACACTTTTTTTTTAAAAAGGGGGTCGCTCGATGAATCACTTATCCTCCCAAAGTTAACGAGCCAAATTTTACTTTGATTGAAAAACCACCTTGCTCTCCGCTGCATTAAGAAATGTTATTTTTTGCTCATTAATGTTTCAATTTCAGTGACTTGACATGCCAATCAGTTGAGACGCACAAGAAAAAGAAGAAAGATTGAAAACCATCTTTGTGTATTCAGTGGACCTTGGGTGTCCTGAAAAGCACCCACAAACAAAATGTTTTATGATTATTATTAGTATAAAAATGTGTCCCGATAATCTTTCACAATGTAGGCTGTGAAAAAAAAACACTGAAAATGCTCTTTGCTATGCTACCGTCAATAACTCATTTGTGCAACTGCACATTTTCAAAGTGATTATTGATACTACTGTATCTAGGTAATACATGAACCGATTTGAATTATTTATAGGAATCAATTTTATAAATTTTAACAGCTACAATTTTAAAAGAGACCAACACGTAACCTTTTTCCCTACAGTGTCTACAAGGGATAGCTTTGAAAGCAGTATTCCAATGCGGGTTGTAGACAAAGCCAGAACAGGTACATGAAAGCCTACCAGAGCTGAAACTATACATCATAGTAAATAATTCACACGAGGACAAGCCCCCATGCCCAAGGTCTACAGAGAGTAACGCACACACACACTTTATCTTACTCGCCTGAAAACTCCCCTAAGGCATAGCGTTGACCTCGAGCAGCAATCTTGGGGCATCTTCTTCCCAAAGAACATCGTTCTTCAACATCTTTCTGCTAGTAGCATTTTGCTGTGTGGGTGTTGTTTTTTCACACACTGACAGAAGCGACGTCGGAATTGGATTCTATGGATAGTTGTTCTTTATTACTAACACAAGCCAAAGAGCATGATGGTTATCAAGGTTTCCATGAGAATCAGAGACTTGTGTGTTTTTTTTTTTTTATTACTCGAGGCAGTTTATCTGTAGTAGATGATTTTGGTGACCCCTATTGTTTGCTTAGTGTAATTATTTCCCCTGACCGTCGCAAAGAAGACATGCATGCTCGTGGTCACAGCATATCGCTAGCACGATCAACGACTATACTCCAAGTATGGGCATCTCTTCCTGGTTTAGTGACGCATTTCCTTGTGCCATAAAGCAATTCGTCAGTTTAGCGGGAGATTGTGCCCGATGGCAGACATAATTATAGTTAAATATTAAGCCCTCAAGAGAACTTACAATGTGCTATCTGAAGAGATTGATAATCCGTTAATATAATAAGAAGTTGCCTGTAGTTGCTTTAACCACTGAAATTCTAATTGAACTTGAAATTGTTTCAATCAAAACTTTCGGAATTGAGCAGTTTAAGCTTTAAAGTCTTTTCAATAAGATACCAGGTTGATCACAGTTCTGACCCTGTCATGTTTATGTGATTATTAAATTATTGTCATTACACACACACACACACACACACACACACACACACACACACACAGTGTGTATTGAAAAAGGACTTCAGCTGTCATGTCTTTCTTGAGAGAAAAAAGAGTCGATCATCGTCATTTTATTATGTTAGCAAATACTGCATAGAGACACACAAATGCACACACACGAACACCCAATTACATGAAATACAAATACAAATTCCAGCACACACCAGAATATGATAGACATGTATACATTACACTAATTAATTCAATGTATTTTTATCTAATGTTCTAAATAAAGTGTCTATTGTGTCTTGGTGTGCACTGGGATTTCTATTTTTCATTACCGTGATTTACACCCCACAGCAACTGGCACCCAGAAGCACAGCTGTGCACAGGATAACTCGCAACTTACACCCAATTACATATTACTGTAACAGCTACCCGCTCACATGGATATAGACATAGACGCAGGGGTGAAGAAGAAATCCAGCACCACAGAGAGAAAGAAAGTGAAGGCATTTAGTGGAAGGGAGAAATGACAGTAGAACAAGACCGCGAAGAAAAGGGGTGTGTGTGTGAGAGAGAAATTCTTAATGGGAAAGAGATATAAACTGTGTGTGAGAGAAAAAGAGTTGAGAAAGGGATAGAGGACAATGTTTGTGTGTGTGTGTGTGTGTGTGTGTGTGAGTGAAAGAGATAGAGAGAGAGATAGAGAGAGAGAGAGAGAGAGAGAGAGAGAGAGAGAGAGAGAGAGAGAGAGAGAGAGAGAGAGAGAGAAAAAAACATAACCAAAAAGGAAAGGGAGAGAATGTGTGAGAGAAAGAAAAAAAGGAGGGAAAGTGGCAAAGGAGGAATTGTCTTTATAGTTGAGGCGAACTATTTTCCTAATGTTATCAACACGGATAGGAGGAAGCTGGGAGGTTACTGATTTGGGAAAAGACAGTGTCCATGCCAGTCTGTTTTTTTATTACAGGTATTTTCAGTTATAATATTAGCTCCGGGCTTCACTGCTGAGTAAACAGTTTTTAAATTGAAGCTGTGAAAAGCCCCTCTGGTTGGGACCATAAAAAATGCATCAGGCATGTCAATGCAGCACACTATAGCATATCATCCCCTAGAAATATTACTGCTTCAATTTCCGGGTGGATGGATCACCTTATGTGCAGTAAACTGGTTGCAATCAATTTCTAACATTGACTTTTTTTTTTTAACACACAGTATGTTTAAATGGACATAGTGGGTAATATATACAGTGTATACAGGTTTATGTCTTTGTTGTTTGTATTCAGCCATGGATGTTTAACAGCACCTACAATATAGGGTATTTGCCTGAACAGTCGGGAATCCGATTTAATATGTAGTGTTTGTCTTAGTAGTTTGTATTAGGTCATACACAATAGCATGTTTAAAGGCACACACTGTGGCTCTTTGCCGGAGACGTAGACTTTCACACCTCTGTGTCTGGCACCGAACCCCCCCCCCCCCCCCCAACAAAACGCTTCCTTTAAAGGAGACAGCATGCCCTCTCCTATCCAGCGTGTGCTTTCAACGGGTCCCGCCCCAAAACATCCGAACGGTGTTCGGAGGACAGAACTGACATGTCACCGTTTGAAACAGTGGAACGAGGTGACACAGTGGATGAGCGGCTCGATGGTGTAATGGCACCTGACGTTTGTCGCCGGCCCCTCAAAGCCGTGGGCTAACGCTAAAGCTAACCATGTGGAATAATGGCCATAAGCCTGTCTCTATTAGATGTGTGATGAGGCCCCCCCCCTTTAAGTTGGTCTGCACGGGTAGGAGATGTCTAGTCAATGTGCCTGGGCGTACTGAACCCTGGCCCTCCTCAGCTATAGCCATTACCAGCCATCTTAGTGCTGTCACACTGTTCAGGCTTCATCTCAAAGACTTCAAAGGGCCCTGTTTGCACAGTGGGCCAAGCCGCTAATGTATCACCAGAGGCGGCCATTTTCTTTGAAAGATGCATTTGTGATTCGAAAGGCTTTTGTCGTCTTCTAATTCAGACAGTGCAAAAAAAAATAGGTG
>JAPMUY010009920.1:0-87903 GCA_026901105.3 Galaxias olidus
GGGGGGGGGGGGGGGGGGTGTGTGTGTGTGTGTGTGTGTGTGTGTGTGGGTGGGTGGAGTGTGTGTGTGCGCGGGGGGGGGGGGGGGGGGGGGGGGGGGTGTGTGTGTGTGGGGGGGGGGTGTGTGTGTGTGTGTGTGTGTGTGTGTGTGTGTGTGTGTGGGGGGGGGGGGGGTGTCTGAACCTGGCTGAGACAGGTGGTGAGGGGGAGGATGGTGGGAGAGGTGAGGAGGAGGGTGGGGCAGGTGAGGAGGCGGCAGGAGGAAGGTGGGGTCGCTGGACAGCAGGGAGGGAAAGTGGTAGGGTATGGGCAGGTGCTGCACAGAGCAGGTCTGCACCACCTAGTGGAGAGGAACACACATTACCCCTCCATCCCACAGCCACTCAAAGTCCCATCAGACCTTAACGACGTCATCCCCACTAGAACGAACGCTTAACAGCTTCACAAAAACACTGCTGACAACATCTCACTACAGGGGCATAGCCTGTACTGCAAACACATCTCCCTAGCAACAGCTCCCTAATATCCACATACAGACTGTGGTTGCTAGGGTGCAAAGCCCCCACACAGACAGCTGGAGGGGGGGGGGGGGGGGGGGGGCGTCTCACCGGAGGGGGGCTGCAGACCGGGTAGTGCTGCCCGCCGAACACCACAGAGCAGCCTGGTATCTGCTGCCCCGCGGAGCCCTGGAGGGGGCGGATCGACTCAAACTGTCCAGGAGAAAGAGGACAGAGAACAGAGAGACAGGGGACAGGGGGAACAGGGAAGTATGGGAGCAAGGGGCAGAGGGAACAGGGGGCAGAGGGGCATAGCACAGGGGGACACCAGGACATGATGCTGTGTCATAATGACAATTTGGGGCCAACGGGAAAACCCTCAGCCACATCTTCAGAACAACCTCAGATAACACAGGAAAACAGCATGGTTCTCTAGACAGGCAGTATATTGACAGACAGTGCTTATGTTCTGCTACATGGTTCTCTAGACAGGCAGTGCTTATGTTCAGGGCTAGTTCTAGAATGCATTCTCTAAGGGGGCAATGACTGATGGTGAGGGGGCAACATAATTATAACCCCCCCTCTCCCATGTTTTTTTTTTTTTTTTTTAACTACTTCTGCGCACGGACTTAAAAAAAAAAAATATATATATATATAATAATAATAATAATAATAATAATTAAATAAAATTAAATAAAAAAATTGCCGCGCATATAACGTCAATTTGCATATTTTAGGCAATGCAAGACAACGTGATCTATAATAACAATTCTAAAACATGAGCTTTTTTTAAAACAAAAAGAGAGAAGAAAGGGTATAAGGACGGAAATGCCCTATAGCTAGCTCCTAATTGCCCTACCTCTCTTTTGTCTAGATAAAATATTTCTCTTAAATACTTGAAATGTTCATATTTTAAATATATAAAAATACGGTTTTTGACACTATGCCCCTAGTTCAATTTGAAATCACTTGCGTCAGGCTTTTACATGCTCGAAGTGAAGTCTGGTTGTTACTTCTGCGTGAGCGCGTTAGCGAACATAAAGTTCGTTTGGCGCTTCCATTCGCACAGTAGTTTGCCTACATACGTCAACGTAAGTTTAATGGGCCCACTAGGTGGTAGTGTCGCATTCAGTAATCCAGAATGTACAGAAAACCGAAGAAGAAGCACAGACACGGTTCCCGTTCATGTCCCGCGAAAGTATAAACAAGGAGACTTTTCATATTTTCTTATATCAAATCAAATCAAGTAAATGTATAGAGCACGTTTAAAACAAGCAGTGCTGACCATTCACATATATACAGTTTATCAAACAATACAGATAACAGTAGTAACATATACAGCATATATGTCGGCTACAAGCTAAGACTTGCTAAGTGCATAGAAAACCACTAACATGATTCAAAGGCTATGGTCGAATTCTCTATTGGAAGGTTCCTAACTGGGTGAAATGACCCGGAAGTATCTAAGTGGCAGCCATGATAAGTACTGGTCGAATTCTCTTAAGTGCTAAGGAAAGGTGCTTCAATGCTTCCTAACTTGTGTACTTTAGCATAGGATACGCTGGACCATCCTTTATGAAAGGAAAAAAGCAAATGCCGCCCCACAATTCCTTGTGGCAGCAACATTTAAAGCAACACTATTCAACACCATTCAGCCATGACTGACAAGGGATGCAGATCGTATTGCCTAGTTGATTATAAAATATTTTCCATCTTATGTTATGCCCTATCTTGCTAATATGCTTATATGTTTTCAAATGTCCCATGTGAACAAACTTACGAATCATAATATGTAACTATAGTAGCAGATTTGTTATAAATTAGGCTTCATACAATCATATGAGGCCTGGCGACCAATATGAGTTGACAGGGGGATGAGGACGTGAGCAACCATTCTCAATGTGACATATTTCGTTTCACTTTTGTTACCGGTAGCCTATATTCCCTTTTTTTATTTAAATTCCAACCTTGGTAATAAAGTAGGCTAGTATATGTAGGCCTATCTGGCTTGCCCGCATGTTTATATAGGCTATGAAACACGGTTACAACGCACCGGCGAAGTCGTTAAAATGCGCTTTTTGTAGGCTACAATAATCTACAGGACATTGTAGTTTCTACACGAACGAACCACGAAAACAACTGTCGCATGATCACGTAGCCAAGTGGAAGTGCAGTCGGATTCCTTTAGCAACGCGATTGTCTTTTCCTAAGTCCTTATCAGTTATATTTTATTTCTTTCCTTAACCCCATGACATTTTCCCTTTAAGGAAAAGTACATAGTGAAAGTCATTAGGACGTACTTTATTGAAGAATTTGGATACAGCCGAAGGCTACTGAAAATCAGCCTATCTGCTCCAGTTCATTGTGTCATCTGCATTTTCATTTGTTTGGATACAGCCAAAATATTACCAAATATCTACTTGCTTCCTACCCTGCTCAACCAATCAGCGATTGTTTGCTGCACTAAGACGCTTCGCGCTACAGGCTGTTAGGATTTGGGAGGACTCCCCGACAACATATAGGCGGGCCTCGGTGAGGTACGCTTTCCCAGTTTAGTTCTGTTTTTAAATTTTGGGATGAAGCTGGGTCGGGTTGGTGGGGCAGTTGGAGCATTTGGTGGGGCATTGTTACATGGTTCTCTAGACAGTGCTTTGATCCAGTACGTACCTGGTGGGGCAGTTGGAGCATTTGGTGGGGCATTGTTACATTTGGTGGGGCATTGTTACATGGTTCTCTAGACAGTGCTTTGATGTACCTGGTGGGGCAGTGGAGCTGGGAGACAGGTTGTGATTTGGAGGGTGGTGTTCTCTAGAAGGGCCAGTACTTACCGGGGAGAGGTTGTGACAGTGCTTTTGGACCTGGGTGGTCCACCACCATAGAACCAAGCTGATGCTGCAGTCTGGGAGACAGGTTGTGACTGGGTGGGTGGTGTAAAGGTCGCGGGGAGAGGTTGTGATTTGGAGGGTGGTGTAAGGGCCGCGGGGAGAGGTTGTGATTTGGAGGGTGGTGTAAGGGCCGCGGGGAGAGGTTGTGACTGGGTGGGTGGTGTAAGGGCCGCGGGGAGAGGTTGTGATTTGGAGGGTGGTGTAAAGGTCGCGGGGAGAGGTTGTGATTTGGAGGGTGGTGTAAGGGCCGCGGGGAGAGGTTGGGAGGGTGGTAGGTTCTCTCCTCAGGCCCTCCTAAAGGGTAAGGGGCGTAGCTCTGGGGGGCGGCTGAATGGCGGTAGTTCTCGTCCTGATGGGAGGAGGTTGGGGGGCAGTGGTGAGGGTGGTGCTGGTGGTGGTAGTGGTGGGGGTGGGGGGGGTGGTGGGGGTGGGGGGGGTGGTGGGGACGAGTCAGTCTGTCTCGACGGCCACGCTGACGTCTCATTGGAGGACTACGGGAGAGAGATAGAATCATAAAGATAGATAAAAAAATGCTCTTTATTCCATCCCAGTCTTTATGAACCACTAGGACACCAGTGGAGAATGATTCCACACTGTTACCTGCGGCGGTTCCTCACTGGAGTGTGGCATCGCTCTGGCATGTAGTGGGGGTGTGGCCTACGACTAGGGGGCATCTCCCATGGGCGAATAGGAGAGGACGGAGTAGGAGGAGGGGCAGAGCTTAGGTCCAACATGGACTGTTGAGAGAGACGTTGTCTCTTAGGGCTGGGACTGTCTTCCATCTGAGCCACAAAGAAAGAGGGATGATCAGGAGGAGAGATAACGGGGAAGAAAGAAGGGGCAGTGTGAGAGAAAATAAGGAGTAACAGAAAATACAGTCCACTTGATATTTAAAAGTAAAATATTAACGAGTATTGGAAATATGGGTCTAGATATCTTTTTTTTATTAATTATTATTATTATTAGTATTATTATTATTAATAATAATAATAATAATAATAATAATAAACCTTTATTTGACCATGTAGCGTCAAAAAATCCCAGACAGTCCAGGCAAAGAAGGCATCAGTAAATAAATCATAAAGTTAACAAAAAAACAAAATAAAATAAAGAAACCATAAGAAGCAGTGACCATGTATTTCTGAACCAAGCAAAGACAGTTATTACGAGACTCCGGTGGTCCCTGGGTCCATAGAGCCACTCTGTCTCACCTTGTCCCGGTCATCGCTGCAAACGCTGTCTGGGTGAAAGTGGAGCACTCCCCCTGCAGGCGACACAGAGAGCCACAGGGAGTCACAACAGCACCTACATCCACACAAGTATTAAAATTCAAATTTCTAGCTATAAATTAAATTTTTTACGTTTATTACATATCTCCTGGAGGATATCATTAAACCAAATGCTCAGAGAGAAGGTGCGCTATATATGAACGCCCTGGGCCCTGTATTCAGCTTTTATAAAAATCAAGAGACGCCCGCCTATCCCCAACCAATTAGGAGAGTTGTTGCAAGGAGTAAGGGCTATCTGCCTGTCAATCACCTCGCATGCACACTCCTAGGTAAATTACATACAGCGTCACCCTCCAAACAAGCTTGTTGTTACAATTCGCGTCGCAAACAAAGTAGCAGCGGTGTGAATTAGTACTTGCAAGGCGGCTGAAGTCGTTGCATATCGTCGCAAAAGACTTGGCTTGTCATATCGCCAAGTGCAGTTTTAGAACGTTAGGAAGTATCGCGCCAGATTTATGTCAAAAAGGCATTATTCGTTTACATGCATGTTGGATATACTCGGCAACATAGTAGCTATGGTGCCAATCGCAGCTAAATAAAAATGATTGTCATGCACTAGCTCATACTAATAGGGGAATACAATTATGAAATTGTTTTTGTTAACGTTAGGTAACTAACTGTATGTCGTTACTATGGAAAAGGTTATTTGTGTCTGTGCTCATTGCTTTGGTGTGAACCACTCAGTTTTAGAGCGTTTACGATCAGACGTTCGGGATTCTTTTGTTTCTCACCTTGGAATCAGACATGGTTTTATGCATTGTTGGTGAGAACAAAAAATATGCACAACATGATTCATGAAACACTGCCTTGCTCAGGCTCATGAAGTCAAGTCAGCGCGCACGGGCATGGTGGGATGGGCCTTTGAGAGGGATAGGAGGGACCAAAGATTCAGGAGGTTGGCCTTTTTGAGTGTTGTGATTAAAATTCTTGCAATTTTTCCCCAATTCTCTAGAACTACATACTGCACCTTTAATACTAAACCCTGTGCAGTTATTTTAAATAACCAGAGACTGCGTACTGTGAGAAATCCTTCTGTTTATCTGGGGTATTGTTAGACATAGGCGACTAAATAAGTGCCTGATAACACTGCGCATTATCCATGGATGAAAGTCCTGTATTAATGGTACATCCCAACTCCCTATTCAAAATGAAAACCCCTTGAAGCTAAAAAGTACAAAACCATCTTCCCCTCAACTCGCTTCAGCCCTCTCCCTCTGCTTCTCTTCATCTCGCCATCTTACTCCACATCTGGAATCACAGATCTCAGAATACCTGCCAGTCAATCTTCTCTTTTTTGATGATGCCACTCGGCAGCACTCTAAAGTCAGCACTGACAGCTCAAAGACGCAACACATAACAACAGTCAACCTCCCAGACGCAACACAGATCAGTGTGCTGGCTGGCTGGCTGGCTGGCTGGCTGAAGACTACTTTAAATCTCTAAAAACACTGGAGGCGATGTAAGCAGACAAACATAACTAAAATAACCTGTTGTCAATGGCAACCACATACACAACACATACTTCGTATTTTTTGTGGGAAGGGTGAGGAGGAGGGGTGTAAGAAAGAGAGAGAGAGAGAGAGAGAGAGAGAGAGAGAAAGTCAGAACAGGAGAAATAACGGTTGAGCATCAGGTCTTCTTTGCAAGTTCTAAATCCGGTCCAACACATGCTCCTGGATCTTGAGAGGTGATGATTAGAGGTGCTAAACACTAAGCAACACCACGAGGCACACAGACATTCTGCAGTGCTCTGCTGACTGCAGTCACACAGCTGGAGGAGGACAGACAGTCACCCATATTCAGGTGGATAGTGGTAGTTTAGTGGGTGGGACTGCTATCTGGTGACCCAAAGATCATGTGTTCAAATCCCTCCTGGGAAGACCACCACTAGTTTACCATTGACCAAGGCACTTAAGGTTAAGTTGCTCAAGGGGGACTGTCCTTGACCGTAATCTCATTGTCAGTCACTTTGGATAAAGCACGTCTGCTAAGTGACAAAAATGTAAACATTTTAATGTACAAAAAGAAAAGTAAAGTTCATTCATCAAGTATTTGACACAACATATAAACTACATGAGAGGCAGAGGGTTAGTCTTAGAGCACCTCCATGTGTGAGAGTGGTTTCCCTAGCATAACTCTGAACATGCACGGTTAGTTATGTAGGGTGGAGATACACAACAGGCCTGAGAAAATGTTATTTTTTTCTTCACAAACCTGTTGTTACGGACACATACTGGGGCTAGGCATGAATAATAAGTGCTTTATCCAATTGTTAAACAAATAGGTATATCCTAGTTATTCAAGTTAATCATATTCCTGATTATGGCTCTAGAATAAAACCAGGCATTCGATGATCAAATTCCCCACACTTAGGAAGGGTCAAGCGCACATGAGGAAAAATACAAAGCTATTCTTCAAAACACATAGCTCCAGTGTCCGATGCACCAGCCCAAACATCTGCCACTGAGCTGAGAGAACTAACAGGAATTTGTTTCTTTGGTATGCTCCTCATACAAGCCTAATTCTATTTACCTCTACAGGGCAATGACCCTCTCTTGACATACAGAGATCTATGCAGTTAGTCATACATCTATAGATAGCACCTCACATAAAATATTAAGACCCTGACATATAGCAAGCCAAAAATCAGCCTGCAATCAAAAATAGGACAAAATAAACAAAACCACTGATTGCAATTAAAATGCTATCATGCTATCATCATAATTTGCTGGGTGTGTATTGTGTGGTTCTTCAAATGGAACAGTTTTTAAAAGACAACACCATCATTTATGTATTCACATTTCCAATCCTGCAGGGTCTCTTACTCTCTCTCTCTGCTAAAATAGCAGGAAACCAGTCGGGCCTGCTTACCTGCACCAGGGTGTCTGTGTGCTCCGTGCAAGGCGTCTCGTTGCGCCCCAGTCGACAGGTAACTCCCCTGGGCATGCTGTTGTTGGTTCTCCGGGTAGTTCCTAGCTCCGTGGTGCTGCGCCCAACCACCGGCAGTGTTCTGTTGTGGGTAGTTTAATCCGACCCCTCCACTGGCGTTCATCATACTCCCGTTACCCATAGAGTTGCTGCTGCTGCCTCCGCCACCGTTCATTCCGTAATGATAGAAGCCAGACCGCGAGCGGGAACGAGTCCTCGGAGGGTCCATGGTGGTCGACGGGGCGGCAGTCGGTTTATACGGGGATCTCCGTCACCTGCCTTTTATTGAGATGGGTTTTTTCTTGGTCATAAACTTAAATCTGAATTCGCCTGATGCATATATTAACTGACAAGTGCAGTTTTCCTCCCAGTATTCGCAAGCCGTTTTATGTAGATAGCGATCGCTGGATTGAAGAAGCAACCGTAACAGATCGGGCACAGACCCCTAGCGTCGCTCACGCACCATCTGCATCGAGCATTCGATTGTCCCTTTCTGTCTTGGTGGCAGCACGTCGGTGAAACAAACCGCTCAGGAGGTGGATTAATTTCACAATTACTCCTGGAAGAGTGAAACGTGTGTATTGGTATTCATTGATCTCTGTATCCATCATTCATTATGCCAATTTAATCACAAACACATCCAAAAGCCTGGTTTTTAAAACAGTACTAGTGCACAATTTAAAGTTGAATTTTTCTATAACACAAAAAGGAAACGACTGTAGTTATCATTACTAGTTGCTGCAATACGATCACTAAATGGCTCGCTAAAGTTTCCAATACAACGGTGAAAAAACTGTTGAAACATTGTTTACAAACAATCACAGCTGACTAAGCCCACAGATTTCTCGCCTAACGCTAGCATTAGCTGTTTAGCTATCTACTAGCTGCTAAAATAGTACAGCAGCTAGAAACCAACTCCCTGCTCGAGTCTACATTCGGCTGGCAAGATGGAAGCTAGAGAGCAAGAAAGAAGCGAATTTGAGCATCAGTAAGACAAAAGCGTTAATGTTCCAATTGCCAATACGTACGTTTACCCGTAATAAACTACACATATGGAAATCTTACACACTAATTATTTGCTCAATGTAGCCACCGTCATTCGGCCATACACTCTCTTCAACGCAAACCGAGGTGTTAACTGGCTAGCTTTTTGCTAACAGGAAGCTAATGATGTTAGCCGTGGGAAAACAAGTCAAACAGGCAGCTGCCGACATTACAAGCTAGCAAGCAAAGTAGTGTTAGGGTTACATTAAACAAAAATAATAGCATAGCCAAATTGTGGGGTTATTTGTGAAGATGTTATTTAGTAACCATATGCCTTACTATATTATGTGAACGCTAGTCTTCATCCTCCGATCAAATCCAAAAGCTACACCCGTGTTTTATATAGCCAACGACAACGCTAGATGTCAGCGGGGAGCGCAAGTGAAGATCAATCAACCGGATTTTCAGATCTCAGACCAGCCATTTAAAATCGAACACAGATAAACGGACCGACATCAGTGCCACTTGTGTCAACATTCCTTTTCAGTAGTTCCGCTCTGTGCAAAGGCAGGAAAGTGGGACACATGCGGTATATTTAGGAAGGTTTTGGTTTATGTTTAAACTAATCGTTTAATTTTTCGGTTTTGGTAGAACTTATCTGCGTTACAGAATTGACTTGTTGTGTCTGGCAGGACGGGAGTAACCAAGCTCATTAACAATTTATCTGTTGCGTTTATGAGAAGTGAGATCTGAATAATAATAAGCTATAGCTGCCAATTATGGTAACATCTCGTTATCTTTTCTGCCATAGCAACACAATATGTAAGACTGCTCCAACCAAACACAGACAATTTGAATTAAAGTATTACAAGCACAGTGTTCATCCAACATAAAATGCAGTGAATATCTTTATATCTCTCTATTCTAAGTTTCTGGCTGGAAACTGGGGGACAGAGAGTGATGGAGAGACAGAGCTAATTTTACTTTTTATTTTAATGTTTAAGACCATTGTCAAAACATTCAAAGGAAAACACCAAATCAATCGGTAAATATAAAAGGGTTCATATAGCAAAACATGTGTATATAACCCAAATAAATACTTAATTATCAATGCACTGTTCATATATTCAGTTTTCAGCTCTATCCATTCCTCACATCAGTAATATAGCGTTTCCAAGCACACATGCAGCTTTCTGTAGAAGTGTTCACCTTGCATTTATTTTTTTTATCTAAAATAAAATAAAACACTGCCTTTCTTGCGTTTAGGACTGATCTAGAGCAGCGTTTCCCAACCGGTGTGCCATGGCACTCTGGTGTGCCGTCAGACATCAGGTCCGCCGTGGAATTTTGTAAAAGTCACAGTTGGGAAAGATAAACAAATCTTTTGTATTAAGTTTGATTCAGTTTTACATCTGGGGTGTACCGCAAAATAAAAGTGTTTATGCAAGTGTGTCGTGGGTTGGAAAAGGCTGGGAAACGCTGACCTAGACTTGAAACTATAAGAAGCCATCTCAACAACACAACCGCCTGGATGTAAAGGATGTATTGTTTGAGTTAAGCTCTGAATGGATAATTCCCAATGCAACACAGACAGCAATAGTGTCAGCATTATTACAGGCCCAGCTCAAACAGGGCTGTGGGTCCCTCAGACTGCTTATTTAACATGTTGTCTATCTCTGCATGTTTGAGAGAAAGGAGGCGTTCCTTATTTAACATGTTGTGTATCTCTGGTGTTTGAGAGAAAGGAGGCGTTCCTTATTTAACATGTTGTGTATCTCTGGTGTTTGAGAGAAAGGAGGCGTTCCTTATTTAACATGTTGTGTATCTCTGGTGTTTGAGAGAAAGGAGGCGTTCCTTATTTAACATGTTGTGTATCTCTGGTGTTTGAGAGAAAGGAGGCATTCCTCTGAGGGTTCCAGGTCCCAGCGAGGGTGGAGATCCTCCTGCTTCGTCACTCCTCTCTAAGCCCACCTCTCCACCTCCCTGCTCCTCCTCCTCCTCTTCCTGTTGTGCTCCTTGGAGCTCCTCCTCTCTTTCCTCTCATATGTTCTTCTCCTCTTCTTCAGTGGTGGAGGGGACTCTGTTTGTGGGGTTGGGTGGGATAGGTTTGGGGGTCCGACATCCCCACCTCCCTGCGGGCCAGGGCCTCCCTCCTCAGCCTCTTCACCTCCCTGTGGGCCAGGGCCTCCCTCCTCAGCCTCTTCACCTCCCGTCTCTCCCTGCGCTTCTCCGGCCATGTCTTCCCCTGCCCCTCCTTGGCCCAAAGCTCCACACTCCTGCTTCTCCTCCGGGAGGAGTTGGAAGGGGCTGACTGCTCCTCATCACAACTGCCCCCTGCAGGCTCCAGGGTGGTATGGCGCCCCGGTCGCAGCGAAAAGCCCTTCTCCCGTAGCTCTGGTTTACAGACAAGAGCACAGAGCAGGTTAACAGAACCAGCACAGGATCCTTTAACATTAACTGAGAATAACTTTAGACAAACTGTAACATTAACTAAGGATTATCCAAGACCAAGTCTAAAATGAACCACTGATTGCCTAAGACAAAGCACATAGCTAGGAGGAAGGGTTTGAGTTACCTCGCTCTCTCACTTTTATTAGCTTGGCTCTGTTTGAGAAGCGTGTCACTGCTAGGCTGTAACCCCGCCAGCACTTACCTGTTACCTGAACTATCATGCAAACAGTTCCTTCAGTGTGTGTGTGTGTGCGTGTATGTGTATCAGTGTGTGTAGTACTAGTGTATACATGTGTGTGTATGTGTACCTGTGAGTACGTCTGTGTGTGTGTGTGTACGTACCAGTGAGTGTGTGTGTGTGTGTGTCTGTGTATATGTGTGTTGATGTGTACCGTGAGTACGCGCGCGCATGTGCGTGTGTGTGTGTGTGTGTGTACCCGTGAGTATGTGTGTGTGTGTGTGTGAGTGAGTGTGTGAGAGAGTGTACCCATGAGTATGTGAATGTGTGTGTGTCCCACCTCGGGCTTTCCTCCGTATCCTGGTGTCCTGTTGGAGCAGGTCCTGCAGCGTGTCGTAGTGACAGACGTACGGTGTGAAGGGGAACGTCCCACTCACCATCCTCCTACCCACACACTCCTGACAGACACAGGCACACACAGAGACAGAGACATGGGGACAGACAGAGACACAGGCACACAGAGAAAGAGACACGGGAACACACAGAGACAGAGACACAGAGAAAGAGACACGGGGACACACAGAGACATTGACACAGGGACACAGACGTCCACAAAGACAGAGACACACGTCCACAGAGACACAGACACAGGGACATAGTCAGGTAGAGAGAGGGAAGTTTCAGAGAGGCAGGGAGAGAGGGAAGAAGAGAGCAATGGAGATAATATGTACACAGAAAAGAATGAGGAGGGTAAGTGAGAAGTAGGTAGAGGTAAGGGAAAGAAGGATGAAGGGAGAAAAAAAAGAGAAATGGGGAAGGCATAGAGAGAGGGACGTGAAGGAGAAGGAAAGGAAACGGGAAAAAGAGACAGATCGAAAACAAGACAAAAGAGCAAATTCAACATTAGGACACCTACAGAGAATGCTTCTACATTTAACACACAACAAAAGATGGAGAGAGAGAGAGAGAGAGAGAGAGAGAGATAGAGGCGGTTGGAAGGAAGGACCTGATTGGTTACTTACATGGCCAAGATGTCCTCTCCTGGAACAGTTGTAGCAGTGGGCGGGGCGATGGCCTGGGCGGTGGGCGTGGCCTGTAGGTGGCCTTGGGGGAACTTCTTTCTGTGTCTGAAGGTAAAAACCACCAAGCAATGAGACTGTCGGCTAATTAACACCGAACCAACACAAACTCAGAGATAAAACCAGCGAATACAATCAAAACCTACTCAAACAGTTAATACACAAAAATACAAAGTGTTACTTTGAGGAGTATCGCTGGATGGCCAAGGACTGAAGATGACAAGAAGTGAAGATTAGGAGAGTATAACGTATTCAATAAATAGGTCCCCCGCTCCCTCCCTCCTCATCCCCTCACTGCCTCCCTCCCTCCCTCCCTCCCTCCTACTTACAGTCTGGTGGTACTGCCTCCAGGTGTCTGGGCATGCCTGAGAAACAGAGAAACAACAACCTACTTTACCTTACACAAACAGGTAAACAACCCACTTTACCTCACACAAACAGGTAAACAACCTATTTTACCTCACACAAACAGGTAAACAACCCACTTTACCTCACACAAACAGAGAAACAACCCACTCTACCTCACACAAACAGGTAAACAACCCACTCTACCTCACACAAACAGGTAAACAACCCACTTTACCTCACACACACACACACACAACAACCCACTTTACCTCACACAAACAGGGAAATTACTAGTTACATCCAATAAGGCTCTCACAATCTCTCACACAAACACACACATACATACAGTGCCTTGCAAAAGTATTCACCCCCCTTGGCATTTTTCACGTTTTGTTGCCTCACAACCTGTAATTAGAATGGATTGTTTGAAGGTTTGCATCATTTTATCCAGAGAACATGCCTACAACTTTGAAGATGTGATTTTTTTTTTTTATTGTGAAGCAAACAACAAATAGGACAAAATAACAGAAAACTTCAGCGTGCATAAATATTCACCCCCCCCTAAGGTCAGTACTTTGTAGAGCCGCCTTTTGCGGCAATTACAGCTGCAAGTCGCTTTGGATAAGTCTCTATGAGCTTGCCACATCTTGCCACTGGGATTTTTGCCCATTCCTCAAGGCAAAACTGCTCCAGCTCCTTCATGTTGGATGGTTTCCGCTTGTGAACAGCAATCTTCCAGCTCTATGGAGTGTACGGCTTATTGTGGTCCCATGTACAGATACACCAGTCTCTGCTGTGGAACTCTGCAGCTCCTTTCGGGTTACCTTTGGTCTCTGTGCTGCCTCTCTGATTAATGCCCTCCTTGCCCGGTCTGTGAGTTTTGGTGTGCGGCCCTCTCTTGGCAGGTTTGTTGTGGTACCATGTTCTTTCCATTTGAAGATGATGGATTTGATGGTGCTCCAGGGGATCATCAAAGATTTGGATATTTTTTTATAACCCAACCCTGACTTGTACTTCTCAACAACTTTGTCCCTGACTTGTTTGGAGAGCTCCTTGGTCTTCATGGTGTGATGCCTCTTGCTTAGTGGTGTTGCAGGCTCTGGGACCTTTCAGAAAAGGTGTGTTTATACTGACAGATCATGTCACACTTAGATTACACACAGGTGGACTTCATTTCACTAATTATGTTACTTCTGAAGGTAATTGGTTGCACCAGAACTTTTGAGGGGCTTCATAGAAAAGGGGGTGAATACATATGCACATGCCAATTTCTAGATTTTTATTAAAAAAAATAATTTGTAATATATATTTTTCTCATTTCACTTCACCAACTTAGACTATTTTGTGCAGATCCATCACATAAAATTCAGATTAAAAAAACATTTAAATTACAGGTTGTAATGTAACAAAATAAGTAACAAGCCAAGGGGGTGAATACTTTTGCAAGGCACTGTATACACACACACACACACACACACACACACACACACACACACACACACACACACACACACACACACACACACACACACACACACACACACACACACACACACACACACACACACACACACACACACACACACACACACAGTCACGTTAACAGTCTGCTGATAGCCTGTTGGGCTGGTTCAAGGGTTACTACTGATGGAGCATTTTAGGCCATATCACTATTCGAATATTCTATAGAGAGAATCGGAGAATCGATTAACCGAGATAAAAAGATATAAAAAAAAAAAGTTCTAAACAAAATTCGCTATAATAATCATTGATAAGAATTCATTGTATTTCGTTTTCAGCGCTTTTCTCAAGACTCAAAGCGCTTTATACAAATTGGTTGCAAAAACCAAACAACGAACAGACCAGACCGAAAGCTATCAAACACAACACTCAGTCTGAGTGATACCACGGCAGCCAATTTGCACCCGACTTGCTCACCCAACGTATGGCGACACACTTGTTCTCTCTCACACACACACACACACACACACACACACACACACACACACACACACACACACACACACACACACACACACACACACACACACACACACACACACACACACACACACACACACAGTAGGGGAAGTGATCGATACATTGCTCTACTATTTGTTGTGGAACACTTCCATTTCAACAATATCGTCAAGCTAACGCTAAGAAAACGCTAGCTGTAGTCTTCGTAACCATGGCAACTCACTTAAATGGCAAGCAGAGTTTGACAGCTAGATAGAACCTTGCGGCAAGAGCTAACCTGATTAAGTAAAAGCGTACAGAATTGCTGTGTTTAAAATATATTAATGGAATTTATATTTTATATTTACTATTGACAAATGTATTTACAATGCGGGACATTGTTTCTGTTTGAC
Source organism: Galaxias olidus (assembly GCA_026901105.3). Taxonomy (NCBI): domain Eukaryota; kingdom Metazoa; phylum Chordata; class Actinopteri; order Galaxiiformes; family Galaxiidae; genus Galaxias; species Galaxias olidus. The sequence continues at coordinate 15,011 of JAPMUY010009920.1, forward strand.
AAAGGGTCAAAATGCGGGACTGGGAAGTGTTCACACAGACCGACTCGTGAATTGACAGTGACTAGGTCAGGGCGCACTTCTAATGTAGCTTGAACGGCTTCAGTGATCTCGCCTTCGCTAAAGAAACGTATTCATTTTCCAATTTCAGAACATTTCTACTCTGACACATTTGGACAGATTTTCTTTGACCTCTGAGCGGAGAGTCGGCGCTATAAAGTGCATGTGCTCGTATCGGTGAACCAGCGCGCACTAGCATAGAGCGCTCGTGCCTTCAGTTGGCGCGCTGCCTGCAAGTTTAAACTACTTGGTGTGGAAAGCAGGGAAAATGTATCTGATACATTCCAATTGTGCATTTTCTTTCTAATTTTTACATATTTGAATGGCGTTGGTGTACACGTTATAAACTGTATGTAATCAAAATAGCTAATGAATAATATTCAAATTAACTTTAGGCTAAAATATAAATAAATAACTGCAGCTATATTCGAATACCCACATCATTTCGAATTATCGAATATTCGAATAACCGTGCCCATCTGGTTAGACCTGACAGCACTGAGTATTTACACTCCAGGTTAGCTTCCAACTTCCCCCACTTATGTCTTCAGCTCAATCCCAGGTTCTTATCAACGACCAGTAATCCAAGGCCAGAGAGGAATGCACACAGTCTTTCTTACACACCTAGAGCTGATTTTAACATTTGTATTGCTTTTAAAAGTTTCATATCATCATCATCATCAGCTTGTTGCTTCTTTTATGTGCATGTGTTTGGTGTGTACATTGAACAAAGTTACATTTCGCATTAATTGTAACATTGTATTGTAATATTTTTGTTAATAACTGGATATTTCGTTAAATCATTCTGCATGGAAGACAGGAGAGAAGAGAAGAGACCCCTAGTCTCAGTGGAACCCACATTTAAAAGGGAAAAAACAGGTAATTTGTTCATGTAATCCCCTTCATAGGGTTCAGCCTGAGGTGTACTGGCATAGGCTGAAAAACACACTGTCAAACCTCTCTAACCACAGAACACTGGTGGATCTGGGTTGAAGAGCTAACTCACATCAGTGAGGTGTCCAGTCAGGCCACAACGGTGGCAGTGTTGGCTCCAGAGAGGGGGCTCAGGACAGGCCAGCTGCCCGTGGGAGGGCAGTCCACAGCTGGGGCAGTGAGGGCCCAGGCAGCCCCTCTGGACATGGCCCTGGAGACCACACAACACACAGGTCGGCCGTCTCTGTGGACAGGGAGACTAGGGGTTATCTTGTATGTATGTTTTGTGTGTGTGTGTGTGTGTGTGTGTGTGTGTGTGTGTGTGTGTGTGTGTGTGTGTGTGTGTGTGTGTATATATATATATATATATATATATATATATATACACACACACACACACACACACACACACACACACACACACACACACATATATATATATATATATGTTGTATATGTAAGTAAGGGTGTGCATGTAATATTAGCTGCTCACATAATCTCTGCTACAAAACCACAAGATGAGTAATAATTGCGCAGATACAAAAAATACATACTGTATAAAATGTACATTTGTGTCTGTGGCGGTGTGTCTTACCTTTGGGGTGGAGCAGCTTTTGGCTAAATGTCCTGTCTTGTTGCGGTTGTAACACCTCAAGGACCAATCAGGCGAAGAATAACGACTAGACATTGGCTGATTTACACCCCACTGAAAAATGTAACAAACAAAATAGACAGTTTCGTTAAAAGAAACGATTAATCAAAAGCTACTGGAGGTAAATAAACTAGATGTGTGTGAGCAAGTACCCACTACCTTATCCTTATCAGAAACAACCCAGGAGTTTTTAGGAGCGCTGATACGCTTGAGTTCCTGCACTGAGAAAGTGACATTAATGTTAGTGCTTAGGTGTCTGTTTGAGGAAACCTATAAACAGCAGGCTTAACTTAACCGAGGAACTCTCGCAACACAAAGACCAACGGAGTGTCACATTTCAGTCAATGTCAAATATCATCTCCAGACAGTTTCAAATGAAGAGCATATGCTGATCCCCAAATCCCATTCCGTTTACCTGTAGAGTCTTCCTCCTCCACCTCTTCACTGCTGCTCGAGAAAACTAGATTAAGTTGAATATGTGCATCCCCCTCCAGCTCCTCCCCTCCCAAAATCATCCATTCTTCGATGTGTTCTTCGTGGTCCTCTAGTCCAAGGTATGATTCTATAGGTAGGTCTGAGCTCGTGGTTGAGGCTGGGCTAGAGCAGTGGTCCTGTCCCGCAGTAGTAGGCAGGGAAAAGGCTAGCACCAGCGGAGGGGACGCGTCTGTCGTTGGTCGAAGAGCCACGGTGCGGTGTTGGCGTGACTGCTGGCAGTTAAAACTATAATCCAACTCATCCTCTGAGCCGCTGGGTCCTTCGATGAAGAATCTTTCATCTTTTTCAGCCACTCTCTCCCTATGCTCGTCCTCCTTTGGGAAGCCCATAACGTCTTTACACCTGTTATACTAAGACGAAGAGCATCAGTGCCATTCAGTCACAACTTTTATCGAACCTTAAAATTTCAGTGAAAGTTAATGCGTTATCTTATTCGGATCGTTATTTAAATAACCTGATTGTATTTCAGATTGAGGCCATTTTCAGCTTCAAACGCAAAACTAGTTGGTCATTGCATAATTTTGTGTACACTTTTCACTTTAACGCTGGCTGCGTTGTGCACACTTTAACGTTAGCTGCGTTGCTAACAGTAGCTATTTTAACTAGCTAATCCTAATAATGTGTGTGAACGACATGTGTAGCTAGTAGCTACCCAACATTTCGAAACGTCCAGCGAACTCTTCTTGTTCAGTTGTTAGCGTTATGTGCAAAAGTTGTAAAAATCCCAGTTAGTTCACACCGTTAAGGCAAAAAAGGGGCCGTTGAACTTCAGAAAATCCGAGAAGTTTGTTTACTAACTTGTACTTGTCTTGCGGTAAGGCGATGCATAAAGAATGGACCGATATGACATCCCGGAGTTTCAGGTCCCTGACAATTACAATAATAAGTTGGACAACCAAAGTTAGACGCAGCTAGAAAAAAAATCAATTTTTAAAGGTTCTTCTAGTTTAATTTGATATTTGTCTTATATGTTATTGGTTTTACTATTGGTACTACTATTGGTATTACTATATACTACTGGTAATACTAGGGGCCAATTCCAATCCCTTAAAGTTGCCGACTTTTCCTCGACACTCACCACTTCTCCTGGACGTGAACGCGCGCCGCCATATTGAGTGTCATTCCAATTGCTTATAAGCGAAGAACGAGTGGCTACATGTAACCTTCAATGCCTCCTCCAGCGAAGGGCGCATCAAAGCTGACTTTTAACAGAATCTGCCCCAGAATTCTTTGCGATGAATGACGAACACAGGTTGAAAAGTTCTTCACCATTTCAAATTAACAGTTTTCGTTCTCTCCATTACTACAAATTAGCTAGAACTGATTTATTTTATAACTATTTAACTTAGGTAGCTTTATGCTAAAATATAGCATAGCAAATAGTTTATATTCAAAAGTTAACCAAATATAACTACAACGTCTTCTTCTTCTCATAATCTTCCCATGGGTTATTCGGAGTAATTGAAGAAAGTAAAAGCCACATGCTACTGCTGTAAAACTTTCCATTGTTATTGGTTTCTTCTTGCTGGTGAAGAAGGAGTCGTTCCAATTTGAAAAGTTAAGTCCCACCTCGCCTCCCTGCCTGTCCATCAAGTATCCACTTGATATAACGAATAAAACGTCACAAACGTGGCCACTCACGGAGGAACCTTCATGAAGTACCCTTCTTTAACATCAATTGGAATCGACCCTAGGTCTCCTATAGGCCCACTCTCAATTAATATCATGTTTTTAATCATACCAGGCTAGCAGGCTATATTCTATGTGAAATTACTCTTACATATAATAAATAACAATTATGATACATTTTTAAAAGGGATTTTCAAAATGCCCAACGACACTTCACATGATGGAAATGGACACAGCTAAAACGGTAATTACGTAGATCTATTCAAATTCACACATTCTCTCCTCTAAATATTATTTTTATAGTTTCGCATCATATTCGGAGCCTATAACTATTTTCAAACCGTTTAACATTCCATTTGAACTCCCATAAATGACACAGACTGCCTCTGATAGCACGGAATAACAATCCAGTTGAGATGTGTTAAATACATATATTGTAAAAGCCTATTTACTATTTTAATATTTAATTAAAACGGCACAAATACCGCACATACTTGGACAAGTAAAAGTCAAACGTAATTTTGAGGAACTATGCGAGGGTATAATCGCTTGCAGCCACTTGGTCCAATCACATAGGATGTTGTCCGGTTTTCACTTATACCATGACATCAAATATAGGCCAGTAGCAAGAGGCAGTAAAATGGGCTACACTACTATCCTCCGCGTCATGTTCGGATTTTTCCACTAGAGGTCAGTAGATGGTTATAGGGTTGGAAAATTATATCAAAGAAGGCAAAAAAGTGAAAGGGGTATGATCGTTAAGTTGTGTGTTCGCACGCGTGTGCGTTGTTTAGGACTCGTGAATCGGTCGGTTGAGTGAAAGTGTTTCCTTTTTTCTTTTGTTTGCAATTTTGGTAAAGAGACTTGCTGGATTGGACCAGCTAGGTTACTCAACCTTGATAGGCCAAGCTTGTAGCCTTACCCGTGTAAAAAGTAGATTGTTTATTATACCCCCTTTTAAACTATACATTTCTTGATTTTCTTGAATATCGTTTAAATAAGTTAATTACAATAAGACATTTGGCTAATACACTAAATCATATTTGCGGTATTGTCTACTTTGTTTCACAATGTTCAAATAAGGCTTTTGAATTTAGAGTGCCCGTCTACCTCTTTCACAAAATTAATATCGCAAGATGTTTCGAATATCTTGAATAACTCTTCATTTTTATTTTTATGTCACATGAATTAGAGCTGTAGAAGAATGATGACGATGAGACAATTGATATACTGCTGTCTAGTGGTAAGACCATAGAGATAATGTTTTATCTCTCTGGGTAAGACATTGAGTTACACTCAAAGAGATTCTATCTCGGTTACACTCAGAGATCTCGGTTACACTATTGTCCAGTGTTAAATATACTTTCCATTAACACCAATAATAATTAATAATTATTTTGGACTAAGAAGACCAGTTTTTGTTTTCTATCCATGTTTATTTTGAAATTATTAAAACAATTATCTTTGATTTAATTGCATGCAAAACATTCGAGTTGAGGCAATAAGTGAGAGTTATAACCTATGGAAATAACCATCTCACAGCCAAGGCCCAAGGGTGACAAATAGCAGACGCTATATGCTAAGAGTTTCAGTATAAGTGACACGTTCCAACGAAATCAGTCGGATGTCACAACCGCTCATTTTATAAATCTGTAAAAAAAAATGTGTCTGTTTCACTTATGTTATTTTGTTCACATCACTTTTTGCAAAAAATAAAAAATAAAATAATATTAAAAAAACAACCTTGACGTCTAGATTTTAGTGTATTTGAAATATAAGTAGGCTATACGTTTATTATGAAAAACGAGCAAGTGATGTGTTTTGGAAGGATCTCAGCATAGGAAGATCCTGAGATATAAGAGATCAGTTGAGGCATGACAGGCTTCATAGGGAGTGGGTTCATCCGCGTTGCTGAAGTTGCTCATACAAAATAAATAAAATGAACTATTAAATAATACATAAACGACTGGATATGAACGTATTCTGGGAAAACACATTTTTATGGGGGAAATCCGTACTTGATGGGACTGCAGCCTAACGTGTTTGTATCACAGGCTGGGGGAGGACATGTGAAACATTTTCCACAATCAAGTGCAATTGAGCCTAAATACCACAAATATTTCCAGGCCTGAGGGGTTTTTGAGCTGTTTCCATCCCAGACCAAGTTCCCATTCATAACCTCTGCATGCATCTGCAACTTGGGCTTGCCATTCATTTAGAAACATGCAAATACTTTTTCCAATCGTTAGGACCTAAATTTTAGTGACCTGAAGACTACCATTTCTGAAATATTTCCATGCCAGCTCAAGCCACAGTGAAATAGATACACTGGTTTGGGCTTTACCTATCCCATAGGTCACAAGTTGCCGTTGGAACTTTGGGTTTGGGTATCGATAGTGAGCTAGAAAAACTGTTGTTATGACTTACATTGAGGGATTTTATGAGTACATTTTTCCGATATAGCCCCTTTGCTGGTGTGGTGGCTTTTATGCACCTTATGCTTCTATAACTTGACAACTAAAGTTGTGGCTAAATTGCAAAGTGAAACAAAATACTTATGATGCACAATATAGTTTGACACAACTAAACTGATAAATCCAAGTGTTCCTGCAGCGAGAGTGAGCGTGCATTGCGTTCATACAATTAGGAGAGGATCATATAGCTATCAGCTGAGGAGGCGAAAATGCGTGAAGAGCTCTTGCTGAAAGTTAATATGCTTTCAGTAGACTATAATGCTTAATGTCGGGTGGAAAACATCAGAAACAGCGGAGGTTATTGCAGGATGCACTCTAAAATCAAACAAAAATGAAATAGGCTATCTTTAGGCTATAGTTTCATTGAGCGAGCTAATTAATAACATCTCAAATAACTAAAATGTTTTAGGCCTATATGAAAAATATTTGACATTCAAATTCCATTGATATTCAATATTGTAGGGCTATTCAATATGTGTTACTAATTTCATTCCATAAAGCATAATATCAAAACAAAATCTTAGCATACATTCCACCCTTTTCCTGCTCAGCTGCGGCATTGGCCATGTAACCATATGAGGCCTTTATGCTATATAAAGGCTTACAATCTGCTGGTAACTTTAAATTCTTCAGACTATAGCCGATTTAAAAACTAGAAGGAAAGTGCATAGATGGGGTTTGTTTGGATTTTGTGTAGCCTATAGACATGTCTATTTAGTAAACTTCTGACCAATAGATGAATGTCTTCTTTTACTTATTTTATGTGTCAGTTGTTGTGCTGTTTTATTTTATTTTTTTTACAAAATAGTAGGCCTATAACAAAAAATCGGATCAAATTAATTGCTACAGAACCAGGCAAAATCTATCAACCTCATGTGTGAAAGGCCTTAACTAAACTAAAATATATCTAGTTTGCTTTTAACAATTCGTTTTTGTTTGAAATATTACTATATACTGTACATAACGAACATCCTGAGTGCCCGCCTATTCGCGCGCAGACTCGTCATGCTGACCCACCCCAGACGGGAGCGCTCCAGTCGACAGTTTGTGGCGCGCACGCTATGTTGACGCCACACTGCGCAGGTTCTATGCTGGCGGTAATACCAGACGTCGACGGAACCTGCACATGTGAGCTAGCTAACTAGCTATCAAACAAGGTTGTCTGCGTTGTAAATTTAAGTTTCTTTGGCTGGCAGAAGGTGTGAAAGTCCCAACATTGGTTTAAACACAAACTTGGTTAGTGCATTTACGTTATGTACGAACCTTTAATATCATTCTTTACTTTTAGCTTAAGACTTAAGTTAAGGTTTTTAAGGTTTGGAGCTACTGACATTAGTTGGCAAATTAGCATTTCATTTGTTGGATTCATAATTATTTTTAACTGCTACTACGTTGTGAATTACCACATGAGAAAATTGCTCTAGCGTATAACATGTGTGGCAAATGTGTAAGTCGTGGCTGCTATTTAAAAAGGTAGGGCGTGAGGTTATGTTTGTAACGAGACAGGCCTAGCCTATAATGTGGTATTAACAGTCAAGAGACCAGCTGTTCGTCAAACATTTATAACATTTCATCTTGTCGCCTACTAAACTTGACTAGCCAGATAAGCCTGTCAAATTATAAATAGCAAAGTTTAAATACGTTTGTTTTTTTCAGGTACCAAAATGTTGTCAAGAGGCAGTTTCCGTGGTTCCAGGGGTGCCAGTTTTGCACAAATCCTCAAGAAAAACATTTCTGCACCTCCTGGTCTGACAGTAGGGTATGTTCAACCTTGTCAGTCAGAGCCAGTCAGCAGCAACAACGTACCAGAGCCTAAAGGGAACATATCTAAAACAGGTTAGTTTCTCCGAAGTCCACTTAGGACCTTAGACTGATTTCTATCTACTCTGTGTCCCTCATCAGATGTTGTGTTGAACCAGGTGGCTCTGTCAAGGCAAAGGGGTTGCCAACGTTGCTGATTGACCGATACAGAAAGGGGGAGACCCACGCAGTGTCTGCCCTCTACCAGCTCTCCCAGGTACTGCAGTTTCAACTGGACCTCAAGGAAACCGTCACCACAGGTCAGTCCTAAAGGGACAGTGCACTCTTTCGAAAGTTCTTCATCCTGATGGATACACAGTACTAGTGCACATTGTCTTTACCTAACTTATACATGCTAAGGATGTCTTTGGACAAAAATAACCCAAAGGTTTTGCAAAGTAATGTTCGTTTTGGTAATTTAGGAAGTATTTCTTTAGTAAAATGTGGGTTCTTTGCTCTGTGGTTGCAGGCAGCATCCCGGGACTGTTCTTTGCGTTCTGCGCTGTGATTGACGGGGTGGAGTATAAGACGGGTATGGGAGTGAACAAGAAGGAGGCCCGGGCCCATGCAGCAGAGCTGGCCTTAGAAGACCTGCTGCCCTCGCTGGAGAACATCTCTCTGCTGCCAGAGGCTTCAGGTGACCAACAGGGGACCAATGGGGTTCCCTGCTCATAGAACCTTAGACGTTCCTGTTTGAATCGCATGTTAGGAGGCCGTAATGACGTAACGCTGTACCTGATGAATAAAGTACCAGCAAGGACTGCTGGACTCAGAGCTGCTGTGTGTGTGTGTGTGTGTGTGTGTGTGTGTGTGTGTGTGTGTGTGTGTGTGTGTGTGTGTGTGTGTGTGTGTGTGTGTGTGTGTGTGTGTGTGTGTGTGTGTGTGTTTCAGAGGGGCCTCCTCCGCTGCCAGTCAAAGATAGGGACACGTCGTCCTCTGAGGTCCACCAGGGCAGGGCCATATATGGTAAGACCAGCTCCTCAGTATGTGGGGCTTGATGGAGGCTTGACTCTCTAGAGTAGCTGTTCCCTTGAACAATGCTTGTTTTGAAATGATGCATTAGTTTGCTCATCCATCTGGTAAGTATCATGTATTTCAGATTGTATATTTCAAAGCTTTAATTCTACTGTTTAACTATAAAGTACAATCTTGTTATAGTGTTAAAGCTGTGAGACTTGATGCAGTCCTGTCCTACCTGTCCCAGAACATAAGAACCCAGTGAACAAGCAAGTGCCCCAGGCAGTGAGGGAGCAGCTGGGCCGTCTGATGGATACTTACCCAGAGTTCTCTGCCTGCAGCTCCACCGTGGCTGCCTTCATCACACAGACCCGTAAGTCAACTAACTCTGATGTTTTAATATAATTATCAGGGTTGAAATAACACTGATGTTAATATATCATTATTAGGGTTAAACTAACACACTTACGTTTATGTCATGATATACATAATTATTAGGGTTAAACTTACACTGATATGATATAATTATTAGGATTAAACTGACTCTGATGTTATGATATTATTATATGTTCTTATAATTATCCTTCAGTGTTTGATAGTGCGAGGGGCTGAAAGCAACACATCACAACCATGTATCCTATTATTAACACAGTACACCCCTATTATTAACACAGTACACCCCTATTATTAACACAGTACACCCCTATTATTAACACAGTACACCCCTATTATTAACACAGTACACCCCTATTATTAACACAGTACACCTCTATTATTAACACAGTACACTCCTATTATTAACACAGTACACCCCTATTATTAACACAGTACACCCCTATTATTACCACAGTACACCTCTATTATTAACACACCCCTATTATTAACACAGTACACCCCTATTATTACCACAGTACACCTCTATTATTAACACAGTACACCTCTATTATTAACACAGTACACCCCTATTATTACCACAGTACACCTCTATTATTAACACAGTACACCTCTATTATTAACACAGTACACCCCTATTATTACCACAGTACACCCCTATTATTAACACAGTACACCCCTATTATTAACACAGTACACCCCTATTATTAACACAGTACACCCCTATTATTAACACAGTACACCTCTATTATTAACATAGTACACCTCTATTATTAACACAGTACACCCCTATTATTAACACAGTACACTCCTATTATTACCACAGTACACTCCTATTATTAACACAGTACACCCCTATTATTAACACAGTACACCTCTATTATTAACACAGAACACACCAATAATTAACACAGTACACTCCTATTATTAACACAGTACACTCCTATTATTAACACAGTACACTCCTATTATTAACACAGTACACTCCTATTATTACCACAGTACACTCCTATTATTAACACAGTACACTCCTATTATTAACACAGTACACTCCTATTATTAACACAGTACACCCCTATTATTAACACAGTACACCTCTATTATTAACACAGTACACCTCTATTATTAACACAGTACACCCCTATTATTAACACAGTACACCCCTATTATTAACACAGTACACCCCTATTATTAACACAGTACACCCCTATTAATAACACAGTACACCCCTATTATTAACACAGTACACCCCTATTATTAACACAGTACACCCCTATTATTAACACAGTACACCCCTATTATTAACACAGTACACCCCTATTATTAACACAGTACACCTCTATTATTAACACAGTACACCTCTATTATTAACACAGTACACCGCTGCATGCTGGACATCAGGGTTCTCTTCACTAAAGCGAAGAGTGCCATCGGCTTTCATAAACGTGCTATTAGTGTCACCAGATCAATTGTGCTGCGCGTCTCGTTTGAACCACGTTTGTTTCAATTTAGCCTTTTTACATCTTCCTTAGGCATAATGCAATGGTTAAATCACTCAGCTCTAGGTGGAAAGTAAAGATGACTGTGTTAACGCTGTTCTCTGTGCAGCCAGTAAGATGACTGTGTTAACGCTGTTCTCTGTGCAGCCAGTAAGATGACTGTGTTAACGCTGTTCTCTGTGCAGCCAGTAAGGTGACTGTGTTAACGCTGTTCTCTGTGCAGCCAGTAAGATGACTGTGTTAACGCTGTTCTCTGTGCAGCCAGTAAGGTGACTGTGTTAACGCTGTTCTCTGTGCAGCCAGTAAGATGACTGTGTTAACGCTGTTCTCTGTGCAGCCAGTAAGATGACTGTGTTAACGCTGTTCTCTGTGCAGCCAGTAAGATGACTGTGTTAACGCTGTTCTCTGTGCAGCCAGTAAGATGACTGTGTTAACGCTGTTCTCTGTGCAGCCAGTAAGGTGACTGTGTTAACGCTGTTCTCTGTGCAGCCAGTAAGGTGACTGTGTTAACGCAGTTCTCTGTGCAGCCAGTAAGGTGACTGTGTTAACGCTGTTCTCTGTGCAGCCAATAAGGTGACTGTGTTAACGCTGTTCTCTGTGCAGCCAGTAAGGTGACTGTGTTAGCGCTGTTCTCTGTGCAGCCAGTAAGGTGACTGTGTTAGCGCTGTTCTCTGTGCAGCCAGTAAGATGACTGTGTTAACGCTGTTCTCTGTGCAGCCAGTAAGATGACTGTGTTAACGCTGTTCTCTGTGCAGCCAGTAAGATGACTGTGTTAACGCTGTTCTCTGTGCAGCCAGTAAGATGACTGTGTTAACGCTGTTCTCTGTGCAGCCAATAAGGTGACTGTGTTAACGCTGTTCTCTGTGCAGCCAGTAAGGTGACTGTGTTAACGCTGTTCTCTGTGCAGCCAATAAGGTGACTGTGTTAACGCTGTTCTCTGTGCAGCCAATAAGGTGACTGTGTTAACGCTGTTCTCTGTGCAGCCAATAAGATGACTGTGTTAACGCAGTTCTCTGTGCAGCCAGTAAGATGACTGTGTTAACGCTGTTCTCTGTGCAGCCAGTGGTTGGGAGGTTGTGGCCATCGGGACGGGCGACGTCAACACCAAAGAGAATGCCACTCCTAACGGCCGTGTCCTCCACGACTCCCACGCCATGGTGTCTGCCAGGAGGTCCCTCATGAGGTCACACACACACACACACACACACACACACATTCACCCTAACCCTAACCCACGCCGTGGTGTCTGCCAGGAGGTCCCTCATGAGGTCACACACACACACACACACACACACACACACACACACGCACACAGCCCAAAAGGCAACAGGATGTGCAACTACAAACACACTCACACCAAATAGTATTCTTAGAATGTCTACAGTTGTGTATTCTATGTGGCGAGGTTTCATTTCCTGCTGCCTTTCTTCGAATTCAAATCCAAAATACTCTAAACTTGTTTTGCCTATATCTAATGCGCTGCTTAAAATATTCAGTTACTGCAGTCCCTTTCCTATTCAACAAGTCTCTTAAAGGGCTAGTTCATCCACAAAGTGACCATGGTACAACTCATCATTAGCATACATTCAGCATTCTACTGATTTTCCTTCTGTTTGTTGTGTCGACAGCCTGAGCACAGGAGCAGCTGTTTCACACTGTCAGTCTGTCCTACAGTGTCTGTAATAGAATGTTGTGTTGTATGTGTTGTCTCTGTAATATAATGTGTTGTATGTATGGTCTCTGTAATATAATGTGTTGTATGTATGGTCTCTGTAATATAATGTGTTGTATGTATGGTCTCTGTAATATAATGTGTTGTATGTATGGTCTCTGTAATATAATGTGTTGTATGTATTGTCTCTGTAATATAATGTGTTATATGTATTGTCTCTGTAATATAATGTTGCTGCGAGAATATTATGCCGCTTGCCGGTTGCTGGGTAGCCGGTGGACGGTTGAACATTTTTAACATATCGCCATATCTGTACTGAAATGTGTTGTGTAGTGTTGCTGTAGTCCAATGTTGTGTTATGTCTGGTCAGGTTCCTGTACCGACACCTGCTGCTGTTCTTCAATAAGACGTCCAGTCTGAAGGAGAGGTCTGTGTTCCAGCAGGACCACTCCACCAAGCTGCTCAGTCTGAAGAGCAACATCTCCCTGCACCTCTACATGAACCAGCTGCCCAAGGGTGCTGCGCAGGTGCCCTCCAACCTGTGAGCAAGCTGCAGCACACTCTGTAGTCCGACCTTAGAAAGCCCTGCATCCATAGTGGCTCTCTAGTGACTAGTAATGTCTTGAGAGGCCAGGGTAGTGACTGGTAGTAGCTTTGAAAAGAATAGTTGCTTGCTTTGCATCAGGAAAAGGAAACTTTAGCTGTGATCTCGTGTGTGTGTGTGTGTGTGTGTGTGTGTGTGTGTGTGTGTGTGTGTGTGCGTGCGTGTGCGTGTGTGTCCTTCCTTCAGCCGTCTGAACCCCCTGTCTATCTCTGCCTGGGAGGTGAATAACCAGCTGAGTCTGCACGTGACGCTGGAGGGGGAGGTGTTCTCTGTCTTCTCCTCCTGCTTCAGCCTCTCCTCCTCCAGGCTGCTCAGCATGGCGGCCAGCGACAAGGTCACGCAGTGGCAGGTTCTGGGCTTCCAGGGGGCGCTGCTCAGCCACTTCATAGAGCCGGTCTACGTCAGCAGCATCCTCATAGGTCAGGCAGCCGTTATTACTGGACAGGTAGAGATGTGTGTGAAATGCTTGTAGCTGCCATTGGGCTAGGACCAGTGTACCAGACTCTCTTTTTCACTGTCTGACTAGAAGTCTCTCTCTCCCCCCCCCCCCCCCCCAATATTAAATGTCCGATTACAAAGTCAGGGTATGCTCTTCCTGCCAACGGTCTTTCTCTCTCACTGACTGACCAGCGTTAGTGTCTGAATCCCTCACACACTGGCTGTGTGGTTCTCTCTCAGACTGGCTGATACTGACCAGCGTTAGTGTCTGAATCCCTCACACACACTGGCTGTGTGGTTCTCTCTCACACTGGCTGATACTGAGCAGCGTTAGTGTCTGAATCCCTCAGTTCTCTCTCCCCAGGTGATTTAAGCTGTGCAGACGTGCGAGGCCTAGAGATCGCTGTGAACCAGCGTGTGGACGGCATCACCTCACGGCTGCCCATGTACTACTGTGTGTGCCGGCCCCACATCAGCCTGGTCCCTGCCGTGGCGTCAGACAGCCCCAGCCCGGCCCAGCGGAGCAGCCTCAGCCTGAACTGGAGCCAGGGGGACATCTCTGTAGAGGTGGTGGACGGACTGGAGGGCCGCACGGTGGACGAGTAAGACCGCAGAGCTAGAGCGACTAGATCACACACCTATTCACTGACTGGAGGGCCGCACGGTGGACGAGTAAGACCGCAGAGCTAGAGCGACTAGATCACACACCTATTCACTGACTGGAGGGCCGCACGGTGGACGAGTAAGACCGCAGAGCTAGAGCGACTAGATCACACACCTATTCACTGACTGGAGGGCCGCACGGTGGACGAGTAAGACCGCAGAGCTAGAGCGACTAGATCACACACCTATTCACTGACTGGAGGGCCGCACGGTGGACGAGTAAGACCGCAGAGCTAGAGCGACTAGATCACACACCTATTCACTGACTGGAGGGCCGCACGGTGGACGAGTAAGACCGCAGAGCTAGAGCGACTAGATCACACACCTATTCACTGACTGGAGGGCCGCACGGTGGACGAGTAAGACCGCAGAGCTAGAGCGACTAGATCACACACCTATTCACTGACTGGAGGGCCGCACGGTGGACGAGGAAGACCGCAGAGCTAGAGCGACTAGATCACACACCTATTCACTGACTGGAGGGCCGCACGGTGGACGAGTAAGACCGCAGAGCTAGAGCGACTAGATCACACACCTATTCACTGACTGGAGGGCCGCACGGTGGACGAGTAAGACCGCAGAGCTAGAGCGACTAGATCACACACCTATTCACTGACTGGAGGGCCGCACCGTGGACGAGTAAGACCGCAGAGCTACGACGACTAGAACACCCATTCACTGATCGCAGCTGTAATGGATAATTTCAATCTACGACAGAAAATAACCAATTAATGAGAGGGAGAAACCATGAAAAGATCAAGTACAATTTTATTGATGACTACAGAGTCTGAGTCAGAGTCTGTACACAGAGAAAATACTACAGTTAGATCAGTCTAACGACATAGTAAGTTCTGATTAGTTGACACGGTTCTAACGAGTATATAGGTCTATAAGACAAACAATCATTCCATTGGACAAGATGGATCACATATTCATAATCAGTATATCTGAAGACACATACGCAGGAAACTAAGACATGACTTAAGGTTATGACTTAACCCAAAATTCTAGCCTTCAGTGTCTCCAAAAGGCACATACTGTCTCTTTGGTGACCTGGCCCTCGCTCTGACCGTCCCCTCACCCCTGAACCACATCCCAGGCCGGAACATCCGCTAGGATGCCCAAATTTGGCCACAACACAGCTCAGAGTTAGAAACTCTAGAACACACATATTCAACAACAGACAAAAACAGAAAGTCAGCCCTGATCCCTGCTATAATCTGTGGATAGAGCTTAGGATCTAGCTGATAGAGTTTAGGACCTAGCTGATATATCTTAGGACCTAACTGATAGATCTTGGGACCTAGCTGATAGATCTGCGGACCTAACTGAAAGATCTTGGGATCTGGCTGATTGATCTTGGGACCTAGCTGATATATCTTGGGACCTAGCTGATATATCTTTGGACCTGGCTGATAGATCTTAGGACCTAGCTCATATATCTTTGGACCTGGCTGATAGATCTTAGGACCTAGCTGATAGATCTTGGGATCTAGCTGATATATCTTAGGACCTGTCTGATAGATCTTGGGATCTAGCTGATAGATCTTGGGATCTAGCTGATAGATCTGAGGACCTAGCTGATAGATTTTGGGATCTAGCTCTTATATCTTAGGACCTGACTGAAAGATCTTGGGATCTAGCTGATAGATCTTAGGACCTAGCTGATAGATCTTAGGACCTGACTGAAAGATCTTGGGATCTAGCTGATAGATCTTAGGACCTAGCTGCTGTAGAGCCATGCTCTCCATCCTGACCCCTGGGAACATGCTGTGATTTGTACTGTAAATCAAATCACTCAGTTTTCCCAGAGAGGTACTTTCTGATCTGACAGATAGAAATGTTTCCTTATGTTTTGATGGAGAGGTTTTAGTGGCTGGGTGTGTTTGGGTTTCTCAGGTCTCCGTTTAAGAGCGGTCCGGCCCTGGCCAGCCGGCTCTGCAAAGCGGCCATGCTGAGTCGCTTTAAGCTGGTGGCCAAAGAGGCCCAGCGGGAGGACCTGCTCTCTGCTGTCTCCTACAGGGAGGCCAAGGTACTGCAGGAGACTCAACACACTAACCCACGGCTGCTGTTTTCTTGATGATGTTGCTCCTTTCTCTGTTAAAATGAATATCTTGAGTCATGTTTGTGTTTGTTAAAGCTCTGTGTTGTGGTGTTGTGTTTGTTATAGCGCTGTGTTGTGGTGTTGTGTTTGTTATAGCGCTGTGTTGTGTTTGTTAAAGCTCTGTGTTGTGGTGTTGTGTTTGTTAAAGCTCTGTGTTGTGGTGTTGTGTTTGTTAAAGCTCTGTGTTGTGGTGTTGTGTTTGTTAAAGCTCTGTGTTGTGGTGTTGTGTTTGTTAAAGCTCTGTGTTGTGGTGTTGTGTTTGTTAAAGCTCTGTGTTGTGGTGTTGTGTTTGTTATAGCGCTGTGTTGTGTTTGTTAAAGCTCTGTGTTGTGGTGTTGTGTTTGTTATAGCGCTGTGTTGTGTTTGTTAAAGCTCTGTGTTGTGGTGTTGTGTTTGTTATAGCTCTGTGTGGTGTGGTGTTGTGTTTGTTAAAGCTCTGTGTTGTGGTGTTGTGTTTGTTAAAGCGCTGTGTTGTGGTGTTGTGTTTGTTATAGCTCTGTGTTGTGGTGTTGTGTTTGTTAAAGCTCTGTGTTGTGGTGTTGTGTTTGTTAAAGCTCTGTGTGTTGTGGTGCTGTGTTTCTGTCTAAGCCCTGCTCTTTGTGTGTTGTGGTTTTGTAGATGATGGCCAAGCCATACCAGGAGGCTAAGAGTGTGTTGAAGTCCTACCTGGCCCAGCAGGGATACGGCTCCTGGCTGCTCAAACCTCCGCTGAGCGACCACTTCAGCATGTGAGGCTGTGGAGCTGTGAGGCGGGCTGGGGGTCCCCACACTGTGAGGCGGGCTGGGGGTCCCCACGTTTACTCTGCTCGCCTCGTCACTCCATCAGAGCCTTGGGCTGTGGGGTGGGTGGGGAGTGGAGGGGAGGGGGGCTTCATTATAAAGGTGTGTTTTTGATAGATCAGATTTTTCTATTTATTTTATATTAGTTAAAAGAATACAGCAAAATAATATCTTTCATTTGGAAAAAGAAAATTGTTCATGCATGCACTTTGGTTCTCAATTGAACTTATTGTTTTGGAAAAATTTGTTATTGAGTCTTTTTTAGTTTGTTTTTTTAAATAAAACTTTAAAAAATGTACGGCTCTGTTTTTGTTGGTTGTTTGAGTGGTGTTCTACCAGCCGTTATTGAAGATGGGTAACGGGTAAAGTAATGCTATGTACACAAACACAGCAACAACCCTTAACCCTGTTACCTATGTACACAAACACAGCAACAGGAAACGGTTGTGTTTCCTGATATACAGTGATGCAGTGTATCAAGAACTGTATCAAGGGTTGAAGGGTGAATACAAACTATGTATTCAATGTATGTACACACAAGCCTGTGTGACATATTACTTGGATTTTCCTTTGTTGAACTTGTGACTAAGACCAGTGTAATGCCTGAGTCCCTTTACATTAACTGCATAGGGGCTGTTTTTTGTAAGTTTAAACTCCTAATTTAGATGACAACCCATTACAACATCCTGGATGGTAACCTTTACGATGATGAACCTGGACACAAATTTTAAAATTGTGTCACTGCAGGAAACTTCCCCCTCCCCCATCCTTATTTTCCAAGTGTAATCATTGACTGTCATGCTGGTAATGTATTCATTTTACTGTGACATTTATCCACCAATGATTAACATATTATCTGTTGGTCTCCGCCCCCAAAGCCAACAATAATTTGTAAATGTTAATACATATTGTGTTTCGTATCAGTGCAGCAAGTAAATCGAGCTGTGCCCATGAACTTAATACATTATTTGGATGTTCATGAATTGAACAACCTCGGATGATGTTTGTTACGTGTGGATTATTGCTGGAGGTGGTGTGATGTGCCCTGATGAGAGGAGGGAGGAAGGTCATGCCTCTGTCCATAGGAGACATGGTAGACAACAAACAGCACTGCACTTTAACGTTGCATTCAAATTTGTGGCGTTGCCGCTTGTGGGAATTTTATAAAGCATGATGTCGCATCTATTATTACATTCCAGGGCAACAGATTGAGATTGTTTCATCATATAACTAGGCAACAGATTGAGATTGTTTCATCATATAACTAGGCAACAGATTGAGATTGTTTCATCATATACAGTAACTAGGCAACAGATTGAGATTGTTTCATCGTATAACTGGCTTTCTTATTAACGATCGCCTTTCTTTTGGACCACATATTCAGCATCTTAAAAAAAAAAAAAAAAAAGGAGTTTGATTTGATAAAGCGCTTTTCTGACACTAAAAGACGCTTCACAGTATAGCTAGGCCTACATGGTGAACCTGACAACAAACAAGTCACCAGATAGCTAAGTAAATGTTGAGGTTGGAAAGCGGGATTGAAAGATTGATAGTGAGTTGGAATTGCGAATTAGCGGAGGGAGAGAGTTCCATAGGTGCGGCCCAAGAGAATGAGGTTTATCACCAATTTGAATGGCCTTCCGGCATTGTGTCCTATACACTGGAGCCAAATGCACTGCCCCTTCACTTGCAAATTACGTTGCAAAAATACATCGAAGCGGCAAGAGGTGGCCTCATTAGGCTATTTTAAACTAACAAGCTGAATATTCTGATAATGGCCAATGCTTAGTAAAGTCATAAGGAATTTGTATGTCTTTTTTTTTCTCTTCTTCTTATAACCTATGTATGTTGAATTGTTAGTATGGACGTTGTCTGTATATGTCACTTGTCAAATCAAATCAAATCAAATACATTTTATTTGTAAAGCACATTTCATACACAGAGGCAATTCAATGTGCTTTACACAAGGCAAGCAGAAAAACATACAAGGAAGAGGACAAAAGACCATTGTAAAAGAAACAGGAAATAAAATAAGAGAAAATAAAATTGCTATGAATGACAAAACTCCCATGTAGTGCTGCTGCCTCCTCAGGCAAGTCTGTCTTGCAAAAGAGATTTGAATCTCAATGGCACTATCTAGTTAAATTAAGGTTTAATAATAATACTAAAACATTTGGGCCTGAAGGGATACACACCTGAAATAACTGGAGGCAGATTTGGACTACATCTTTGAAATAAGTTCCGCTAGTAATTCAGTAGTTTTGAAAAGGATCTTTTTCTTTATGGGCAAATTGTGTCAGCAACAAAAATATTCAGCTTTTTACAAAACCTATATAAATCAAGTGGGGACCTTTCTGGTCTCTTTTGGTCATACCCTAACCCATGGACATACCCTTTAGAGATTGTGGATGGATCTATAAACCCCATCTATGTTGTGATGTGGTTAGTGGGCCCTTAACTCCTCTCAGAGATCTACAGGCAGACGTGCTAGCCTGTCTCACTCTGACTATAGCACTAACTTTGTCATTGTTTCCTTATTCTGAGGTTTGAGCATGTAGGTGGGTGTAACAAGTAAGGTCCGCTATAGTCACTGTGGTAAATAAAGGATGATGTCATGTGCTCCAAGGCTGTGTCCATTTTTACTGAGAGGTAGAGTACAGGCGGATATTGGAACAAAATAAACTAAATCAAGTTTGACGCATCAAATTAGCAGAGAGAGTGCATTGACAGCTACATCCCTAGACCTGTACATGTACAGCTGCATCCTTAGACCTGTACATGAACAGCTGCATACTTAAGACAGGTCTAGGGATGTTCAGATCGAGCTAGCAATGGCTGAGTCAGAACATCATAACAAAATTTCAAAGTCACCTTTCTGTGGCCCTAACCCTTTCTGTGGCCCTAACACTTTCTGTGGCACACTGATGTATACAACTCTGCCTCCCAATATCCACCTAAGTGGCCATTCTGCTCCTCTGGGAGTTCCTTATCACTGGTTCATCACGAGAAGGCCATTACATCAGTCGTGATGCTTATCTAGTTTACCATGGTGGAAGTGGTGCAGTCTTTAAAAAAGGCCATCTCTGACCTCACTTTCCATTCTGAGGTAGGCTGGTCTGGCTGCGTGTGAGGGAAACCCCCCTACCTCAGAAGCAGCAAACTCACAGCCCTGTCCCTTTCAGTCTGTCCTCTGCCACATATCCCCCTCCACCGCCCTTTGCCATTTAGTTTGACTTTTTCAAGCTATCTGTGAAAATTGTCAAACCTGTGAAACCTGACCTAATTTGACAATGTTATGGCATTGAAATGTTTTCTTAATGTAATGATTCATAATACAACATTCAAATACAAATATAATTTATTCTCAATGCTTTTGGGTATTGCATTGTGTAGAGTATGTTACAATATTTAACATACAATAAATACAATAAAATACAATAAATACAGAATAGATAAATAAATACTTAACACAAATAAATAACTTATGTAGAGCTTAACTTTTGGCATCCGCACAACACACATTCAAAAAATTGGCACTTGCCGTATTACTGTTATCAGCTCCTGTCACTTGATACAATCGGAAACAGCAGCAGCAGATTTCACGTATGCCCAGTATTAGTGCAGCATGCACAGAGCAGAAACATACATTACACTGTATTCTGTATTACAGCATCACATCCTCTCTAATTATCATTTGGCCCTAGAAGGACATGTTGTGAATTGTAATTGTTCATTTTCTTATACAAAAGATCAATACTGTCCACGAAGTCTTCGAAAGGTTTAGTTGATGCCTTATCTTCACACACACAATGTGAAGGGAGCTCTGCACCCTAAGGAGAAAGGGATGAAGGTTTTTAGTGCGTGTTTGAATGCTAATAGGGAGTTTGTCTTGATATGTTGCTACCCTATCCTAGTAGAAAACAATGTTCCAGCAATCAACAACAGTAAAGGCCTTCACCATTGCCTGTTCTGCAGAACAATGTATTCAATAGACCTTTTACAGCTTCATATTTTTAGACTATTATAGGAAGTTGTTATTGGTTGAGTACTTACTCCAATTAGATAGTCCAGGGCGTTCTGAGTTGAATTAATTGTATCCAAGTCGCCATGGCATTCCTGTCTCACAGTGTCCAGCTCCATGTTTGCACAGTGGAAAGCAGCAGTTATGCAGACATTCTGGAACAGAAACACAGAGAGAGGATGCCTTGACTGACTGGTGATCCTTGTCATTTCAGCGTGCACTGTGGTAGGGTGTGCACTGAGCACTGATGAATGTGGTAGGGTGTGCACTGAGCACTGAGGAGTGTGGTAGGGTGTGCACTGAGCCCTGTGGAGTATGTGAAAGTGTCTGAGCTGCGAGGTGACGGAGGCTCTACTTCCTGGCCTGATTTTGCTGACAGTGATGTGGTTGGCTGCGGCTAAGGCATTTTATAGACAGAGCAAGTCAAGTACGTTTTTGACAAGACCATTGTTATACAGGTTATTGTTTGCATATATTTGGTCTGATTTTACAATTGGAATATAATCACTTACGTCTCGAACGTCAGGAGAGTAGAAAACAGAGTCGTCCTTCTGTGAACAGAAATGACAGAGCTGCTTGTTAAATCCAGAACTAAGAAACCAACAGGCTCAATGACATTTTTATGTTGTTACAGTGTAAGTTACAACTTACACATTGTATTCCTGTCTTGAGATCTTCCAAATATAAATCGGAATGTGTTATGGTGGGAAGGGGACTTGACAAAGCATAACACAGGAGACAAATCCAAATGGCAATGCTGAAAAGGTTATCCATGGTCAAAAGCTCCCAGTGGTGAAGTAATAGAGCTGTGTGTTTCTGCACAGTTCTAGAAGCACTTTGTTTGATTGACAATTGGTGTCTCATTTATATCATCGGGGTGGAAAGGGTGGGCAGGGGAGAGCTTTCATGTCACCTAATACACACCGCTTTGTTTTTTCCTCTGGGTGGGAGACGGGTGGGATTTTTTGATTTTCATAGTGCTACTACAGCGTGGTGACATCGTCAGTTGGCCTCACTTTCACACTCGCTCTTGTGGTAAAGGCTGGTTTCCTGGTCCACCATTCAATTACTGAAGCGTTCCATATTTCACCTCAGCTCCTTTGTTAAGATTCCATATTCATTGTTCCAACTTCACTATTCTTTTTTTTCTTTTTTCGCAATAACATAACAATCTATCTGTATCTTAGATTCTGATTAGCATAACAGCCTATTGGATTTGAGTGACTTCCTCCTTTTAAGAATAATCTTTCATTACAAAATACTAAATATGGTTAACTCTTAAATTAGTACCCATGATAACTGGTGCACAGACTTCAGAGTTTGTGTATTTTGTGCTCTCCTCACAAAGCCTACTTATTTCATAATCAGATCATCATCTGCATTATAGTTGAAACTTTAGATATGGCTTAAATTTAATTTATGAGTGAATTGTACAGTTAAGTTTCAGATAATGTATCAGGGTTCTACATGGACAGGGAGTCACTTTTGGACTCGGAAAAAAGCTGCAACAACTTTTTGACAATAGCGCCAAACAATATAGAAAGCACTGATATTAAAGTTACTAGAGGCAGTTTATCCGTAGGAGGTGATTTTGGCAACCCCTTCCGTTTGCTTAGTGTAATTATTTTCCCTAACTATCGCAAAGAAGACATGCAGAATGCTTGTGGTCACTGTATATCACTAACACGATCAACGACTATACCAGTGCCTTGCAAAAGTATTCACCCCCTTGGCTTGTTACTTATTTTGTTACATTACAACCTGTAATTTAAAAAAAAATTTAATCTGAATTTTATGTGATGGATCTGCACAAAATAGTCTAAGTTGGTGAAGTGAAATGAGAAAAAAATATATATTAAAAATTATTTAAAAAAATAAAAATCTGGAAATTGGCATGTGCATCTGTATTCACCCCCGTTGCTAAGAAGCCCCTCAAAAGTTCTGGTGCAACCAATTACCTTCAGAAGTAATGTAATTAGTGAAATGAAGTCCACCTGTGTGTAATCTAAGTGTCACATGATCTGTCAGTATAAACACACCTTTTCTGAAAGGTCCCAGAGGCTGCAACACCACTAAGCAAGAGGCATCACACCATGAAGACCAAGGAGCGCTCCAAACAAGTCAGGGACAAAGTTGTTGAGAAGTACTAGTCAGGGTTGGGTTATAAAAAATATCCAAATCTTTGATGATCCCCCGGAGCACCATCAAATCCATCATCTTCAAATGGAAAGAACATGGTACCACAACAAACCTGCCAAGAGAGGGCCGCACACCAAAACTCACAGACCGGGCAAGGAGGGCATTAATCAGAGAGGCAGCACAGAGACCAAAGGTAACCCTAAAGGAGCTGCAGAGTTCCACAGCAGAGACTGGTGTATCTGCGCATGGGACCACAATAGGCCGTACACTCCATAGAGCTGGGCTTTATGTAAGAGTGGCCAGAAAAAAGCCATTACTTAGTGTTAAAAATAAGATGGCACGTTTTGAGTTTGCCAAAAGGCATGTGGGCGACTCCCCAAATGTATGGAGGAAGGTGCTCTGGTCAGATGAGACTAAAATTGAACTTTTCGGCCACCAAGGAAAACGCTATGTATGGCGCAAACCCAACACATCCCATCACCCCAAGAACACCATCCCCACAGTGAAACATGGTGGTGGCAGCATCATGCAGTGGGGATGTTTTTCAGCAGCAGGGACTGGGAAACTGATTTGAGTCGAGGGAAAGATGGATGGTGCTAAATACAGGGATATTCTTGAGCAAAACCTGTTTCAGTCTGCCTGTGATTTGAGACTGGGACGGCGGTTTACCTTCCAGCAGGACAATGACCCGAAGCACACTGCTAAAGCGACACTCGAGTGGTTTAAGGGGAAACATTTAAATGTGTTGGAATGGCCTAGTCAAAGCCCAGATCTCAATCCAATTGAGAATCTGTGGTCAGTCTTGAAGATTGCTGTTCACAAGCGGAAACCATCCAACATGAAAAAGCTGGAGCAGTTTTGCCTTGAGGAATGGGCAAAAATCCCAGTGGCAAGATGTGGCAAGCTCATAGAGACTTATCCAAAGCGACTTGCAGCTGTAATTGCCGTAAAAGGTGGCTCTACAAAGTACTGACTTTAAGGGGGTGAATAGTTATGCACGCTGAAGTTTTCTGTTATTTTGTCCTATTTGTTGTTTGCTTCACAATAAAAAAAAAATCACATCTTCAAAGTTGTAGGCTTGTTCTGTGGATAAAATTATGCAAACCTTCAAACAATCCGTTCTAATTCCAGGTTGTGAGGCAACAAAACATGATAAATGCCAAGGGGGGTGAATACTTTTGCAAGGCACTGTACTTCAAGTATGGGCATCTCTTCCTGATTTAGTGACGCACTTCCTTGTGCCATAAAGCAATTTGTCAGTTTCACGGGAGATTGTACTCTGTGCAGACAAAATTAGTGCTGAATATTGAGACTTCCAGAGGACTGATCTGAACTGCGATTTTTTTCATTCTCCCGTAGACATTACAATGTGCTATCAGAATAAATTCATTGATAATCCGTTAATATAAAAAAGTTGCCAATAGTTGCTTTAAAGGAGAATGATCAATTAGCACATTGAACAAAATGGTTGCTTTGTGACAAAGGAAGTACATTTGGAATACATTTTCCTTTTATTTGTCTACTGCTGTTGTGTCATTCACATGTATTTTTATCTGAAGTTGATCTCTCTTTAGGATTAATTTCGCTCACATTCAGTTTTGACTCCTTGCAAAATCTGCTACCTTGCTACTTTCTATCTTTAGCATGGACTAATGGAAGCTTTTAGTATGAATCACTTCAACAAAGTTTCTCAGTTACCAAAGAGCTTCTGAAGCTGATTGTATCCAAGTTCAGACTGGAGTGAACCTGTCTTCCTACATACTGTTACAATAATCATGTATTTTCATATTATGATTTGCATAACTATGGATTACCAAATGTATTACAGTGACATAATCATCTTAATCATATCTTAAGACTACTAGCACACTGTCATAATTTTTGGCACCACCATGTCTGATCAGTTGGTAAGGGCTGGGGAAGACTGTTTTGCTCACTGCTGTCACCACTATCTCCTGTTTACAATGCCAGGAACACGTTGTTGCCTTGGTATAAGTATTCTGTGATTGTCCTTGGACACTACTCTCATCTTAGGTAGAGGCTGGCATTGGAGGCTCTGAACGCCAAACGAGTTATAATTCCTTTGTCAATGCTTGTGTTAGGATTCATGCTGAAAAGATCCTTACAACCTGATTATACGTACAAAAAGAACTTGAAGACTCTAATTTCTAACACAAAACTATTTGTGTTCTGATGTGTCCCATATACTAAGGTAGTATTCTGGTGTTTCTGTCTGCTCTCTCTGTGCAGTTCCGGCCTTGGAAGGTTTCTGTCTGTTGTGTCATAAATATACATCATAAAGAGTATGGAAAGCGTGTGTCATGATTTTAAATAGTAACGTTTTTGTTCCGAAGCACTTGATGACCATTGCAAAACTTTATTTACATTAGAAGCGTTGTTTAGTAGTTTCACTTTGAGTCATATGCTATTTTTTTTTACTTTGCACATCTCATATACAGACTATTGTAGTGTATCAATAGCACTTCCATTAAACAGGGATCTATAGACTCAAAGTGCATGATGTTGTATATGCATGCATATGCATTCTTACATATACAGACTTCCCTCAGAAAAAGCTGTACCTTGGTAAACAACAGAAATAGTTTAGGTTGATAACATGGCACAATTACTATCCCTAGAATGTACAGTATGTTCCTGGTAATATTTTATGTTTCTAAATCAATCTGAGCATGAAAAAACTCTTTAAGGGTTCAGCCATATCAGAGTATACACTCATCATCGCTGAAATGTATGTGCTTTTGGCTAGCTAAAGGTCACAGGAACTTTGAATAGAACCGGGGTTTTATGGTCAACTAGCAGCAAATACCAGTGAGGATATTACAATTAAAGAAGAAGAAGAATAAAAAAAAATCATAAGATCTAACACAATCTAGTTACTAAGCCGTTTTGTTTATTTACACAGGAAGCCCAGATCACTGGCTGGTAGATGATTGACATGGTGTCAGTCGGGAACAGAAGGGATGTATAATGCCATTAATGGAAAGGGTTTACAAGCAGCTTTGTTATCATCACTTTGTGTTCCTTTCTGTCTGATGAGACTTAGGGTCAATGTGCTGCCACTAAAAATCTAGTATTGCTGTGGGGTTTGAACATGACTGGTGAATAGTTTCAGCCGCCCTGAAGTCCTATTTCCACATAGAAAGTCCTGAGTTACAATGCCGTCACGAATACAGTCACATTCTATTTATCATACACATACCTAAAATGAACACCTAACATCCCTAGTATTTTCCATTAGAGATAGGAATTCCCATTGAACGCTGTAATTTCCTTCAGATTCCTGGTTTCACAGGTCACCGGCTCTCTGTCTAAGGAGCTGGTATGTGGATGAGTAACCTTTAAAGTAACAATAATAAGAACAATAATTCATTGGATTTATTTTATTGCGCTTTTCTCAGGACTCAAAGCTCCTTACAAATTGGTCGCCAATTAGGTTCACACAACGAACGAGCAGACAGCTATCACACACACAACAATCAGTCTGGGTGAGACCACGGCAGCCAGACTTGCTCACTCAACATATCGCAAACTGCCCCTTATTATTATTGTACAACCTTGATTTCAAATACAACACTATCAGCATTATCAGCAGCTTTTTAGAATGTCTAAATTAGAATATGGAGATTTTAAATAGTGGTTTAGCATGGATAAATATACTTATTATATCTGGCTTGCTGTCCTCACATTGAAGACAATTCAGAGAATTTTTATTTGTGTTACTTTAAAGCATTTTGTGAGACCAGTCTGTATTATTTTGGCAAATTACTTCTTTCTGTTATTTTTTTCTGAAGACTTAAAACGTTTGCTTGGCAGGACTCAACCCCTGTCCTTATCTTCTTTTCTGCTGTGTTTCTGAGATGTTATGGTGTCATTCACTAACCTTATCATTATGAGCTCATTTTAGGTAACCCCCCTTTCCCCTGATCCTCTCGTTGGATAATTGTACTGTCGGCCTGCCCTTCAGATTAGCACCTCTTACACACGTTGAGGTGCAGCTTTAAACAAATACAAAATAAAAAAAATTAAAAAGAGTAAATAAGCATTCACCTCAACAGCATCAAATCCTCCTCTGTGATGGAGGGACTCCCCTGTGCTCAAACCAGACACTTAGCATTTAAACCTGCCATACCTAGTAGCTTCCTTCTCCTTCTTCTTTAATGTTGAAATGAATGTGTTTCTTTGGCCCCATTATTGTTATCTCAGAAGTTTGTGAGTATTCAGAAAGGAGAGTTGGGATGGATATATTAAGAGCAGGAATCATCCTCACCTGGGGTATCCCATTAGTTTCCATGGGAAACTATCCTTTGACTAAATTATTTTATTTATGTTTGGTGTCTGAAGGTCAACGTTTGTATGAACCAGAAATCTGATTAAATCCTTTGAAGAGATGTATTTCTGGGACCGGAAATGTATTTACCCAACATTAATCACGTGCAGCTGCGACGAATGGACTGCCGGTGTAATAACTGATGACGGTCAGACATCTTTATGTTTCAGAATATTTAATCTTTTCTATGAAGGTGGGACAATAGGAGTCTACATTTCCACTTAAGTTCCTTGTATAACGCAGCACGTGCTGATTAAATCAGCTCCTCATATACGAAACAGTTACGTGAGAGGCTCGCGGTTTGATTGTGCTAGCTGGCTTTAGCAGCTGACTTGAATACGTCTACAAAATCCATTCAGCAGGCCTAACTAAGAAATTATGAGCTGTTAACTACCACTAAACCACCAGGATTTGTTTAATACGTTTGGCAACATCCTACAGTCATATTACTGGGTATACTTCCAGTTGAGTCATCTGTGCCAGACGCCAACGCGCTTCAAACATCATCTCCCCTGTTCACCTTCAGGAACCCTCTACGTTTCCATCAATGGCTGCTGATGGATCTCAATAGTACTGCGCGGCCCCCCTTTTCTAGCTTGTTTTATACAAATGCCTTATAATGTATTTTGTCATGCCAACACTAAAACTACCCAATTTAATACTGTTGTGGCAAACAGAAGAGTTTACTTATGTTTCATTATTAACAAACGGAAAGTTTACTGTCTTTCAGAAATTGTTAGCTAAGGTTTCATAGGTTTCCTGTGGGGAATGTTTGGGGCTGCAGCTAGCGAACAAACTTAAGACCGGTAACCGTACTGACAGGCTGCAGTCACACAAGCATTACACATTTATCTGAAACAGTTTATGCTCCTAAACGTAAACAAGCATTACACATTTATCTGAAACGGATTATGCTCCTAAACGTAAACAATTACAATTTCACTTGGGATCAGAAGTATTTTCCATTCCATTGCACATGAAGACTCCCGAACTAGCCTACATGTAGAAGATATTTGTGAAATGAAACCAATAGAAAGAAGTTTTTTAGGCCTACCATTATTCCCGGTAGAATTATTATTTGTAGAACCACGGCATGCATGTGGTTAGTCCAGCTGTGGAACAAGTCCATAGGCCAACATCAGAACAAAGCAAAGAAAGATAAGAAAAACCTTTGCAGGCGTTCTTTAAAAAAATAAATAAATAAATAAACATTTCTGACTTGGGCAATGTTCAGTTTTGAAGACGAAATGCAATTTTCAAATAAATCTCCCTGCAGAGAAAAAGAGAGAGTGTGAGTCAAATGTTTCAGACACAACAAGAAAGTGTTTTAGTCTCAGATTTTCCTTTAGGACAAAGGCCAGTTCAATTTAACTCATGGTTCAGTTTCAATTAGCAGTATGTGTGTGTGTGTGTGTGTGTGTGTGTGTTAGAGTTCATACTGTATTCTTTGGTAGACAGTCTTTTTACTTCTACTGTTATTTTATGTCAACATGTTTTTACTTTGCCTTATTTTTACTTTTTTTTTTTAAGAGTTAACTTAAATAGCTTGTCAGCTACAAGGTAATTTACCTCAGTGACCTATTGTTTGTAAATTTGAGAAGTGATTCAGAGGACATGTCATCAGTCGGGTCAGAGTGATTGCTCTATTTCCTTTGCGAGTCAGAGTAGCATGGCCACAGACCACAGAGGGCTGGCTTTAGGAAGAGCCCCTCAGGGTTTCACTTAGCTGTCCATGCAGGCACCAGAGAACATCAGTACAGCTGTACTCCCACACACATGCGTCACTAGGTTGTATATTTGGTAGAAGGTGTGAAGGTCAGCTTTCCTATCAAAGAGGATCAATGGAACCTCTCTCAATAGCCAGAGGGGTGTTTCTGAAAGGGTTAGATACTGCAAGAGAAGGTACACTATTCGTCAATTTCTTATTTTGCTTTCACCTTTTAATGACTGTCAACATACGAACCTCTACCTAGCAACACCACCTCAATAATTATGACTGGTAGAAAGAAGAAAATACAAATGAACGCTGTTCAACAGGTTAGTTTTAACTTCTTATCCCAAATCTCACGAGTAGGCAAGACTTTCTAGTTGGGATTGGTAGCACAACACGAAGACAAAACATAAGAGCTTATCTAGTAGCATAAGTCCATCTCCTGCATGTTATCCAACTGTACCCCCTCTCTGCCATCTCTTCATTTTCTGTCCTAACACAGCTTCATTTGCTACATAATTGAATGTCTTACTGAAGTGCATACGTTGTGGTTGGCTGGTACTTGACCACACTGGGAACTCTGGAAACTGGTAAGTCCCTTTATCTCAGAGTAAAGCAGCCTGACAGAGTGCTGTTAAGATGGACATTCCCTATGGAAACACCGGCCTAGTGCAGTTACAGCAGACATTCCCTATGGAAACACCAGCCTGGGTCTGTTACAGCAGACATTCCCTATGGAAACACCAGCCTGGGTCTGTTACAGCAGGCATTCCCTATGGAAACACCGGCCTAGTGCAGTTACAGCAGACATTCCCAATGGAAACACCGGCCTGGGTCTGTTACAGCAGACATTCCCTATGGAAACACCAGCCTGGGTCTGTTACAGCAGACATTCCCTATGGAAACACCAGCCTGGGTCTGTTACAGCAGACATTCCCTATGGAAACACCAGCCTAGTGCAGTTACAGCAGACATTCCCTATGGAAACACCGGCCTAGTGCAGTTACAGCACATTCCCTATGGAAACACCAGCCTGGGTCTGTTACAGCAGACATTCCCTATGGAAACACCGGCCTAGTGCAGTTACAGCACATTCCCTATGGAAACACCAGCCTGGGTCTGTTACAGCAGACATTCCCTATGGAAACACCGGCCTAGTGCAGTTACAGCAGACATTCCCAATGGAAACACCGGCCTGGGTCTGTTACAGCAGACATTCCCTATGGAAACACCAGCCTGGGTCTGTTACAGCAGACATTCCCTATGGAAACACCGGCCTAGTGCAGTTACAGCAGACATTCCCAATGGAAACACCGGCCTGGGTCTGTTACAGCAGACATTCCCTATGGAAACACCAGCCTGGGTCTGTTACAGCAGACATTCCCTATGGAAACACCAGCCTAGTGCAGTTACAGCAGACATTCCCTATGGAAACACCAGCCTGGGTCTGTTACAGCAGGCATTCCCTATGGAAACACCAGCCTAGTGCAGTTACAGCACATTCCCTATGGAAACACCAGCCTGGGTCTGTTACAGCAGGCATTCCCTATGGAAACACCAGCCAAGTGCAGTTACAGCAGACATTCCCTATGGAAACACCAGCCTGGGTCTGTTAGAGCAGACATTCCCTATGGAAACACCGGCCTAGTGCAGTTACAGCAGACATTCCCTATGGAAACACCAGCCTGGGTCTGTTACAGCACATTCCCTATGGAAACACCAGCCTGGGTCTGTTACAGCAGGCATTCCCTATGGAAACACCAGCCAAGTGCAGTTACAGCAGACATTCCCTATGGAAACACCAGCCTGGGTCTGTTACAGCACATTCTCTATGGAAACACCAGCCTGGGTCTGTTACAGCACAGTGTCCACAGAGCAGCTGGCCAGTGGTACTTTGCTAGACGTCTTGTTCTAGTGGTGCCTCTAATAGACACACATGTTGTGATCTCGCCAGTCAGGCCATTTCATGGGGAACTCTCCTGAATTCTATGGTGTCACGTTAATTTATTTACCTGGAAACTCATCAGATACAAAACAAACACTTAATTAGTTTTATGATAAAAAGTTATCTTATTGTTTAAATGCTTTCTACTGTTTGTTTAATTGCTGAGGGCTTGCAGTTTGATAACAACATGTTCTTCTGTGGTTCACACCTTTATGGAGGTCATGATGTTGTTTCTGTGCAGCTGATCTGAATTCCCCTGCCCATCTGGGAAATCCAGAGAAGATTCCTCAAGCTGAGTGCAGCAGGTGCCTCTCATTCTGAGAGCACAGCTTCATGTTGGTGGTTTAGAGTAACCTCAGGACGCTGCTTATTACAGGGATGGTGTTATAGACCAAGGTTTTTCTATCAGACCACAGAACACATCACTTATCAGAGAACTTGTTTCTGAGAATCCCAGGTGCCCTGCAGGAGGAGCTGTGAATAATGCTGCTTATATTGAAGCATTATGAGGCCCATAAGGACAGTACACATTATGGGTCCATAGGGACAGTACACATTATGGGTCCATAGGGACAGGTCCCATTATGACTCCCATAGGGACAGGTCCCATTATGACTCCCATAGGGACAGGTCACATAATGACGCTCATAGGGACAGGTCACATTATGAGGCCCATAGGGACAGGTCACATTATGAGGCTCATAGGGACAGGTCACATTATGAGGCCCATAGGGAAGGGTCACATTATGAGGCCCATAGGGACAGGTCCCATTATGACTCCCATAGGGACAGGTCACATTATGACTCCCATAGGGACAGGTCCCATTATGAGGCCCATAGGGACAGGTCCCATTATGACTCCCATAGGGACAGGTCCCATTATGAGGCCCATAGGGACAGGTCACATTATGAGGCTCATAAGGACAGGTCACATTATGAGGCCCATAGGGACAGGTCACATTATGGGTCCATAGGGACAGGTCCCATTATGAGGCCCATAGGGACAGGTCCCATTATGACTCCCATAGGGACAGGTCACATTATGAGGCTCATAGGGACAGTGTGTAACTTCGCTGTGCCCCCTGTGGTTTAGGAGGAAGGCTGTTCCATGCAGAGCTACAGTAGCAGAATAGACGGCACAGAGAGCTATGCCTCCTTTCTGTTTGCTGCAGGGTAACAGGTGATTTTAATAGACGTGTCTATGCTCTATCAGGCCCAGAGGAGCAGCTTTGAACACTGTCGCCAGCTCACAGGGAGTTCTGGTGTCCTGCCCAGGGAAAGAATCTACTGCACAGTCTTTCATGCCTCCATGTTTAAAGCTGGCTATATTTAGGCTTTCTTTAACTCCATTGTCCTTCCTGTGTTCCCCTACTGAACAGGAAAGGGGCCTGCTGGCTCCAGAAGCTTTTTTGGGATCTTTAAACATTGGAGGCATAACCCAGCTCAGAAGTCTTTATAGAATTATTTTCCCCTCTAGATTTTTGGGTGGTAGATAGCTACAACCAGTTACTAACAATGACCCGACCCGTAGCTGGTGTGCTCTCTCTCTCTATCTCATTCACCAAGTGCCAGGTAGTGGGAAGTAGATCTGCAGCTTGGATACCAAACAGAGGACCCAAAACGTACATTTTGGAGTAGGGCTTTAATGCATGATGGGAATGACAGATGGATAGATCCGGGGCCAGTACGATGCTGAATTCTTTCTAGACCTCTGACTTGTTCATCTCCAGCGCAGAGAAACCAGCAGATGAGAGGTCGCTTGGAAGCCTGGACACACCGGCCGGTCTGTTTGTAGCCCCTTAAGGAATCAATGTTGACCAGCCTGTTGCCCTCTAAGATAGCCAAGAAGAGGGGAAAGGGGTGGTGCAGTAACATTAGAGGACCAGCAGGGGGAGTCCTGTCCTTCTGATATGTTTTGGCGCTAAGGTCGTTTGTCTGGTCCTCTCACGTCCCCACTGGAAAAACTACCAACTAGTTTGATTTTTAACTTTAACCCCCCCCCGCTAGTTTGATTTTTAACTTTAGTCCCCCGCTTAAGGGTGAGTTGCAGTTATAGTGGAATATAGTAAGCACCAAAACACAAATTAAATCTTAGTGATATAATTTAATTAACAATCAACACAAATCACATCGTTAAAAAGCCAGTAACACTTACTTGGTAAAGAACGCAACACTGCAGATTCATAAAATTACCAGCACACTTGATCATACCGGGTAAATAAATCTATGGTCTCAATATGAGATTCAATGATGAATAAATCATTAAATAAAATGATACAACTAGTTTGTAAAACATGCCAATGTAAATAGATGAACTCATGCCATACAAAAGAGTTTTTCTGTATGTGGCAGCAAAACAGCTTTCTTTATACATTCCATTTCTCTGGAGTTCGAAATTAAAAACCACTTAGAAAAATAAATATAAATAAATACAAATAAATATGACAATATCTGAATAGTTAATAAGTTAAACAGCAGGCTTTGTTTGTGTGTGAGAGTAGTGTCTTCCAGAAGGTTCTACATTCAGTTGGTCTTTACTGCCACGCGTCTCTCAGGGTCCCAGACTGGCCAATCGGCTTAGACTCTGGAGACAGCAGAAGGACACAACAGTAAGAAGAAAAGTCATGGTGGCATATCTGACATTTGACCTTTGATGAAGATCACGTTAGGGTTAAAACTTATTTTTAGAGTTTTGAATTGCAGTTTTACTGTGCAGGCTTTTCAACTACATATTTGAATAACTTGACAATAAAATAGCTGACTGGTTGATTGTGTTTGTACAGATGAGCTCATGACCATAATGAGTGTTTAGGTTAAGAGAGAGACAATAAGCTCACCCTTTTCAGCAGACGTTGAAGCTGGTTCATAAAGTCAGTGGGATTCCTTTGTGGGTAAGAGTCACACACCTGGCAGCTGTCTGCTGTCATCTGGAGAAAAGTGCAAAACAAGTCAGCATCCCCAAGAAAGATCAATCAACTTTTTAGGAAGTTTGTAATGAGATATGCAACTATTTTACTTACGCTGTCTGGATTGCTGCAAGAATTAACACCGTCTGTCTGAAAGAGAAGAAATCAGGCAGGATTAGCGGTCTGAGTCACAAGACATCCACGCTGACTACATGGTTTCACTGGTCTCACTGTCCTCTATGACTTACAGTATAAGAATGCCGGAGAGCTTTCTGCACTTTCCTTAGGTGGCCTGGGTCTGAGACTTTCAGAAGGGTCAGCTTGCTCTGGAAGCAGTTGAGGACAGACAGGGAGCAGCAGTCCTGTCAAAGGAAACGCATCATGATTTAGAACATGGACCAGGCACTGTCTCATCACAGCCTGGTCTCGATGAAAAAATTTGATTGTTCCGCCCCGAGACAGATGGAATGACAATGGGTTTCTGCAGACATCCGCCACAAATCGCTTCACCCAAAATCACACATTATAGAATCGAGACAGAAAAATAGGAGGTAGATAAAATGCCCTCAACTGAGTCTACTGAGTCTACTGAGTCTACTGAGTCTACTGTGTCGACTGAGTCTACTGTGAAAAACTATGATGCTGTCTAACTTCTCGTTGCAGATATGGCGTGAAAGTTAAAGTATTTAGTTGCCTTCAAACTTGCCTCCTATGAGGAAAAGCCACTTGTAAACATTATGCTCCTTTTAAAAGAAGAATGAAAATGTCCTCTTAGAAAAAAACACCAATGTTTTCAGTTCCAGAAAAGCCCAGTAGTTCCCTGCAGCCGAGCACCAAGCCTGAGACTTCTGCTTCTAACAGCCGAGCACCAAGCCTGAGACTTCTGCTTCCAACTTTCTACTGGACATTTGGTTTCTGTTACGACAAACGGATTTTTTCATATTCCTGAGTACTTTAGTGTAATGATGTTATCACATTCACTAATAGGACGTCTGGAAAGCAAGGTTGTGCCCAGAACAGCCACTCGTAGTTTAACACCTCCTCTTCCACAATGGCCTCTCATGCTAAATCTAACACATGTAAAGATATTTTCTAAAAGTAAACGCTAAAAAGCTGCAATGTGTTCAGGCTAGTTTCAGTTCGCTGAAGTGGCATCACTCATCATTACATTCCTTCTCAGCCTGTGTCACAGCAACAACAGATGCATCTCAGTTTGACTCACTGTTGAATAGAAGCTGGAGAAGAACACTCACAGAGCAGGATTTACTGTTAACGCTGTCTAGGAGAGTAAGAAAGCTAGAACATCTCCGTTCATAGTTTCCCCCAAAATATTAAACTTAATTTCCGTGTTCATAATTCGTATATTACTATGAATCAATGAAAGTCGTTTCAAAACTGTCATTCTGATTTGTGGTATTTACAATTCAATTTAAAATTTGATAAAGAAAATAAAACTGAAAAATGATATTAATGCCAGTGGATTTTCTAAGAGCCTGTGTACTGTGATGTTATCATGTCTTCCATTAATTTGTTAGACTAATTAATACCCACTCATTTCCTGAGCACAGGGCACCCTCTTTGATAAACTCTTTCTAGTAAATCACTAAACAGTGTGAGTGGGAGAGTAGCATGAACAGATTCAGGGGGAGGTGAAGCGCCGCTCAGCCATAGACTCAAAGAAGCCCCACACTCTTCCCGGCTTTCACTCCGATTCAAGCTGTTACAACTCACCTCCACATTGATTGATGGTGTGGGAAGCTTTGAGCCATCGACCTGCAAGACAAAATACACAGGATATAAGTGTTGATAGTTTTTTAAATATTTGCTGATTTTTGAAAGTTATATTGTAAATATATATATATGTATATTTCTACCTTTATAGTTTTATTGAGCCTTTTCACTTGTAGTAGAAGCTCCGTGAGTTTCCGTGTCTGGTCCTCCGTGGTGGAGCTCATGGCCACAGCCCAGCAGGTAACCGCGGCTACAAAACAGCAAACCAACAGCTTCATCTCGCAACAACAACTCTGGAGAAGTTAACAATGCTTTTCAAAACATTTACTGGAAATGTAGACAGGTGTCTTACCTTACCATTTTATAAGCATCAATTGGGAGACAGGAAAACCACTTGGAAAACGACAGAAACTAGAGAGAGTGACTAATCACTTTTGTCTTTTCCACTGGCCCTCACCGCTACGCGAGTTGCGACTAGCGTCAGATCGATGCGTGGGGCACATAGATGAGAGTGTGTGTAAGCGAAAACATGGTTTCTGAACACAAGGCAGGAAACTACAGGGAGACTAGCGGTAGTTCCCATTTTCACTTTGAATCACTAGATGTATGTAATCTGAGCCGTAGGTTTCAGAGGCAGTGTGTTTGCTCCATCATGACCACCCACGCAGACTGGGTATTAAAACAACAAGGACATGAATGTCTTTGAAGAACAGGGTGGGAGAAAGGCAGCTCAGTCATAGTGGGTTTGGTGCAGGAAACACACACTGTCACACCAAGCTACTATGAAGACCACTTTCACTCCAATAGCATGCGTTATATATGATCATTCTAATGCATTGACTTATGGAGAGTTCTGCTCGGGTCAGTCAGATATCAAACTGTCACCAGCAACTCGCCTGTGCACATCCAGTCAACTGCAATTCAAACGTTACCTTGAGTTGTAATTGCAAAACAAATCCTGTTCTTTAAATCAGACGCTTATCAATTTAGTATTAATTCACTGCGAGCAATGTAAGGTGTCTACTCTTCTTTTTTAGAAATCTATTCCTTTGCCCCTTCATCATACAAACAGCTGTAGACTGCTTCCAGGGACATATTCCCATCTAGCTAATTATTCAAGGTTACTGTGGAAGAAAATGCACAATTGCACTGGGTAGTGCACATTCTGATATGTATTGAATATAAAGCATCTGGTATCATAATAATAATACATTTTATTTATATAGCGCTTTTTTTAAACCCAAAGCTGGGTTTGAGAGCTGAAAAATACCTTTTCAAAATAAACAGGATATGGTGTTATAATATCCATTATGCCATAATCCAAGAAGAGCCCTTTATGGCCAATGCTATGAGGGCCGAATTAGTTTTGAAACATGCATTATTTCAGTATTGCAAGCTCTAAAGCATACATGACATAAAAGGTATATTCCTTAACCTAACTGTAAAACATTGCCTTGGAAATTGAACTGACATGCTATTTTCGTTCTCTTCTTTGATCTCCAAATGCTTCCTCTGCCTTTATGTTGAGGTATGGCTGGGATGTGTGTACACGTTTCACCACTGAGGGTCTTTCATAATGTAACAGAAAAGGATCAGCTTGTCATGGGTAACCACTGTTTAGAGAAAGAAATGCACAGTAAGCTGTTAGTTCATCTATTGGAGACAATAAAATCTAACCAAAAGTAAATAATACCTTGTTCATTAATACTGTAAGCATTTACAAAAACCAAAGCATCGATTAATGCGGCCTGTGGGGTATGGTGCTGTTCATCTGGGCTGGCAGTATAGTCCTATCTGTGTCACCTTTCCGATGAAGCCGGTCAGGGAGGTAACGTAGTATGTTACACCACTTTCTGCTTTGTCAACTGTCTCATGCACACACACACACACACACACACACACACACACACACACACACACACACACACACACACACACACACACACACACACACACACACGAGAGAGAGAGAAACACACGAGTTCCATCCAGTGACGGAGGGAGGGCTGGCGGTAGTGTGCGACATCCTCCAGGTCGTGACAGAGAGGAAATGACTTTGGCTCATATAGAAAACCCCTGCCACTGCTCTCAACGTAAGGGAAATGGTGGGTGGGGGCTGGGCCTCACAGTGGCACACACACATCTCCCCCGGGCATCATTGGTGGGCCGGCAATCCCTGCTCTCTCATGGAAGGGGACGTGTCCTCTGTAAATTGGCAGAAACACAAGTTCCTTAATGTAAAGCGTAATTCTTTTGACTTCTGACTGGCTGACTGACTGACTGACTGACTGACCGTCCGACTGACTGACTGGCTGACAGACTGGCTGACTGGCTGACTGACTGGCTTATTGTATGTCCATCAGTCTGACTCACACATGCTGTATGTGACTGTGAGTGACTAGCAACAGTCTTTTAATACATTGCAGGCAGCTTTTTTTTAACTCAAATTTATTTTAAATGATGATAAAACTAAAGTTACGTATTTCTCAAGGTCCCCTTTGCAGCCTAATGGAAAATGTCTAGAACGTGTAACATGCCATAAATATCTCGGCAATATAATAAATATTGGCTGGATGATAAACAAAATGTTTCTATGGACATTAACATGCTTGTAAAGGAACTTGGGGGGATGGCTTTTCTTTTATAAACAGTGCTTGTTTTAACTAGTCTTCACAACGTTCTTCCCCATGATTGATTATAACGACTGCTTGTATGTGCCTCCTAGAGTGCCAACAGGACATTGATTCAGTTTTTCCATTTTGCATTGCGTTTTGTATCTAATGCTTTCTTACCACCATTGTGACTTATATAAGGACATTTCAGATTTGTTGTATATTTTTAATTAGAAGACTTCAACCCCAGATGCAAAATATTGGTAGTCGAAAGCCAAAGTTTCAGAAGAGTAGGTTTTATTCAGCCTGAATAACATCAAGTGCAACTACTAAAATCTACTGGCTTGTACAATCACAGTTCGTCTTTTTATACATATTACATTCAAGTCAAGACGTCCCCAATATGCAAATTAGAACATGCCCATTTCCAATCACCTCTGATACATCTGTTTCCTAGGGACCGCTTGTCCCATATACCTTAAAGTTTACCCCTCTTTACAACAAGCACCATCCTAACCTATCATACATTAAGGAAGCAGAATCCATTAGCCCCCCTTTCCTTCTCTTGGTTCATCTGTTCACTCCTAGCATCTGTTTACCTCGAACACTCATCTTTTCTCAGGGTAATAAAAACAATGAAGTCTTGTAAGAGTCTGTTAAAATCATTCTACGTTTCCTATCATGTTTACTTTTACGACTCTCAGCTTCCTGCACTCCTCTCTGTTCTACCTCCATTTGGTGCCCTTAA
The DNA here is from genome assembly GCA_026901105.3 of Galaxias olidus. Taxonomy (NCBI): domain Eukaryota; kingdom Metazoa; phylum Chordata; class Actinopteri; order Galaxiiformes; family Galaxiidae; genus Galaxias; species Galaxias olidus. The sequence continues at coordinate 54,322 of JAPMUY010009920.1, forward strand.
GTATCCTGGGGCCTGCATCTGCTCACCAATGCTTCACCCCCTACTTTGTCTCCTCAAATTCTCTCTAATCCTCTAATTACTTAAAACTAATAGTAAACTATGGTATGCTTACATACTAACCTTTAATATTGATTACAAAACAGGTTTCTACTTTTTAACACTAAATATACCATAGATTTCACTTCATTGAGATTCCGTAGATGGACCCACTGGCACTTATTTATATATGTACCCATCTTAGGGAAACTCCCTGATTATCTTTGCAACCTTTTTATGAACTCAACCATTAATTATAACCTTCGTTCAAATTACTTGCTGCTTTTTACTGTTCCTCGCCCCACCTCTGTTTTTTGAAAAATGCTTTTAGCTATTATGCCCCAGCTGGAATGTGTTACAAAATCAGTTTAAATTGAAATCTCGAGTCACTGCAAGTGTTTAAAAAAATCCCTGGTCAGTGGGGACAGTAGATGTATAGTCTGTACTGAGACAGTCTTATCTTTTTCAATGCTTATGTTGCTTGTTTTTGACTGTTTGACGTCTGCACTAATGTTTTATGCTACTGTTTTCTTCTTGGCCAGGGCTCCATTGTAAAGGAGATATTTATCTCAATGGGACTGGACTGGTTCCAGAAAGGATTTTTGAGGAGTAAACAAGCAGAGAAAGAATGAGGGTTTCAGTGTGAAGTCATAAAGTGAGAGTTATGTTCTGTGGCCAGCGTGTTCAGCACGAGCGGCTTGTCTCTTTACACTTTCATATGACTGTTAAAGGTTCCTCTTGGTTTGAACTATTTTTTTACTCGTAGAGATCATGTTTTTTTTTTTTTTTTTAAAGAGACCCATGCTATAACCCTAAAAAGCTTATTCGTATGTATTGCTTTAAAGAATGAACAGTCAGAGTAAATCGGGCAGACAGTCTCATCCTTTCTCTGTATATAAATCAAAGTTACTAGAGGCAGTTTATCTGTAAGAGATGTTTTTGGCAACCCCTACCACTTGCTTAGTAGTGCAGTGTAATTATCTTGCCGAACCGTCACAAGGAAGACATGCAGTATGCTCGTGGTCACTGCATGTCCCTAGCATGATCATGATGACTACACTCCAAGTATGGGCATCTCTTCCTGATTTAGTGATGCTCTTCCTCATGCCATAACGCAATTCGTCAATTGCTTTACAATGCGCTATTAGAAGAGATGTATTGATAATCCATTTATATAAAAAAGTTGCCTATAGTTGCTTTAAACCCGCCATTGTAGTTGCTTATTGTGAGAACAAGAACTTTGATTCACTTAATGTGTATCTTAAATGTCTAATCTGACTGGAAATGTATACTAGTAAACACAGTAATCTAGATCAGCGTTTCCCAACCGGTGTGCCTTGGCGCTTTGCGGTGTAGCCGTCAGACACATCAGGTGTGCTATGGAATTTTGGGAAAGACACATTTGGGAAAGATAAACAAATGTTTTGTATTAAATTTGATTCAGGTTTATATCTGGGGTGTGCCGCAAAATAAATATATTAATGCAAGTGTGCCGTGGGTTGGAAAAGGTTGGGAAACGCTGATCGAGACGGGTAGGTATATTTGGGCTGAAGAACGTCTACATAGGGTGATTTTATTTCCCGCCAGGCGTGTGACGTCATCCCTACATAGAGTGACTTTTCAGGAATTCAAATAGGAGGCGGAAGAAACTTTTGCCCCTCTAAAGAGAAACTAGTGCAGGTTTTGGTTCCTCTAATTTTGTCTGTGTTTTATTTCATAAGTCACTCAGTGAGATTAAAGAGAAGCATGAATCATCCTCTCTGGTCTTTCAACAACTGGTGTCAAAATCTTGAACAGCTTAAAGTTAACAACTCTAGGATAAAGTACAGGACATCTGAAAGCTGATGAGGCTGAAGTAATTGGCAATATGTACAGCTAGTCTTTTCATTGTAACACCTTTTCTTGACTCCCACAGACGACTTAACCATTTCCTCGCCTGTGGTCTGGGTGGGGGATGGGGCTGAGCGTTAGCACAGGAGAGCTAGCAGACAGGCTGGGGGGTGGTGGGCAGAACGATTCATGGGCCCCTAGCCTGGTAGCTCCTAAATGTTTAAAATATTAGTTTATCATTATTAGTTATTAAAAATGTTAGATAAGATGTTGAATGACAATATGTGATGAAAATTAAAACATGTAACCATATTCAGATCAGGCATCTCCACCCAACCATTTGATTAAAATAGTTGGTAATAAATGATTTCATGTGAAAAATGGCAGCATCATAAAGCTCTCATGAAACAGACAGCATGTTAGGATTAGGAACCAAAACGTTCTGTAATTCTATTAATATAGGCAAAGGATAAAGTAGGAAACTAGAATCTGCACAATTGTAGTATTGAGCAGCAGAAACGTATAGTTAGTACATTTAATAACACATTGTTCAGTACAGTATTTTAATCTGAAAAATTGTGATTTCTATGTTAAGGGCTCTGTAGTTTATTTTTCATGGGGCCCAACAATTCTGGCAACACTCCTGCTTGACGGCATGCATTTTTTTGCATTCCCTGAAATCCAAGAACAGCCCAGCCCAACCGTAGTCATTATGTCTGAATTTAAGGAAAAGTTCAGCTTGCTGCGCACAAAGGATGGGTTGCCATGGGTTGCCATGGGTTGCCATGGGCTTTGAAGCCCATGTGACCATTTCTAAACTAAATTTATCTCAACTTTCTTTTTTTTCTTTCTTCAAATTTTGATGGTATTGAGCTACACCTTCCACAAAAACATCATTACAAAGAGTCTTCTTCCACAACTGATATATATCTTTATTCACATCTTCACCTGCCCTGTTTGGGATGATTCAAAGTGAGACAACATCAGTGCAGAGGGCTGATATTACTGGAAGCCCAGAGGAAGAACATCAAAGTACGGGGGCGGGGAATTACCACCTTAAGGGTGACACTGCAGCTGGATGCTGTTTGATCAGTCTGGTTGTGGAATAAACAAACTCTGAACAACATCAAGGTGTGTTCTCACACTGAAAGGGACACGTTCAGCCCGCAATATCTCTCATATCTGATTACTCAGGAAATAGTGTTGTTGTTATGATTACATGTTCATATTTCCCATACGTATTACTGTATAATAAAAAATCTGATTTAGCATGCACGTATTTATATTATATATATATATATATATATATATATATATATATATATATATATATATATATATATATATATACAGTACTGTGCAAAAGGTTTCAGGCAGGTGTGAAGTCTTCAAAGTTAGAGAAAAAAAAAACATAAAAATGTAAATGTTCATTTATTTTTTATTTTTATCAATTCATGAAATACAAAGTGAGGGAGACGCAAATCTGTATCAAATCAACATTTGGTGTGACCACCCGTCGGCTTCAAAACAGCATCCCGTGCCTAAAACGTATGCACAGCACTGTATATATATATATATATATATATATATATATATATATATATATATATATATATATATATATATATATATATATGCATATAATATTAATAATTTGAAATTAATAAGCATTTTTTAAAAGCAATAATTGGAGTCAGAATGTAAATATTTGTGTGAATTTTCATACTTGACTTGATAATGACGCTTAGTGATAATACTTGAAAACGTTATAGAATATTTTTTACAAAAAAGTTGATGCTTTATAGCAATAATATTTTGTAAAAAAAAATGCAATAGGCTAACTTGAAACTCACAGGCAAACACTTTCGACAATTTACAATAATATGGTAGTGTCCTCTAAAAATACCAGCCTTAAATTACCTCAATTCAATTAATTACTCTTTTTAATCAATCATGGGGTTTTATTTTAAACATATAGTACTAAGTTATTGTACTCGTTATACTTTTTTTACATTTTTGATAACATTTAAATGTATCCAATGTGTATGTCACAGCAACAAATGCATATCGTTTGACTACAAATGAAACTTCAGCTAAAGTTCATGCAGATAACTCAAAGTCTGTGTGCCGCTTTCTAAAATATCTGCTTAAGTTCATGCAGATAACTCAGTCTGTGTGCTGCTTTCTAAAAAATCTGCTAAAGTTCATGCAGATAACTCAGTCTGTGCTGCTTTCTATAATATCTGCTAAAGTTCATGCAGATAACTCAAAGTCTGTGTGCTGCTTTCTAAAATATCTGCTAAAGTTCATGCAGATAACTCAAAGTCTGTGTGCTGCTTTCGTAAGCCGCTACACACTCATTACAATGACACACCTGTTCATCATCAAATTGTCCATGTCAATGAGAGAGGGTGGATATTCAAGTGACCTGCAGTCACAAGTATGTCTGTTCATATCAGGAGATGGGAAAATGCTCTTACCTCCACCCCAACCGTTCACCTTGGGGTCTGCTATGCCCCAAAACAGGATTGATGTATGTGTGCTCCCTGCTCTTGAGTGTTGTCAGATATGTTATGGCATGGAGCTTCTGAATAAATAGCGGATCCATATACTCCAAACTTAATTGTATTTACATTTAATAAATGTGTGAGACGGATGAGTTTGTCTGGCTGAACTTAAGTTTAGTTTCATCTTAGCCATTTCTATAAACTCCTCATAGAAATACAGGGAAGCAATAATGAGTTTGAAAAAGTTTAGTACATACCATGAACGCAGTCCTGCTTTGTCAACCTCATCTACAAACAAAATTACACTTTTTACATGAAAGCTGTCTTAAAACGCCAATTGATGTGGGGCACATGATTAATATCTATAATAAATAGACCGCCTGCATTCACAGCAGTGACGCATACTTGACCTTTATAACTGAATGTTTTGACTACAGCTTACGAAAAGATCGAAGACAGCTGCAGAGAAATGCTTTGCAAAGGGCCTGGTGTGTTGGAGCGGTAAAGGGCGTAATGCGGGGTCTTAGTGCTGGGTGTAATGCAGGGTCTTAGTGCTGGGTGTAATGCAGGGTCTTAGTGCTGGGTGTAATGCAGGGTCTTAGTGCTGGGTGTAATGCAGGGTCTTAGTGCTGGGCGTAATGCAGGGTCTTAGAGCTGGGTGTAATGCAGGGTCTTAGTGCTGGGTGTAATGCAGGGTCTTAGTGCTGGGTGTAATGCAGGGTCTTAGTGCTGGGCGTAATGCAGGGTCTTAGTGCTGGGCGTAATGCAGGGTCTTAGTGCTGGGTGTAATGCAGGGTCTTAGTGCTGGGTGTAATGCAGGGTCTTAGTGCTGGGCGTAATGCAGGGTCTTAGTGCTGGGTGTAATGCAGGGTCTTAGTGCTGGGTGTAATGCAATGCAGGGTCTTAGTGCTGGGTGTAATGCAGGGTCTTAGTGCTGGGCGTAATGCAGGGTCTTAGTGCTGGGTGTTATGCAGGGTCTTAGTGCTGGGTGTAATGCAGGGTCTTAGTGGTGGGTGTAATGCAGGGTCTTAGTGCTGGGTGTAATGCAGGGTCTTAGTGGTGGGCGTAATGCAGGGTCTTAGTGCTGGGTGTAATGCAGGGTCTTAGTGCTGGGTGTAATGCAGGGTCTTAGTGGTGGGTGTAATGCAGGGTCTTAGTGCTGGGTGTAATGCAGGGTCTTAGTGGTGGGTGTAATGCAGGGTCTTAGTGCTGGGTGTAATGCAGGGTCTTAGTGCTGGGTGTAATGCAGGGTCTTAGTGGTGGGTGTAATGCAGGGTCTTAGTGCTGGGTGTAATGCAGGGTCTTAGTGCTGGGTGTAATGCAGGGTCTTAGTGCTGGGTGTAATGCAGGGTCTTAGTGGTGGGTGTAATGCAGGGTCTTAGTGGTGGGTGTAATGCAGGGTCTTAGTGCTGGGTGTAATGCAGGGTCTTAGTGCTGGGTGTAATGCAGGGTCTTAGTGCTGGGTGTAATGCAGGGTCTTAGTGCTGGGTGTAATGCAGGGTCTTAGTGCTGGGTGTAATGCAGGGTCTTAGTGCTGGGTGTAATGCAGGGTCTTAGTGCTGGGTGTAATGCAGGGTCTTAGTGCTGGGCGTAATGCAGGGTCTTAGTGCTGGGTGTAATGCAGGGTCTTAGTGCTGGGTGTAATGCAGGGTCTTAGTGGTGGGTGTAATGCAGGGTCTTAGTGCTGGGTGTAATGCAGGGTCTTAGTGCTGGGTGTAATGCAGGGTCTTTGTGGTGGGTGTAATGCAGGGTCTTAGTGGTGGGTGTAATGCAGGGTCTTAGTGCTGGGTGTAATGCGGGGTCTTAGTGGTGGGTGTAATGCAGGGTCTTAGTGCTGGGTGTTATGCAGGGTCTTAGGGGTGGACGTAATGCAGGGTCTCAGTGGTGGGTGAAATGCAGGGTCTTAGTGCTGGGCGTTATGCAGGGTCTTAGTGGTGGGCGTTATGCAGGGTCTTAGTGCTGGGCGTTATGCAGGGTCTTAGTGGTGAATGTAAGTCAGGGTCTTAGTGCTGGGCGTTATGCAGGGTCTTAGTGGTGGATGTAAATCAGGGTCTTAGTGCTGGGCGTTATGCAGGGTCTTAGTGGTGTGATGACTGATGGACACACTCACTTCAGACGAAAGCCACTTCATGTTTTAGAAGGCCGTTTTCTTCTACCAGGTCAAAGAACTAGCAGAAGATTTTTTTATATAAACCCTTTGGAATTTGGTCATGCATGGGTCACCCTTATAATTAAAAAAAATATAAATAAACTAGTAGTAGGCTGGAGAAAGATTTAGATCCAGGTTAATCTAAAAAAAATATGGTTTACCTGGAGAGAGAGAGAGAGAGAGAGAGAGAGAGAGAGAGAGAGAGAGAGACAGGTACACGTTAACCTGGAAAGAGAGAGACAGGTAAATTTTAACATGGAGAGAGACAGGTACACGTTAACCTGGAGAGAGAGACAGGTACACGTTAACCTGGAAAAAGAGACAGGTACATGTTAACCTGGAGAGAGACAGGTACACGTTAACCTGGAAAGAGAGAGACAGGTACACGTTAACCTGGAGAGAGAGACAGGTACACGTTAACCTGGAAAAAGAGACAGGTACATGTTAACCTGGAGAGAGACAGGTACACGTTAACCTGGAAAGAGAGAGACAGGTACACGTTAACCTGGAGAGAGAGACAGGTACACGTTAACCTGGAAAAAGAGACAGGTACATGTTAACCTGGAAAGAGAGAAACAGGTACATTTTAACATGGAGAGAGAGACAGGTACACGTTAACCCGGAGAGAGAGACAGGTACACGTTAACCTGGAAAAAGAGACAGGTCCAAGTTAACCTGGAGAGAGAGAGACAGGTACACGTTAACCTGGAGAGAGACAGGTGCATGTTAATCTGGAGAGAGTGAGACAGGTTAATCTGGAGAGAGTGAGACAGGTTAATCTGGAGAGTGAGACAGGTTACCATAGAGAGTGAGACAGGTTAATCTGGAGAGAGAGAGAGACAGGTTAATATGGAAAGAGACAGGTACTGATAACCTGGAGCCGTGATGTGAGAGGAACGTCAGAAAGGAACAAAAGTATGATTCTGATTTTCCATTCATTGCTGCTATGTCTCTAGACCAGCGCATTACAATTTTCCCAATAGACTGCGAGCATCATCAAAACACTCCACCGTCAGCAAAAGGATTGGAAAAACACGTCACTGCAATATCCTGTTGATCTAAACCCAGCGGACACAATGCAGAGAATGGTCACCAACTATGCGTCTGTCCTGTAGAGTGAAGGCTGGAGGTCGCTACACATAGCAAAGAGTATCAATAGGCATCACATCACGATAAGTGAGACCTCTTTCTGCTTGGTTACTCAACTCCAGTCATTTCAACAGCGCTCAACGTTAGAGAACGCAGAATGGAACCCGAGACTTTCACTGCTGCAATGGAGATGTCATCATTTATAGTACCCGCTTTAGTTTGATCAAGTAATGGTTGAATCAGAGAATCTTTGTACAATTACTACATGCATAATATTATGGATAAACATCTCAAAATAAAAAAAACATAAAATATATATTGTATGTAGAATAATTGTTCTCTAAAGCATACGCTGTAATTCTTCTGTGCTGACATTAACTAACCCCTTTAAATGGACAGGACCATTCAACAATCTGATGGAATCTATTTATCTTGATACAAAAATCTGTCAAGTTTATTTAATAATTTACAAACCAAATATGAAATACAAAACAAAGTTCCTAAATACTAGATTAAAAAGTATTTTAAATTAATCAAAGGCAAATCCTACAGAGAGATCCAACAAGAGCACAACAGAGCTGACAGTTCAGACAAACTGGTTTTCTTAGAAGAGGGAGAGAGCGAGAGCGAGAGAGAGAGTGAGAGTGAGACTGCGAGAGTGAGAGAGAGAGTGAGAGAGAGAGTGAGAGTGAGAGAGAGAGAGAGGGGGAGAGCGAGAGAGTGAGAAAGCAGTACAGAGTTGACGGTTCAGTACAGGCTGGTTTTCTTCATGATCCTGAGGAACTCCTGCTCGTTAATCTCCCCGTCTCCGTCCCTGTCAGCCTCATCAATCATCTCCTAAAGAAAAGGGAGAATATGAACCAATAAATAAATACAAATTACACACCCCTGAACCAATTATGTCCCTAACATCTTTTGACAGGCACATTACCTGCAGTTCTTCATCAGTCAAGTTTTCCCCAAGCTCTTTGGCAACTCTCTTGAGATTTTTGAACGAGATTTTGCCGGTGCCATCATCATCAAACAACCTGAAAGCCTTCAGAATCTCTTCTTTGGAATCCTTCTCACTCTAGTAAACAACATACATATTTCTGTTTTAAATAATGGGCTCTAAGTAAACATTCATCACAATGTTATGGCTGATGCCAGTTAGCTTAACAATCCAGTTATAACAATTAAGACTACAGTATTTTCCTTGCTAAGGTATTTGAGTGCTTACTGCGGGAGCGAGCAGAGTTTATACTACAGTATAACACACTTACTGATCTGTTCATTATCCTATATGGAGGTGCTTGTTTTGTGAAGCTACATGAAATTGATGAATTGCAGTGACACACGTACTTTTCAAATATGTGAATTTAAAACACTGCATTACATTGCTTGCCTCAATACATGTACTTAATACATGTACTTCAATGTAATCAGAAAGTATCCTCCTCACCATCTTCTGTGTCATCATGGACAAGAAGTCATTGAAGTCAATGGTTCCAGAACCCTCCTTGTCTATGTCGGCTATCATCTTCTTGATCTCCTCTTTCTTTGGTTCAAAGCCAAGGGCGCGCATTGCAACCTTTCAAAACATACTTTATTAATGATTCACTTAAGCAAGCTACAAGTAAAAAATCTATAAGCTGAAGGTAAACCTAATCAATATAATGTCCTTAGGTAGGCTGTGCATGTCTGCACAATTACAATAAAATTGCAAAGCATTGGTTGCAAATAAAACTTGATAACTAACCTTTAATTCCTTGACATCTATTGTGCCCGATCCTTCTGTATCAAATAAATCAAACGCCTCCCTGATCTCCTGCTTCTGATCTTCAGTTAGGTCTGGTTTTGGGCCAGCCTTCTTCCTCAGGTTGGACGTGGCTGTGGTGGGCTTTCTGTATCCTGAAGCCTAGATATTACAACCAAGTTTAACACAGATTAATTAAAATAGCCAATTGTGCTACCTAACTCTTCAGAAGCTTGACAGTATTTAGCGAAGTGTTGAAAGCAGTTGTTCCAATATTAGCTTAGTTTTGCGTTTGAAGCATGGCAACCAACAACTAACTTTAGCTAACCTTGCTTAAATTAACTTCGTTCGGTTGTTACTGGCTAACGTTAGCACTTTACAGTTGAAAGTTTACACAGAAATAATTCAGACAATTAATATTTATAGTTTATGTCACAAAGCAATCTAACATTTGAATAAAAAAGCATACCATTTCCAAAACTAAATCCGCCAATAAAGTTAGATGTTAAGAAGAAGCTAACGAACTGGAACTTCAGTAAACAACAGCTCCAAGTTTAGTGGGCGTGTGTTTGTGATTATTTTTGAATGACAAGAAATCTCTCCAACCAAATCTATAATAATGGTTACGTTGTCGCAAAATGTTTTGTTTTAACCAATCGGAAACGACATTTGGGATTTACAAACTTAGGTTAGGTTGTCCCGTGTCTCTTAGCAACAAACAGACGCCAAGGCTTTAGGTTGCGCACGCGCACTTAGTCGATAATTTTAACAGGAACAGCAGAGCATGTCAAAGCAAAAGCGCTACTCTTTATGATTAGGGAGGTAAATTATTGCAACAGCTGTACATAATCACCACAGATGAGTGGGTAATATATCAATGTAAGCCTTGTTATTTACTTGCCCTGTACTATTTGTGCTTGCACATGTGTGCTATAGTAAGACGTTTGAAGCTTTACTGCTTAGATTAGTAGTACAGTAGAGCAGCTTAATGTAGCGATAGCTCATAACGTTACTCCGATGCAGCTAATAATACTGATGGCTATTTATTTTGCTCTGTGTTGTTGTTACAGTGAATTGATTGATAAACCAACGTGTGTTGCATGCAAAAGCTCAATCCTTTTGCCTCGACCAACGTATTCTTTTTTTATTTAACTGTTGAATTCCTATTCCCTGTCTCCTTCAATATTCCAGGTCACTACTGCGATGTTTGAGTGTAACGTCACAGTCTGCAACCAGAGACGACATCTTGGACTCCAGCAGCTTACAGCGCTTGCAGCAACAACACACTCCTTACTGGGCCCCAATAGAAGACACAAGTTTGTCTATGACGATGCCACGGGTGAGTCGTCTCTGGTGTTCTCCTGTGTTCGGCTACTGGAGAGCTTGGAGGTGAGCAGCTCTGTGGGCCAGCTGGCCAGTGAGACTGTCCAGGCCCACCACAAGCTCTACCGCTCGGGGGCAGGCTGCCTGCTCTTTCTGGCTGGGGCCTGGGGCTCTGCTGCCCTGGAGAGCCTCCACAGGGGGGTCCCACTTCCACACATCATCTCCGCCATGACTGAAGGCATGGAGGTGTGTCTGGAGGCCGTCAACCACCATGCCGTGTCCATAGAGGAGGTTGTAGCTCACAGCGCTGCAGCTTCCCAGGGGCTGGTCACTGGACCTTCATCGTCACCTTCCGCCAGGCAGACCCCTCAGACCACCGTCAGCAGAGGTCTGAATAGAATGAAGCTCACTCACAGCAGACACCTCTGTTCTGAGTCTGTCCGTGTCCCATGCCAAGCACAGCCCCCCGCCATCCCTCACATAGCCAGGGTGATAAGCCATGGCTGTGTGGATGCAATGGACTTAGTTATTGAAGCCAGCCGCGTTCAGTCAGGCAGACCAGGGCCTGAGGCCAGCAAAGGCTCGTTTGATGTAAACAGGCTGGTGACGTGTGTTTTACTGGGCCTACCAGAGGACCAGGCTACTGTCCTACCAGGCTGTGTGCTTCTGGTATCATCTGAGAAGGCCGCCTTGGTCCAGAACCTGACTGAGCAGCCACTGAGGGTGGTAATCATCAACGGAGATCTCTGTTTTAAATATCGCCATCTGGGTTTCAACAAGCCCTCCAACATACAACATGTATCTGAACAGCTGGAATTGAACGGTGGTAGCAAAGAGAATGAGTGGAGAGAGACACTTCTTACTGCCCTCCTGAAACTAAAAGTGAAGGTGATCCTCCTCAGCGGAGTAGCAGACGTGCAGGTGACTCAGTGCTGTCTGGGACACCAGGTTCTGGTGGTGGAGCGGATGAGGCCTGCCGTCTTGGGGAGCTTTGCTGAGTCGTCGGGGGCCGTCCCTGTCACCTATGCCACCCAGCTGAACCAGCACTGTGTAGGTGCAGGAGTGCGGCTCTCTGTGTGGAGGGAGCTGGGTGGTTCTGCTGGAGAAACCTCCGTGGCTGTGAACATAAACCACAGCGCCGCCCTGCTGGCCACAGTGGTGATCTGCAGCCCGGTAGTCAGCAGCCTGCAGGCTCTGGAGGACAAGGTGTGGAGCTGTGCTCACCGTCTCCAGCAGGCCCTGACCGAGCGGAGGCTGCTGCCTGGGGCTGGGGCCACGGAGCTGCTCTGCCTCCACCTCCTCCAGCAGCATACACACACACACCCAGCAGCGGACAGGCCTCACAGAGACACGGTGCTGCACCTCATGGCTGACGGCTGGAGAGACTACATCTCCACCATCATGGTCAACACTGGTTGCTGCTCCTCCAAGCTGGAGGCATGGACCCGTATCAACAGCCTGCTGACCCACAGGAGGGAGGGGCTGGAGGGGCTGGAGGGGCTGGGGGAGCTGGAGGGGCTCTCCCAGGGCCTGCTGACAGAGACCCCAGAGGACAGCGGGAGCTCTTCAGAGCAGACACTCAGTGATAGAGAGACACAGACCGGCTGTGAGTACAGAGGGCTGCGGGGGAAGGTGTACGACAACGTTAGCGTAAAGTTTTCTGCGTGGAGGAGAGCTCTGGACCTGGTCTTTCTGGTTCTGCAGACGGATGCTGAAATCATCACAGGCCTAGACCCCACAGCAGCACAGAAACATGGTCAAACCACCATGCTGTGACACTTCTGTTTTCTTTGCTTTATTTAATTTGTAATGTATCATAATTCATTTATTATTATCATTATTATTATGTTTAATATAGATCAATCCTTAATAATTAATTCATTATGTCATTCCAGGTGAGATATCGTAAGTTGTGTTCTCATATTGTTTAGATGTCTGGCCACAAGGGGGAGACATATACTGTTTATCGTTTACCTGTGGTGCTTTCCGGCAGGGACCATAATTTGTCAGTTTGACTTAAAATAGTTATAATAGATTTTCCAGGCACACAAAATGTAATCTTTGACAGGTTATGAAGGCATTGTCTCTTGCTAACCATACCAGGCTTACGCACCAGAAGAAACATCTCTCACAGAAAATTGTTTCAGAGGTCAAACAGTGTGTTTGTAGGATGCAGGAGGACAGCTTACTCTGGGTAGTTGCCAGGTTCATCCAGTTGTAGTGTCTTCTCCATTTGAGGGTGGAATGTTTATCATGTCAAATTTAGGCCAAAGCAATTATCTATGTTGTGATTAGATATCTACTACCAGGCAGAAAAAGGTATAATTCAAACAAGAAAAGGAAGTGAAAAGCCAAAATAATAAAGCCTATTGAAGTCACGACAGACTAATCCCATGGGCAATAATGAGAGTTGTTTGCCAAACTCATGTGAGCTATTATTTTACACTATTTAATTTATATTTAGAAGTAGGCCCATATTTCTAAATAAATATACTACCCATATTTACCACATGGTAAGTTTAAAGTACAATTAACACATGATTACATTGCTGATGGACACTTGGAGTCACAGCTGGTAACTTATGTAGAGGTTCAGTCAGAGGACACATTGTGTTTGGAATAGGTCAAAGGTTGTTGCATCGTCTGTTGGCTGCTCACCAGCCCGGGTGAACACACACGGCTGATAGGTAGACAGGGACATAGCGACAGTCTTACCATGGTAGCGCTGCCTATAAAAAGATAAAAAGATAGCCTCTCCAAATTTCCCTCACAACTGATCCTAAACAATGGCAGAATATTCAACGGCAATTTTTTAAAGTGTATTTTGTCAGATTAGCAAAAACTCTGTTGTGTAGATGTACTCTGACTTCAAGTTCAATGATTGGCTTGTTGTTTACTATGGCATATTCTGTGGCTGAATGAATGGACTGACAGCTCTTCACTAGGGGGCTGTGTGCCGCAGCCAGCTCTGTTTACAGCCCGTCCTCTCTGAGCTGGCGCTCTGCAGGGTTGGCTGCTCCATGCTTAATGCCAGTAAGATGCTGTGTGTGTGTGTGTGTGTGTGTGTGTGTGTGTGTGTGTGTGTGTGTGTGTGTGTGTGTGTGTGTGCAAAGTAGACCTTAGAGGAGGAACACAACCTCTACCGGAATAAAGCAGCTCCTACTACAACTCCTACTCTACCGGAATAAAGCAGCTCCTACTACAACTCCTACTCTACCGGAATAAAGCATACTACAACTCCTACTCTACCGGAATAAAGCAGCTCCGGAATACTACAGCTCCTACTCTACCGGAATAAAGCAGCTCCTACTTTAACTCCTACTCTACCGGAATAAAGCAGCTCCTACTACAACTCCTACTCTACCGGAATAAAGCAGCTCCTACTACAACTCCTACTCTACCGGAATAAAGCAGCTCCTACTACAACTCCTACTCTACCGGAATAAAGCAGCTCCTACTTTAACTCCTACTCTACCGGAATAAAGCAGCTCCTACTTTAACTCCTACTCTACCGGAATAAAGCAGCTCCTACTACAACTCCTACTCTACCGGAATAAAGCAGCTCCTACTACAACTCCTACTCTACCGGAATAAAGCAGCTCCTACTTTAACTCCTACTCTACCGGAATAAAGCTACAGCTCCTACTACAACTCCTACTCTACCGGAATAAAGCAGCTCCTACTACAACTCCTACTCTACCGGAATAAAGCAGCTCCTACTTTAACTCCTACTCTACCGGAATAAAGCTACAGCTCCTACTCTACCGGAATAAAGCAGCTCCTACTTTAACTCCTACTCTACCGGAATACAGCAGCTCCTACTTTAACTCCTACTCTACCGGAATAAAGCTACAGCTCCTACTCTACCGGAATAAAGCAGCTCCTACTACAGCTCCTACTCTACCGGAATAAAGCAGCTCCTACTTTAACTCCTACTCTACCGGAATAAAGCAGCTCCTACTTTAACTCCTACTCTACCGGAATAAAGCTACAGCTCCTACTCTACCGGAATAAAGCAGCTCCTACTACAACTTACTCTACTGGCATACATCAGCTCCTGTCCAGGACTAGCATACAGACTGTATAGACCTACCTCTCTTTACTCTCTGCAGTGTGGACTAGCAGACAGACTGAACAGACCTCTCCTTACTCTCTGCAGTGTGGACTAGCAGACAGACTGAACAGACCTCTCCTTACTCTCTGCAGTGTGGACTAGCATACAGACTGTATAGACCTCTCCTTACTCTCTGCAGTGTGGACTAGCATACAGACTGTATAGACCTCTCCTTACTCTCTGCAGTGTGGACTAGCATACAGACTGTATAGACCTCTCCTTACTCTCTGCAGTGTGGACTAGCATACAGACTGTATAGACCTCTCCTTACTCTCTGCAGTGTGGACTAGCATACAGACTGTATAGACCTCTCCTTACTCTCTGCAGTGTGGACTAGCATACAGACTGTATAGACCTCTCCTTACTCTCTGCAGTGTGGACTAGCATACAGACTGTATAGACCTCTCCTTACTCTCTGCAGTGTGGACTAGCATACGGACCAGAATACAGTCTGCTTCAGGGGGGAGTTTTTCTCCACCCCCCACCACCTGACCCTGAGGTTAAACAGAGCCAGGCTCTCTGGTGTTGGAGGAGGGGCTGGGGGGCGGGCATAGGGCTGTGCAGCAGCAGCTCCTGCAGTAACAGGCGTCAGAGCAGGGCAGGAGATGGCCACAGGAGAAATCACCACTCTTCCCGCCACACCAGAAGACGGAGGCAGCGGCGCCTTCACCCCGGGGAGCTTCAGGGATCCTAAGAGGCTGTACTGTAAAAATGGCGGCTTCTTCCTCAGGATCCGCTCAGACGGCTCGGTGGACGGAGTCCGGGAGAAAAGTGACGCTCACAGTGAGTAGCCTCTGCTTCACGGCGCCACACAAAGATCCTTTCTGCCCTAATGGAGACCAGGGATCAGGGACAAACTGCTGTAGGAACTTTACCATTGAGCGGAATATTATTTCCTGTTCTTAAATAATGAGTTGTGAAACGGTTTGCGACTGTACTTCCCTTTCACGTTTGTCTTAAAAGAAAAAAAGTATGTAGGAAAAGTAGATGTTTGTGTTATTACTGGGCCCACCTGGCTGGGCATATGGCAGCCGCTCAAAAAATGAAAGTGCTATGGCGTCAGTCACCCTGGCGTGACGTACTTCTTCACTGTTGGTTCTCTATGAAAAGATGGTGCTGTTCATATTTGTTCCTATAAGTTTATGACGTCACATGCACTTAGAGAGGATCAATAAAGAGACCTGTTTCTCGATATATAGTTGCCAGATTTAGCTACAATTTGAGGTGAAGATAAATATTGCCATTAGCCAAAACAATTTGTCCACAGTGGCTCTGCAGGCAAACTGCTGAATGTGTGTGCATTTTCAACTCAAACTCCAGAGTGCTTTATACAAACAACGTCCACTCTGCTTTATTCTCCGACATAATGATATTTTCCCCCTGAAATTATTCTGTTCCACACGCTGTCGGACAGACGCAACTGGCTGTGCTGAAAGGATTGCACATTATCTTTAGGAACTTAGGACTCAACCTCAGTTTGTTTTGTTATGGAGGGTCTCAATAAAATCACTATTAGCTCTCTCTCTAGAATGACACTCCATTGTTTACAGTATTATGAAACAACCTGACAGTGAAGGCTCTGACATGGACGTCTCCACCGTCATGATTCTGTTGGAGGCTGGTCGAGGGGGTCCCTCCATTAGAGGGTTCACTGGCATACACCCAGGGGCGTCATTCACAGGGACGGCGGGACACAGGGGACATGCACCCCCCCCCCCCCCCCCACCCACACACACACACACCCACACACACACACCCAAACACACACACACACTTTTTGAGGCAGTACTGGACCCCCCACCACCACCTCTGTAATGTAAATTGTCCGATGCATACACCCGTAGATTTAGAGGAAATGTGCTCCTGATACCTCATCAGTGTGCCAGACTGTCTCGATACGGAGCACAGGCTTTTTTTCAATCAGTCCTTCACACTGGAGTGGCGCAGTATAGGCCTAGTGTCATTCCCTAGTTATAGAGACGGGGCGGAAATCAATTTGTATCAATGACAGGCTAGTATTGAATTTATATTATACTTGTGAAGTAGAAAAAAGAGGTAGGAGGGCTCCAGCACATTTTTGATAACTGTCCATCTTATGGACCCTGAGTGCAGAACTGAAAGGCTATAACCAGCAAGTGTCTGACTGGCTGGCTGACTGACTGAATGACTTGCAGAGTGACCGGCTGGCTTGCTGACCGACTGTCTAGCTGACTGATTTTGTAGGAACCTTGCTCTACATCCAGATGAATTCAGTGAAGGGGACTTCTATAATTCTCTGTCTTTTGTGACTTTGTGATACCAGCCAAGGCATAGTGTTCTCTACATGCATCCAATCACATCCTCCAGTGTTACCATGGGTACCATAAGGTGTGGCGTGGTTTGTAGGAGTACCTTGTTGAATTTGGATAACGAATGTTGTCGTGCAAACTTCAAATGCAAAATTAAAACAGAGATAAATATTCAGGTGTTCAGTATTTCAGTATTTATTGTCTATTTTTCAAACTATGCGTCATAATTGCCTTAACTGAAATAGCGCTAGTCTAGCACACTTGCTAAATCAAACTTTTTAAATGTAAGTATTGTATGGCGTCGCCAGCCTCCCACACAGCAGATTTAGACCCACAGCGCTCACTAGTCCTGTAGGGCCTTTTCATAAGAACATTCCTGGGCTTTTCTCTGGAATTATCTGAGTATGTTCTGTTGGCAAACTAGCAGCCTGGACCGTTTGGTACGCTGGAGGCCTCTCAGAATGCTCCCAACTTCAACCTGATAAACAATGCTTTCGTTTTTGCACAGGCTGAGGAACCAAAATAAAATAATAATTTTTTTTACAATAATACAATATTTTTGTTGATTGTAAAAGTGTATTCTAGGTTCTGAAGCAGCTAAATCTCATCATAC
Source organism: Galaxias olidus (assembly GCA_026901105.3). Taxonomy (NCBI): domain Eukaryota; kingdom Metazoa; phylum Chordata; class Actinopteri; order Galaxiiformes; family Galaxiidae; genus Galaxias; species Galaxias olidus. The sequence goes on from JAPMUY010009920.1 coordinate 72,006, forward strand.
CTTTATGTTTTTAATCCTTTTATCCAGAGAATCTGCTGGAGATAAATGGCCATATTTAAGCACAGTACTATCAGTGTTTGCTTTGTGTCCGTGTTGATGAAACCTGTGTGTGTGTTTCTCTCTTCAGTAAAGCTGCAGCTCCAGGCCACCTCTGTGGGCCAGCTCGTCATCAAGGGGCTGTCTGCTAACCGCTACCTGGCCATGAACAGAGAGGGTCGTCTGTTTGGAGCGGTGAGTCCTCTCCTCTTATTTACACCACCATAACACATGTCCATTTATCACTACTTCAAGCTTACAGCATGGATGACAGTAACCCTCACCCATCAATACACTGATGGTAAGCCTAACTTTGGTGAGGCAGCCTCAGGGACTACAGTACAACCCCCCATTCTACTGTTTGTACACAGTGTGAGCAGTGAGCGCTGGGCCATTCTACTGTTTGTACACAGTGTGAGCAGTGAGCGCTGGGCCATTCTACTGTTTGTACACAGTGTGAGCAGTGAGCGCTGGGCCATTCTACTGTTTGTACACAGTGTGAGCAGTGAGCGCTGGGCCATTCTACTGTTTGTACACAGTGTGAGCAGTGAGCGCTGGGCCATTCTACTGTTTGTACACAGTGTGAGCAGTGAGCGCTGGGCCATTCTACTGTTTGTACACAGTGTGAGCAGTGAGCGCTGGGCCATTCTACTGTTTGTACACAGTGTGAGCAGTGAGCGCTGGGCTGTGTTGTGGTGCTTTGGTCTGAGGTCTCGTCTAGTAAACTCCAGGCAGCGTATCCTCCATAACCCTAACCCACTCAATTCTAACCCTAACCCACTCTGTTCTAACCCTAACCCTAACCCACTCTGTTCTAACCCTAACCCACTCTGTTCTAACCCTAACCCACTGTTCTGACCCTAACCCACTGTTCTAACCCTAACCCACTCTGTTCTAACCCTAAACCACGCTATTCTAACCCTAACCCACTCTATTCTAACCCTAATCCACTCTATACTAACCCTAACCCTAACCCACTCTATTCTAACCCTAAACCATTCTATTCTAACCCTTACCCTAAACCACTCTGTTCTAACCCTAACCCACTCTGTTTGTTTCAGTCCAGTATCTACCAGAGGCCTCTTTATTTGTTAAAGTACTATCTATGCCTAAACATAGTCTGGTCCTTCACCACTGACTCATTTTCTCTTTAGATACAGTAATGCATTCAACATTGAGCCATAATAAGACAAAAACCAATATCATAAGTACAGTACGAAATTCCTATTTAATGTCACTTTGCCAGGCTTTTATTAGAATTTTATCTGTTTATTTAATTATGCATCAAGACACTGCAAACCATGAATGATACATTTTATTGCTGAAATGTGATACACAAACTTACATTGCTCAACTTAGCATCATCAATCACACACACTAGCCGTCTGTCTTGATAGTTCCTCCTCTCTGTTTCTCCAGAAGCGTGCGACTGACGAGTGCTACTTCATCGAACGCCTGGAAGGCAACAACTACAACACCTACCGCTCCAGGAAGTACCCCGACATGTTTGTGGCGCTGAAGAGAAACGGACAGTACAAGACCGGGTCCAAAACCGGGCCGGGCCAGAAGGCCATCCTCTTCCTGCCCATGTCAGCGAAGTGCTGATCTCAGACCTGGTCGAGCTAACAGCAGGAACAGACTCTAGATGTGAAGCCAACCCAACGTTGTCTGGTTTATATCATGCAAGGTCACCGTGACTACCACACCCCTGTGGCTGGTGTTTCTATTGCAGTATTCCAGAATGTGGTTGCATTGCTAACTGCATGGTAAAGGGAATACTTTGGCCTTCCCAGCGCCAAGACCTTCTTAACTAGTGCATCATACAACATGTGCCGGAAGGAAGGTTTATATAGGATATTATTCCGTTTTTAAAACAGATTTATTTTACAGTTGCTGCTTCCTCTGTGTGCGTCTTAAAGGGGGAGAATTATTTTAACAGTAAATACTCTATTTAAACATGGTGTTGCCACAGAAAAACACCATATTTAGCAACACTATTTCTACACTTATGCTTATCACTCTGAACTCGTCTTGACAGAATATAATAATGCAATTGTTTAAATTCCAATGCTCAAAGGGACAACAGTTTTATAGGCCCTGTATCCAAACAGTCCAAAGTCTGTCTTCAAACAGAACAGCTTATACGTGTCCTTAAATAGCAGTCCGGTCCACTCTTTCCCCGGTAACAGTAGTTAAATACCTGTTTGATCCCTTCTCAGACTAGTAGTCCAGTAATAAATACATTTCAAGAGGAGTAACATTGCTAAGGCGATGGCTGTAGTGCACCAGCCTCGTTGGCTGTAGTTCAGTTAGCACGGCGCTAGGCTAGGTGTTTAAGGTGAGCGGGCAGCTCTCTGTGGTAAAGCTGATAGAACACGCCGGAATAGACGGCTGGAAGCTCTTCCATACGTAGGTCGATCTGCTCGAAGCCCTTCTCCAGGCCATGAAGGAGCAGCCTAGCGATGCGCGTTGTGATTGGTGTGGTGGCGTTGGTCTGCGCCAGCTCCGCCAGGTCCAGCCAATCACAGCGCAGACACTCCTGGGTGCAGAAGTTGATGTGGTAGGTGAGGGGGTGGAGCCGGCAAATGACGTACATGTCAGACATTCCGAAGGCACCAGGGTGGTTGTGCTGCTGGCGAATGCTGAGGAGAGATCTGAACTCTGATTGAACCCCTGTCTCCTCAAACACCTCGCGCACCGCCGTCGCTCCTAAGAGAGGGGCAACAGAATGAATACATTAGAGAAGGGTTAAAGGAGCGTTAATGAAGAGAAGACATTGTGAATATGTTTTTTGGATGTTTTCATTAGCACAGAAACGATGCTGCTTTTTCTGCTGCTGCTATTAGTTGGATTGTAGGATAGTAACCACAGCTGCTTTTAGGGGTGTCCTTTTAATGAGGAAAGCAACAAAGAAAATAATGATAGCGATCTGATAGTTCTGACATTTACAGTGAATTACATTTCTAATACTGTTTGACCATTTAGGTCCATAATGACAGTCTATGTTGATAATAGGGAATGGGTTAGTGCTCCCCTATGGTGTAGGGTGGTCTGTGATGGTTTAGGGTGGTCTGTGGTGGTCTGTGATGGTGTAGGGTGGTCTGTAGTGGTGTAAGGTGGTCTGTGGTGGTCTGTGATGGTGTAGGGTGGTGTAAGGTGGTCCATAGTGGTCTGTGGTGGTCTGGAGTACTCACCGAGGTTCTCTCCTGGATCTGACAGGCCTCCTGGAAACTTCCATGCATTTTTAGTCTGAGAAACAGAACATAACAAAGGGTATTATGCATACTTCATAGATATTATGTGTTAAATGAAAGTGCTAACTTCCAGTTATAAGTGACATATTTTGAAGTTATTTTACGTTGTAAGATTCTGAAGTTGTAAGTAGTTGTTGACAGATTTGGTTGCTGAGACTGATTTTCCATTTGAAAGTTATTCTGTAGGGAGATGTGGCAGGTGGTGACTTAGACAACATAATTTCTCTACTTGATATTTAATGACAGTTTGCTGCTGATTAAATTATAATGTAGTAGTTGACTATATTTTCGAATTCCTTTTATGACATTTGTATTCTTCTTGTGCTTTATGGAAAATTATATTAACTTAATTTTGATCTTCGTCTTTGATAAATAATTTGACTAACAAAAGAGCACTATATTTTCATATCCTATCTTTTTTTCATGAACAAATGCTATATTTTGTGGAATAAAATAATAAAGTTTAATTGTGTAACAATTTTCTTCATTGAATTCTTTATTAAGGTGACTTGGAAATGTATCATGTTATGAGAGTAGATTAGAAGAAAAACAACTGAATATCTGCATTTCTCAGTACCATTTTTAAAAATGTAATTGTTTCAAACCCTTTTACAAATAATGATTAATACAACTCATTCAATCTAAAGTTCCACATTAGGGATGGAGGTTCATGCCTCAGTACGTTGTGTAACCTTGGACTGGTAATAGGCCCCCCAAGACTGAGATCAGGCTGCCAGGCAGGGCTGCTGGCTGAGGGCCAGGCTGCTGGCTGGAGGCGCTCTTCCAGTAAACCCTTAGAGGACTACCAGGACGTTTAAGAAAGAGACACAGTAACACACTCCCTTACACAGTAAACCCTTAGAGGACTACCAGGACATTCAGTAACACACTCCCTTACACAGTAAACCCTTAGAGGACTACCAGGACACACTCAGTAACACACTCCCTTACACAGTAAACCCTTAGAGGACTACCAGGACATTCAGTAACACACTCCCTTACACAGAGATACAGATATACAGTAACACACTCCCTTACACAGTAAACCCTTAGAGGAGTGCCAGGACACACTCAGTAACACCCCCTTACACAGTAAACCCTTAGAGAACTACCAGAATGTTTAAGAAGGAGATACAGTAACACACTCCCTTACACAGAGATACAGAGATACAGTAACACACTCCCTTACTGCCCACTAATTGGCCGCCCCCACTTGTGCAAACAGCCATGAAGATACTCCCCATAGTCTATCTGAACCTGGCCGGCCTGCTGGAAAACCCATGTCAGCAAATACCCAGCTCTTTTTCTTTCTAAACTCAACTATTGAAAAGAATCTATGGCTTTCCAGAATGTCTTTCCCGCTCCCAGCCGCCAAGAATAAGTCCTAGTGCCTGGGAAGAGAAGGGCAAACTAGCTGCTGTTTTTAACCTGGACCAAAGCTGCAACACGCTAATGCTGCTGCACTGATTAAAGACACAGAACATCTAGACAAACATAACACATACTATCCCCACGACAACTTACACAGCCTAAGGCGACAGTTTGAGAGTGACATCCAAGGCTCTGCCTGAGTTTAAAGAGTGTGTGTGTGGAGTTTGACACGTAGGGACAGACAGACAAGCAGCTGTCTGAATAGGTGACCGTACTGAGGTCTGTTTATAGAGCAGAGAGGATCTGGGAACCAAACAGGAAAGTTCAGGGGTCAAGAGGTCAAATCCTACACTCAAAGGCATCGTTGTTTCACCTCTGGTGGAGCTGACTGTAATGATTAGAGTTGATGTTTCTGCTCTACACATTTAGAAGAAATTGAAATTGTAAACAAAATCAAAAACACATGAAACAGTTGTTGACATGGACAGAGGGACATAGACTGGTGTTCTGATGTTTCCTTCACCATATCAGTGTATGCTTGTATAGAGTCATCCAGGTTAAACTGTGAGGCTACACAGTTATACAGAAAAGGCATACCTTGTTTTTATCTTGAACAACTAGAACCTTTCCATTTGACTCATCCACCACGGCACCTGAATAAAAGACAGCAAACAGCAAAAGATTTACTGGAAATCATTATCAAAACCAAACCTAATGGTCTTTTAATGAGACAAATCCCAAAGGGCTGGTACTGCTCTAGCCATTCCACCAGCCAGAGAAAGAGAGAAAGAGAGAGAGAGCGATAGAGATAACGAGAGGAAAATAGAGAGAGCTAGAGAGCGAGCGAGCGAGCGAGAGCTAGAGAGCGAGAAACAGAGCGAGAGAGAGAGAGACAGAGAGAGCTTTGAGAAAGAGAGAGAGAGAGAGAGAGAGAGAGAGAGAGAGAGAGAGAGAGCAAAAAGAGAAAGAGAGAGGGAGCGGGAGACAGAGAGAGAGAGAGAGAGAGAGAGAGAGCAGAAGATGCGTCTCAGCCCATCTGGAAGGGGACCAGGATAATGGCAGGGTTTGGGGGACTTGAAAGACTGTCCATGAAACGTTCCCCATGTGTAGGGAGGGGCCTGGAGACACACATGGAGGAGAAGCCACATTACTAACTTAGTTCACATCCTAAAGACATTTGTAGAGTTTACACCAGCACAAAGTACTAGACATAGGTTAGTGATATCTCACAGACTGGCAAACGGTGGTTAATGAACAGCCAGTACACTGGGAGACTTTTTCCTCTGTCTGTCTGCATTCCTCCCTTAATCAAAAAGAAGTCTGTTCAGGCTGAGGAAGTGAGTCAACTGGATTTGTCAGATGTTTGCTATCCCACTTAGCTGACTGACATCACCTCTGTTTAGCTGCCCTACTGCAGGTAGTGACTAAGACAAGATGGCTGCTGCAACCGGATGGAAGCGAGAGAGGACGCCCTGCAGCTGTGCTACCAAGAGGGCAGGAGGACAGCCAGGCAGACAGCGAGGGAAGGTGTTTCCAGAGCATTCTCTACGGATGTCTGCTAAGGGAGGGGTTGTCTAGCAGGGTTGACTTGGCCTCCGGACTGGAAATGGATGTCATCCCAGTCCAGACTCCCAGCGCATGGTGCTGCATCCCAGTGCAGGGGCATGTGTAGAACACACAGCACTCCAAAGCTTTCAGAGAGGAACGGTAAGGCAACAAACCCACCAATCAAGCTGATCTGCTCAAGGCTGAGTGTGTCTGCTGAAAGTCACTGACGTGTGTGTGTGTGTTTGAAGAATGGGGGCTACATGATCTAATAAGAAAGATTGTATATAGTATACACCAACATGATTAGGCCTTCACTGAAGACTTAGAAGCTTTGGACCGTTCCCCATCGAGTCAAGACATCAAGGTCACTCTTAGCAGCTCAGAGAAGAACAAACAGCAGCTTTGACTGAGGGATGCTCGCTGTTTTAAACATGTTCTGACATGTAACCAGGATCTGTTTCCAGTTTCAGTGGAGGAGATGCACAGAGCAGACTGCCCTCTGGTGGTGGAAAATTACTGTACAGTTAACCTTGTATCATAGTAGGGGACTTTATTTACTGAATTGTTTTAATTTATGCAGGGCTTTTTAAGTTACAATATTTGCTGATTAACTAAAAACAAAGACTCAAAAAAGAAAAGACACATGATCACAACATGTGTATAATTAAAATACTTAAATAACAAATACAATACATTTAGACTTCTACACAAGGGAATTAATGAATGCTATGTTAAAGAACGTGTACTATATTAATCCAATGTTTGCACCTTGTTAACAACGTATGTAATTTCGAAGGTAATAAGGGCGTTGCGAAATCCAAGTAGTCCAACTTCTATAATGTTCATCTCTGTCTATCGTGTGTGTAGTGTCACCGAGGGTTCGAATCCCAACCAAACATTACATCACCACTTACTGTACAGCAGATATCGTAGTAATGTTAGGTACCTGCCACTCCTATCTGGTGTGTAGCAAAGCCAGGCAGTCTGCTGTCTCCCTCGCCCAGCCAAAGGGCTAGGACGGCCCTGTCTGCCCTGGCGTGGTGGTAGCTGAAGCCGTGGGCCGAAGCTGCAGCGACACAGCGACTTAGAGCGATGGGAACGTGAAGCCACACCGCTACTTTCCCCTCAGACTTCCACTGGGTCAAAGAGTCTACGAACGCAATGGACACAGATAAGCAAAGAAGACACACACAACAGAATTTTTGTTATGTATTCACATGTCCTTGTGACACCATGATACTGTTTATATTGATTGTAGGTTATTGTTCTGAACTGACTTGTTCAATAATTAACATCGTGTGGCTAATTTGTGGAAAGGATTGTTGTTTGAATTGTTAATGGAAACACTGTTAACGCATATCTGTAAAAAAAAAAACACAAAAAAAACGTTCAAATGTACAGACCAGTTAATCAACACCGGACTGCATCCTGAGCTGTATAAATATAGGATTCAACGTAAATAAAATACGAGGAACAGCTCCTCCTGGTGGCTCAATGGATTGGGTGGATTTTCATCGCTAATAGTATGAGGACCCTGTAACATTCAAAGGGCACCTGCACCGTTTACCTTGTAGTAGACGACTGAAGCCACTTTCGCTGATATCTGGCGGTAAACCAATGTCCCAGAGATTGACTGTAACACCACCGAATCGATCCACTTTGCCTGTCAAAACGTTTGTCCCGTGCGTACTCTGGAGCTGTAAACACCTTGCAACCAAACAGAATGCACGGGCATACTTCGCGGGCGTTGAATATCCCCAGTGTGCAACGAAGAGTGTCTTATTGGACAATGTGTGTTTTATCAAGGGAAGAAGTTTGCAACTAAGGGCTGCCATTTGATCAAGTTGTCCTCGGGTCACTGAATGTTTTAAAAGGTACTTACATAAAAACCAGACGCCAGTTGCATAAATACCGTATCTCTACGAAACATCGAACTGAAAATATATTTGTGTTCTAGATAAGAAAAAAAACATCCACTTGAAATATCCATGATGAAGTCATGAATACTCACTCATACAACCTTATAGAATTTCGTTTTCATTACAGTTCAAACCCGAGGTAGTTCACAGATTTAAGTCTGTCACCTAATTGTAATAATTACGGTAAAAGGATGTGCCTAAACTCCAACCTGGAAGTTGATTTCGCCCGGCATGACTAGTTTACACATGCTGTCCTAGTCCCACTATTTCAAATGTAGAGTTTACAGTACAGAATGCAGAAGAATGTCATCTAAGAAAAATAAAAGTAAATCGAGAAGAGGGACAGAGGAAGAAAATTCAAGTGGATTGAGAGATTCCTCAAGCGACTCCACTAACCAGCAAACTCCCGGGCGCGAGGGGGGAACTCTCCAAAATAACACCTTTTCTATCATTGATTTCATTGAGAAAGGTTTGTTTTCTGTCTGTATTTTTGGATAGATAACTTCAGTTTGCGATCGTACAGTGGGTAACGGTATATTAGTGGTGGTGAGATAGGTTTTTATTGGAACAACCTGGTCAGTTGAAATATGGAATTAGTTTTCTCGAACGTTTATTTTCACAACAATTCCCATTTATTTACATTTTCGTTGTTAAAAAAAACTATGAGATTACAGCAATTTAGGGTTAAATGCCTGTGCTTTACTCAAGTCTAGTGCACACAAGTGGTATTCCCAGGTGGGATGTGAACTCCCGGAGTTGTCCAGACTCATCCATATTTTAGGGTTACTATATTAGGGGTTTTACATCCATTTCGGCTGTTTTTAAGTCGTTAGTTTTTCCATTCTGCAGCCATTTGACTGAAAATTTATGGAGGATAGATTAGTGGCAGGGTTCTTCTAAACATCCGAAATAGTGAACTATTCTTTTCATGCCCTAGAAACTAAGGTCTCCAACAGTAATCCTGTCAGTTTCTCCCTGCTGGTCTTGCTGAGTGGCTTGCTAAGATGTAGGTCTATTTGTTTAGTCTTATTCATGCAATGTGTTTACAGTTTTGTTAGCCTCACATTTACGTTTATCTAACATGAGTTCCACAGTTAATGTCCAACAACTACCATGTGCTTAAATTCCCAGTTGAAGATAAGACTCCAAAGCGATGCAGGTGGTCTCTGGCCCAGCTGAGTCTCAGCTCTATGAAGGCAGCCAGCGCCTGTATAGGACGGCCTGTCCTATTAAGCAGCTCCTCAGGGCAACAAGAGGTAGGCCACAGGGCTGGGATCTTCACGGAGCTGTTGTTTTTTGTCAGATGTGTACAAAGACCCAAAATGTAATTCGACATTTGTCAAAACATTGTTTTTAAAGATTGCATGGCCAAAGAGTTGTATTTAAGACTTTGTCGTGTGTGTGTGTGTGTGTGTGTGTGTGTGTGTGTTGAGGTGTGTGTGGCATGGCCCATAGCCTTGTTCCCTGGAGGGAAGGTGGGCCTGTCTAAGTGTGTCCAGAGCAGCCTGAGAGTGAAGCCTGGGGATGGAGTGACGTTGCAGCCCCTGACTGGTCCTCTGCTGCGGGCTGAGGAGGTCCTGCTGTTCAACAGGTACAAGCAGCTTATAGAGGAACGTCTGCCTGTGCCGGCAGTGTCCCTGTGGTGGTCAGAAGAGTAATTTAGAGAGCTGGGTTGTATGCTCATTCTTGTGTATCTATGTTGCCATCTGCTGTTAAGGCATGTGTAACTGCACCATTGGCCTAAATATCCAGAATACGTGTGTTCATTAAGGGCACTTTAACACCGGCATGGTTTCCCACCAGCAGTCTGGACAGTCGATCATATGGAAGCCTATAAGGGACTTTATTAAAATGATAATGTAAACTTGAAAATTAAAATGCAAAAACAGTCCCTTAGGCTTCCATGCGATCACACTCTGTGTACTTTGTTTAGGGAACTTGTGAGCATACACAACAAAGCCGGAATCGCAATACATGTGCCTCCATTATCAGTCCATACCAAGCCATACCAAGCCATACCAAGCCATACCATTTAGGAGTTTCCTCTCAGATTAACGTCTTGTTAGACCACGTGGTTTATTTATAGAATGTTATCAGTTAGCAGTATTAACAGAAGTCTCACCAAAATGAAAAGTGAAAAATTAAAAGACTTCACTTTTAAAACCAGTTTGAATTTAACAACTTAATGGAAACATTGGAATTTAAGCCTGTTTTTCTATTCAGACATAAAGATGATACCCTCAACACAGAAGAGTTCTCTAACTACTTCCTCCGTACATTGGGTAAATCACTTTATCAAATTGACGACTGTTTGATACTGCCATTGCTAAACGAACATTTAGGCTGTCATGTGATGTGGAATGGCTGTGTTTGTGATGCCTTTCGTCTCCCCTATCCTCCATGCTGCAGAGGGGAAGGTGCTGCTTCCAGGGGCCTCTGTGTCTCTGTCCTATTTCGGGCGTTCCTGCAGCCTGCGTGTGGAGGCTGTTAGAGGAGAGGATGGCCACACCCTCTACAGACCAGACCCTCCACTGGGCCCTGAGATGGAGGAGGCCTCCCTGACGAGCTCCGCGCTGGGCCCCTCCATGCTGGACTCTAGTTCTGCTGACCTCTCCATGCAGCTAAACCTGCTCACTGTGGATGATGGGGAACAGGGCTGCTATGGAGAGCCTGGTCAGGGTATTTCTGCAGCCAGCACACCATGCAGACCCTCCAGACCCCCCTCTCCTCCCTCCTCCACCCCCCTCACCCCCTCCCCCAGCTCACAGACACCCCCAGGACCTCCAGGGGAGGGCTGTGTCAGTGGAGGAAGCTCTGGCCTCAGCACAGAGGCTATCTCAGCGGCCCCCACCGCACCCCCTGGTGGTGTGATGAGTACAGACACTTTCTACTGCCTTGCCTACTCCACCAAGCTCAGAGTGAGGGACAGGGCTGGCCTCAGGGCCGGGGCAGGGCTGGGAGCAGCTGGAGGAGAGGCCTCTGAGGGCCCTAAGAACCAGGGGGCCCCCAAGGTGACCTACAGCCAGATAGGAGGGCTGAGCAGCCAGCTGGATGTGATCAGGGACACAATAGAGCTGCCTCTGAAACACCCAGAGCTCTTCAGGACCTACGGTGGGTTTCCTAACCCTAACCCTAAACCTAACCTAACCCTAACTTAACCCTCGCCTAACCCTAACCGTTACCCTAACCCTCTCAAACACCCAGAGCTCTTCAGGACCTACGGTGGATTTAGGAAGTATGTGAACCAGGCTTCTATGGTGGGACTCTTAGTAATAATTATAGGATAGTTATTCTTTGTCTATAGTCGCAGCTGAGCCGCCTTCATTTCAAATAGAAAAAAAACAAAAACATGAATATAGTACATTTTGATTGACATTTGTGTGAAATAATGCTTATCTTAAAATTGTAGACATTATAGAAATATATTCATCGTAATTTTTAAATGTTGTATTCTTACAAACGTTGTCACACTATGGCCTTTCACTAACAATTACCCTGTGGTTTGTGTTCCTGAAAAAGCTCTGCATAATATAACACAGTACACACATCCATGTTTGGTTCACCTGATGGGCTGACTGGGGTGTCTGTCTGCAGGAATCTCGCCCCCTAGGGGAGTGCTTCTCTATGGCCCACCAGGTACAGGCAAGACTATGATTGGACGGGCCATAGCCAATGAGGTTGGAGCACACATGACCGTCATCAACGGCCCGGAGATCATGAGCAAGTAAGAGGAATTGGTATTCAAACTGGATGACAAGTAAACACTAAATCAGCATGAAATCAGTAAATCAGCATAAAATCCGTATTCATACTGGATGAGTATAAATGTAATCACTGATGATGATGATGATGACTATTCTGACTGGATGACACATATCCACTAAATGACCAGTAAATAAATACTACTAGATGGTAGTTTATTTTTTTTAGACTTTATATCGAACATTTGATTGAACAGTTCGATGGCTGCAGGAACCTTAGAATGTTCTGATGGAGATGTTGTGTTGATGTTGTGTTGATGTTGTGTTGTGTTGATGGGGATGTTGGGTTGTGTTGTGTTGATGTTGGGTTGTGTCGTGTTGTGTTGATGGGATGTTGTGTTGATGTTGTGTTGATGGGGATGTTGTGTTGATGTTGTGTTGATGTTGTGTTGTGTTGTGTTGATGGGGATGTTGTGTTGTGTTGATGGGGATGTTGTGTTGATGTTGTGTTGTGTTGTGTTGATGTTGTGTTGTGTTGATGGGGATGTTGTGTTGATGTTGTGTTGTGTTGATGGGGATGTTGTGTTGATGTTGTGTTGTGTTGATGTTGTGTTGTGTTGATGAGGATGTTATGTTGTCTTTGCAGGTTCTACGGGGAAACTGAGTCCAGGCTGAGACAGATATTTTCTGAAGCGTCTCAAAGGTGAGTCCTGAAGTCAGCGCACAGCCACCGGCTCATGGGTGCTCAGTGTGTCAGCATGTCTCTGCTCTGTGTTCAGTGTCTGTTAGTGTGTCAGCATGTCTCTGCTCTGTGTTCAGTGCCTGGGTGGTGTTAATAACTATAGTAGGTGTTTGCTGTACTGTGTTCATTCTGTCTGTGTGTGTTCATGATAACTATAGCAGGTGTGTGTGTGTGTGTGTGTGTGTGTGTGTGAGAGCAGGCAGCCAGCCATCATCTTCATCGATGAGCTGGATGCTCTGTGTCCGAAGAGGGAGGGGGCTCAGAACGAGGTGGAGAAACGCGTGGTGGCCTCCCTGCTCACCCTCATGGACGGGATCGGCTCAGTGAGTACCCTAACCTCTAACCCTAACCCTACTCCATAACCCTAACCCTAACCCTGCTCACCCTCATGGACGGGACAGTGAGTCCTAACCCTAACCCTACTCCATAACCCTAACCCTAACCCTGCTCACCCTCATGGACGGGATCGGCTCAGTGAGTACCCTAACCTCTAACCCTAACCCTACTCCATAACCCTACCCTGCTCTATAACCCTAACCCTACTCTATACCCCAAACCCTGCTCACCCTCATGGATGGGATCGGCTCAGTGAGTACCCATCCCCTAACCCCTAACCTCTAACCCCTAACATCTAACCCTAACCCTGCTCACCCTCATGGACGGCATTGGCTCAGTGAGGACCCTAACCCCTAACCCTACTCCCTAACCCTACTCTCTAACCCTAACCCTGCTCTATAACCCCTAAACTCTAACCCCTAACCCTACTCCCTAACCCTACTCTCTAACCCTAACCCTGCTCTATAACCCCTAAACTCTAACCCCTAACCCTACTCTCTAACCCTAACCCTGCTCTATAACCCCTAAACTCTAACCCCTAACCCTACTCTTTAACCCTAATCCTAACTGCTCCATGGCCCTGCTCCCACATCTTCTCCTGAATGACCCCCCCTCCCCTACATCTTCTCCTGAATGACCCCCTCCCCCTACATCTTCTCCTGAATGACCCCCTCCCCCTACATCTTCTCCTGAATCCCCCTACATCTTCTCCTGAATGACCCCCTCCCCCTACATCTTCTCCTGAATGATCTTCTCCTGAATGACCCCTCCCCCCCTCCCCCTACATCTTCTCCTGAATGACCCCCCTCCCCCTACATCTCCTGAATGACCCCCTCCCCCTACATCTTCTCCTGAATGACCCCCTCCCCCTACATCTTCTCCTGAATGACCCCCTCCCCCTACATCTTCTCCTGAATGACCCCCCTCCCCCTACATCTTCTCTCTCTTTCTCTCCAAATCTTTTCCTTTCTCTATCTCTCTTTTGTCTCCCCCTTTCCCCATTAGTTTCTCCTGAGTTCATCAGAATGTTTTTGAGATTGTTTGTGTGTGTGTGTGTGTGTGTGTGTGTGTGTGTGTGTGTGTGTGTGTGTGTGCCTCCATGCCGGCTCCAGATGGCTCCCCCGTTGCCTCCTGTCCTCCTAGCGCAGTGTGAGAGTCTGGGAAAGCACTCAGCACCTCTCCCCCTGACAGGGCCAAGCTGCTCCACCATCACTTCTCCTGGCCAATGGGAGTTGGAGTAGAATCTAAGGTCATCATTCTGATTGGCTGTCGACTCTGGAATGTGCTTGTGTCTCATCCTGATTCCCAGAAATCCTTGCAGCTGTGACTTTATGTCGCTCCCTATGAGATGACAGGAGGACGAGAGAGAGGGAGAGAGGGAGAGAGGGAGAGAGGGGTGAAAGGGAGTCCAGCCTGGGATCCTCAAGTCAGGTCCCAGCCAATCAGACACACAATAACAGCCCTCTAACATGAGCACAATACGTGCATGTTACTGTACTTAGCTCACCATTAAATGACAGTGTGTGTCTGCGCCTAACCTGCCCACTAGTGTGTGTGTGTGTGTGTGTGTGTGTGTGTGTGTGTGTGTGTGTGTGTGTGTGTGTGTGTGTCTGCTCCTAACGGCCCCTGTGTTCCACCAGGAGGGCCACTCAGGCCAGCTGCTGGTCCTGGGGGCCACTAACCGACCCTCGGCCCTGGACCCCGCCCTGCGCCGGCCCGGCCGCTTCGACAAGGAGCTGGAGGTAGGCCGACTCCACTGCCACCTCAATACACTCTACTGTTACCTCTCTACACTCTACTATACACTCCACTGTTACCTCAGTACACTCTACTGTACACTCCACTGTTACCTCAGTACACTCTACTGTACACTCTACTGTTACCTCTCTACACTCTACTATACACTCCACTGTTACCTCAGTACATTCTACTGTACACTCCACTGTTACCTCAGTACACTCTACTGTTACCTCTCTACACTCTACTGTACACTCTACTGTTACCTCAGTACACTCTACTGTACACTCCACTGTTACCTCAGTACACTCTACTGTACACTACCTCAGTACACTCTACTGTACACTCTACTGTTACCTCTCTACACTCTACTGTACACTCTACTGTTACCTCTCTACACTCTACTGTACACTCTACTGTTACCTCAGTACACTCTACTGTACACTCCACTGTTACCTCAGTACACTCTACTGTACACTCTACTGTTACCTCTCTACACTCTACTGTACACTCTACTGTTACCTCAGTACACTCTACTGTACACTCTACTGTTACCTCTCTACACTCTACTGTACACTCTACTGTTACCTCTCAGTACATCTCCAGTACACTCTATGCCTCTGTTACCTCTCTACTCTCTCTCTGTACACACTCTACTGTACACTCTACTGTTACCTCTCTACACTCTACTGTACACTCTACTGTTACCTCTCTACACTCTACTGTACACTCTACTGTTACCTCTCTACACTCTACTGTACACTCTACTGTTACCTCTCTACACTCTACTGTACACTACTGCTACCTCAGTACACTACTGTACACTCCTGCTACCTCAGTTCCTCTACTGTACACTCTACTGCTACCTCCCTACTTCTACTGAAACACATCTCAGTACACTCTACTTTCTGATACACACCAACTGTACAGAAACACACCTCAGTCCTTATAGTAGAAAGACAACACTACTGTCTGAAACACACCTCAGTCCTTACAGTAGAAACACAACACTCTACTGTCTGCAACACACCTCAGTCCTTACAGTAGAAACACAACACTCTACTGTCTGAAACACACCTCAGTCCTTACAGTAGAAACACAACACTCTACTGTCTGAAACACACCTCAGTCCTTACAGTAGAAACACGACACTCTACTGTCTGAAACACACCTCAGTCCTTACAGTAGAAACACGACACACTATTGTCTGAAACACACCTCAGTCCTTACAGTAGAAACACAACACTCTACTGT